>JAEQBH010006485.1:0-222308 GCA_016808115.1 Tetrastigma voinierianum | reverse complement strand
GATTCATACCTAGTGGGTAGTTCTGATCTAAATCTTGCTAGGGACTAGCAAGATGCAGGTTGGGGGGTGTGATAAATACACATTTGAGCAATAATTATAGTAGAATTTAGCACATCCAAATTACAATTTACCCACATTTGGCATAAGGATAGGTACTTTTAATTTCTTGTGTGTTTTTAGACTTGTGCAGGTTTTTCAGGTTTAAAACATAAGTGTACAAGGATGTATGTCCGGGAAGCCAATATGAAGCATTGAGGATGTGGGCGAACAATTGACGGTGGAAGTCTGAGACTCCAGCGATACAAGGAAAGCACGGAGGACCCGAGGTGTGCGAGTCACGTCATTATTAATGTAGGTACATATCTAACAAAAATGTACGATGGGCAAAGTATGCCAAAATTTTTAAGTATGTCATGATACACATGTCACGGAAAATGGATGGTAGTGAAAGTGTCTGGGTATCAAAATAAAGTGTCTGCAGTACACCTCCTCAAATTGCGAGGATTCAGGGATTTCGGGTTGACGCAGGCACTCTTGTCAGCTAACCGAATGGGAAAATCCGTTGGAGGAGTATAAAGGAAGAGGAATGAAGGCAGGGCGGTTTGACTACAGTTGTTAGGTTTTCATAGGGAGAAGGGTTTTCTCTCATTTTTTAGTTGAAGTGTGTAGATCCGGATTGAAGATTTCTCTTTTGGAAGTTTTGGATTCAAGCATTTTGTAATCTTCGACGAAACAATTCTTTCGCTTTGATCATGATATTTCATATCTTCATTCGGGTTTGCAAGAGTACATTGCAGATTCTTTAAGTATTGTTTTGTAGTGACTCCCTTTAATTATAATTGTTCTTATAAGTTTCATGGGTTCTAAACCCTTCTGCTGGAATCTGGAGCTCAGGATCAGCCGTAGTCCCTCGATTCCTCTTTGAACTTCAATGGATTGTGTGATGTTAATCACTTGTGCACACACTTTGTAAATCCTTGGTTGGGCATATTCGATAGCGTGTGAACGAATATCAGCAGTACACATTGTGCTTGATCTATTAAATAAAGGTTCGTGGTAGGAATGATGCTTAGTATCATTGATCATCCTTATTTTCCAAAGAGCATTTAAAGATAAATTCTCCATCAGACTATTTATCCATGGTTCCTAGATGATTTGTAAAATAAGAGATTAGGGACTTACAGATCGAGGAAGTGAGTGGAACCCTAAAAATCCAGTAATTGTCTTTACGTTTTAAAACAATTCAAATCGATAAATCTTGATCAAACGACCATGACCACTCGATTTCCCTTAATTTACATTTTTGTAGGAGAATAGCTCACATTGGTCGATAAAATTAAACCACTCACATGAGAATACCACGATATTACAATCTTTGGACAAGTGTGATTCTACGCTTGGGAATAAAATTAGGCATACTAATCAGGACGAAGCACCTCTCATGCATGTTATACAGTCATAGCAACTTGTATGCCTTCAAGAGAATATATTAAGGAGAATATATAGTATTATCATACTATCCTAGATGGAATAAAAACTACATCTACTGAGCTAGAAAATAAAGACAATTTTCACGAGGATATTGGTGAAAGGCTAGGGCATTTTTCTGGTGAGAAAATACAAGAAAAACATTGTAGAATGAAGAAACTAAAGCTTACTAGGGCTTTCATTTTGAAGATTGAAAACCCAGAAATCAGAACTGTAACACTTTTCTTCTTTCTCTTTTATGTTCCTAATTTTCTCAAAGAACCAAAGTCAAACAGAAAAAAGACGAGAAAAAAAAAAGTGAATGACAGAGAAAAGATTAACAATTTAGTCGAAATAAGCCAAAATTAAACAACTACAGGAGTGAAATTGGTTAAAATGACTAGAGCCTTCGATGTTGTTAAAATGCAGGGGAAAGAAAAAAGAACAAAAAGAAGAAATTAAAACAGAAAGAAAAATCAAAACTTACTCATACCCTTAAGATTGGTAACACAAAACAAAATTGAAAATAAGGGTTTTCTTGTTTCCGTTTTCTGCCACTATTTTTCTAAACAATCAAACAATAAGAGATTAATAACCATAAAAAGAAGAATAAAACTAATGCAATTAAAAGGGAGCCATAAATGGAAATTGAATAAAAGAAACTAAGCTTCAAACAATGCATTTGGCTGATACCTTGTGAGAGAGATTCTAGGGGGAAAAGAGAAATAAGAAAAATCAGAACTTACTCTACCTTTGATTTGAAGATTGGGGAAACAAGGAATCGAGAAAGGAAAAAAAAGGTTTTTCTCTTTAACCTTTTTGCCTAATTTTATCCGAATCAAACAGGGGGATGGAAAAAAAAGAGTACAAAAGAATTAGAAAGGGGATAAATCAAAGAAGAAAAACAAATGAGAATGGAAAAAAAGAAGAGGGGCTTTAGATTTGAATCAGAAAAAGCGAGGTAAAGAGGAACTCACCTTTCAACATTGAAGAGAGAGGCGATATCTTAATTTTTTAGGGTTTCAATGGGCCAAAAGGGGCTATGGAGTTCTTTCCGTCATAATCCAAGAAATAAAGATTATTTTGAAAAAGTGTTAGATTCACGGTTTTAATGATTTTCTTTTATATTTTTTTAAGGGGAATCAAATATCAAAAAAAAAAAAATTTTTAATTTTTTAAAATTTTTAAAGATTTACCTACTTTTAATACTAATAATAACTGGTATTATAATAACAATAATAATAATCAACCTTAACAAAGTGTCACGTCGAGCAAAGGTCATCATATATTGTGTTGCTATTCTTTGAATTTAACATCTATTAAGGTAGCTTTTAAAGCCTATATAACTCAAGACTGATGACCTACAATGAAAAATATTGAATTCAGTCAATAAATTATATGTTAACAAATGTCTTTTTTGTAGTAGTATAAGAAGCCACAAACTCGCCAATCAAGGGAATCCACCCAAGAGATAAGCTAGAGAACAAAAGATATACTTCACCATCCAAGGAATCAACCAAGGGATAAGAAGCAAGGACTTGATTACAAAAGATTTAGATTCAGGAGGTTGTGAAACATTGAGATCATCAAAATGACTTTTTAGGACTTTAGTAGCGACTTGGAAGGAGTTATGAATTAAAGTGACGAGGTTTGAGGAAGAGTTAACCTAAATCAATATTTTGTCTTTTATGTATTTTATAAGTCCTAGTTTGAGTTGGAGTCTTATTAGTTAGTAGAAGAGTTGTTTTTAGTTTCCTAGTCAAAGTAGGAGTTGTTTTATTTGATTTCCATTAAATTGTTTTACAAGAATTAGGAGTCTTATTTCAATTACGATTAGGAGACTATAATTATGAGGATCTAATTTCGAGGAATTAAAATTAGGAAAATAAGGGGGCTATATAAGCCCTTCCAATGTACTCTTTTATCGAATTGAGAGTTCAAACAATATTTTGATTTCTCTTATAAGAGTTCTATCTTGTTCTCTTATCTCTTTGGTGAATTCCCTTGAGTGGCGAATTTGTTTTATTCCTTGGTAGATTCCTTGGATAACAGTAATAAAAAAAATTAGTTTAGTTTAGTGGGAAGGTGAAAATGGGAGGATGATTTTGCAAAAGAAAAAAAAAAAAATTAAAGGGCTAGCTTAAAAAATGGTAATCAAGAGTGTTTGGGACGATGGGTGGAGCGTATTTTGTGGCTTTAGAAAGTGTTTCTTTAAGAGGCTTTTTTAGTTTAAATTCAAAATTTCAAAATTTTGAAAGTGTCTGCTTCAAAAACACGCTTTAATTTAAATTAAAAAGTTTTAGAAAATGTCTCTTTGAGACTGAGTTCAAATTCAAAATTTTAGAAAATAAGACACTTTCTATATGACAAAAAGTGTGTTAGATTTAGGTATATTTATCTACTTTTTTTTTTTTTTTTTTTTTTGGAGGAATTTTATAATTAAAAAAAAGGGAAAATTTTGGGAAAAGTCCACACGAAATGGTGAATGGGCGAAGTCACACAGGTATTAGGAAGCAAGCATTCAACAACACTTTCGAGCCTTCTAGCCAAAGACATTTGTCATATCTTGATACATTTCCAACAATTGATATAACATCTATCACTAATAATCTCCATCCTTGTACTTTCGTAAACTTTTAAGACATCGTGAGTTAAATTTAATTACTTGATTCTAAGTACATGGATTCTCTTTAATTTAAAACATGGATGTAATAAATCTAAAATGAGTTTTACCTCTTTTGTCATTCTCTTTATCTCACATTCAAACCTTTTGTAAAACGAGAAAATTCAAATTTTCTGAAAAAGGGTAAAATGATAATTTGGTAAAAAATCAGAAATTTTTCTAGAACTCGAGATGATGAAATGGACTTCTTTAGCCGAATCTTCCAGCAAAAATTCCCAGCTACCCGCGTCAGAATTTGGTAAATTCGAAGCGATAGAATTTCACGTTTTTAGAACACGGAGTGTGGGTCTTAGTAAAAGCGGTTTTGAGAGGCAGTGATGTGACCAGTCGCACTCTTACATGTCTTTCATGTGACATATTTGCATGATTAGTGATAGGATGAGATGAATGGCTTAGATTAAGCCAAGTGTCAAAATCCAACACTTAAAGGACATGATGGGATTTTGGAAATGTTAAATGAATAAAGACAAAATAGCAAATAGTTATTTTCTCCATTTGAAAGAAAAACAAGAGAAAAACGTGGAGAAGAGGGAAAAATCGGCAGCAGCTTGGATTTTGAGGTTTTAGAGAGAGAAAAAGTGGCTTCTCTCACAGATTTCCTGTAGCTTCGGCCGTCGGTTCGGCAGACCCAGTAAGGCTGATACATGCGGTAAAGGGGTATGCGTGGACAGGTTGGTGGGTCGACAACCAAGATGTAGGGATCTTTCCTACTTTGTTTATTCTTTAGCTAGGCCATTTTATGGATAGGGATTTTGTTGAGGCTTCACAAAGGGACGTGATATCGGTCTCGAAGCTTTTTGGGCAGGAGTGGAGAAATCTCTAATTGTGTGGCCAGTGAGCGATTGCCCGACCTGAGGTTTCCTTTATTCACGTGAATGAACAATGTGGTGATTTTTGGTATGAATTTTTATGTTGTTGAGTGATTCAAAATGAATTGCTTATAATTGATGATGGCCATATGAGCTAATTTTAGTGTTAATGATGAATTTAATAACATGAATTATCATGAATTAATTATGTTAATATATACATATTTTTTATATATTAGCATGAATGTTTTAGGATTGGCATAATGCATTCCATATGCATTGGGGCACATAGAATATTGAGGTAAAGTGCATGACACGAAAATGAAAGAAAAGGAAAAATGTTTGTGAAAGGAATTTCGACGGAAGATTTTTTGGAGAATTATGTTGGGAGATTGTCCAACAATTCACGTCAGAGGGGCTCATGAATTATTTCGGAGGGTTATCCAATAGATTCGCCTCGGAGGGTAGTCCATTATATTTATTGAATCTCGGTAGTAAGTTTTCGAGAACAAAAAATTTTTGTTTTGAAAACTGTGATTTTACTCGCATTTGGCTTAGGCATGTGTGAGGGAGTCAGTTAGGACTCAAGATATGGGATTTGGCATGTAGACATTCAAGTAGGATCATGTATTTGCTTGAGTGTGATTGTTTGCCATGACATGTGCACTTAGGTGGGGAGTAACCCGCGTGAGTATCACTACGGGGCTTGCTCACCTGTCGAGGATCCTTATTTGGTACGGGGTATGAGGGGGCGATGCTCACTAGAGACCGTTTAGAAGAAAGCCCCGGGTTGTGGCTTTGAGCAGAGACTTTGTATAACATGTATTAGAAATTGTACATTTTAATATATGTTGAATTAAGAGTGATTTATTAACTCTTGAACTATGGTAATATAGTTGATGTATTTTGTGAGTATTGATGCAAGGGCCCAAGTAGCCAATTATTTTACTCGCATGTGGACCCGGTGTGGTCATTATAAACTGTTTGGGACAGGTTGTATTTGGGTAGAGCTCCCTGTACAAAGGAGACTCTGCCCGATTTTCGTGAATGGTGTGGATTTTGGATATCCACAGTATTATTGAGGTGTGGGTTGTCAGCGAGACACTGATTTTGGGTCGTCACACCTTTCCATGACTGGAGGAGGTAGGCATATAGGTATAACAATTCCTTCTCCTTTTTTTGTTCCTAAACCGCATGCAGAAGCTTTTAATTGACATTGCCCTAGCAATCCCACCATAAAAGTTTGCCTTCCCAAGTAGAAGTGAGCCTCTCGAGCCACACTTGCGTTGGCTGTCTGAGAACCAACATAGTGGACCTTTGTAAATGAGGGCCGACCCTTGATGATCATAAGATCTTCCAATGATTTCATGTAGTACTCCTCACTCCTTTCTACCTTTGCTTTCTTCAATAACCTTACCGCATATTCCAATGGATTTTACATAACATTTCGAAGCCTTAGTAATTGAAGTTGGGTACATAAAGCATTTTCCAAAGTATCACGGGAGGCAATTTGAAAACGGCTTGCCTAAGCATGTGGTTATGCATGAAAAAGTGAACAACCTCATCGAAGGGTCTCTTGTAGAGTACCAGATTGTGCGACATCTCACATCCATGTTGCAAGTACCTCGTAGGTTGAAGCGACCACCCAGGGTTTAAGGAAGCTAGGTAACTAGTTCTAAGTGCTATAATCTCCTTGCGAAAATTTAAGAGAATGATCTATGAACCAAATTATTTTCGTCCATGGTCATTAGTGTGCCTTTGGTGTTGGTTATCTCCACGAATTCATGATGCACACAGGTTATCTGTGGTGGATTCCGGGCATTTAATAGCTCTCTTTGCCATATGGGCGGCAACGATGGGACAGACAGAGACGTTCAGCCATCTTGCCTACAGTGTTGAGGAATTGGATCAAACCAGGGGAATCACACATTTGTGTGGTTAAAGCATTAGTGCAAATATAAATCCTCCACACACCTCAATGCGATCACCTTATTATGATTTTAAAATCATGTGTTAGGTTGTGTTATAGGATTGGCTTCTGGAAATTAATTTTAACTAATACTTATTCTTATTCATTTTAACTTACTTATTTTATTAATTTGAAGTAGTAAATTTATTTATAAATAATTTGTATTTAGTCTTGTATATATATATACATAAAATGTTTATAATGAAAGTAGGTCATCAATAAATTGTATTCAAAATATACTTTTATGATATATAGTTTCAAAAGTTATTTTATAACATTTGAGTGAAAATTAAATATTTTAGTTTTATTTTCTACAAAGTTGGAAAATAATCAAGTAATATATATATATATATATATATATATATATATATATATATATATATATGACATGATCTTGAAAAAAAGAAAAAAAAACAAGACCCACCTCATTGAATGATTTCAATTTAAGGTGGCTTTGTTTTAGGCTTTGTTGAAGGTAAATTCTTCCATTTTAACGTATTTGTTTTTAAGCTTTTAAGCACGACTTACTTTAAAATCTTGAAATTTTTAGTTGAATAGAAAAAACTAAAATATTTAGTTTTATAGCCTTTTAAATGCACTGTAGAAAAAAACTAGATATATATTCAAATATGAGAAAATAATTTATTTCATGATCTAATTAAAACTCTTCATACTAATAAAGCATATGTTTTAAATTTTTATTTAAAAATTTTATTTTCTCTAAAAATTAAAGATTATTTTTTTGTAAGAAAAACAAACACTAGTCATAACAAAAGTTCTATTTAGTAAGTAAAAAACAAAACAAAACAAAACAAAACAAACACCACATAAGACTTAAAATTACAAATAATTTTTTAAGTTGTAATATTGAGTTATTTTACTAAGCATGGGATATCTCTCGAAGAGACCACGAAAGCAAGTTATCCTACTAAACATAATTACTCTTAATGATTTTAAATTACCAAAATCATATTATCTCAACAAAGTACCCCAGATTAAGAGAGACGGGGATCGAGAATTCCCGCGGGCAGGGACTTCATGCAAAGCTCCTCGAGTAGGGGCACATTGGTTGAATTGCATCAAGATTGTCAGTGTGGTATCTCTGCGGCTCCGAGTCAATTTCTATTTTTCCCCCTTCAATCGATCTCCACGCAAATGGACGGGTAGCATACAAGCGCCTTGCCCAGAGCTTCTCTAATGACTTTTACAGGGTCTTATTTTCCTTTCATTATAGGATTTTGGGTAAGACGTTAGTATAGGAACTTGAAAGCGAAGGCTTTCTTATTCGTCTATGTCGGAAAGTTGCTTCACCTCTCGAGGAGTGGATTCGCAGTGAGATCGCTCTAGATCTGCCGTCCCAGCAGGAGAATGCTAAGGAGATGATGATGATGATGATGATGATGCCATTTCTTGAACCTGAGTTTGTTAATGGAGTGGAGAAACGAAGTTAAAAGAAAAAAAATATATAGGAATTTATGAGATGGTTTGCTTTGAGAAGAAGGTGCTAAATTATTTTGTAAAATCAAGGGTATTTATTGAGCCCAAAAACAATTGATCAATAATAAAAGACGAAAAAATCATTTAAAATAATAGCTTTGTGTTTCAAGATGTGGCGCCCCCAAAGCAGGGGTCTCTCCTGACACCTTGACTGCGAGGAAGTACATGGAATCGGGTATCCAGATATCGCACTCACATGTCTCGTATACCAAGACTCATCTCTGCATATTTAATTCATAAATACACAAAATAACTTCATACAGTCTGTGTACAAAACGTGAGAGTTATAGCACCTCACTCACACATATGGTACAAATATGTGCATTAGAACCAAATGTTGTTGCAATATACAAAACGGGATATGTATTACGAGTAACAGTTCTCATACATATACAAAAATACATCAAGACCTGGCAGGCCCTCTTCTCGGTGTCGGCCTCTAAGGGCATCGTGCGCTTTTTGCGTGACCTATGCAGAAGGGGTCCCAGCGATGGGCTAAGCTATGCTTTCGATGAAACAAAGCCTCACCCAGGGCATCCTTTAGGTGCACATCTGATTGATCATTTCTGATCACCTGAACAACACAATCCATCAGGACATGCTATCTATCATGTGAAAAAAAACTACTTGCATGTATGAGAGCTGACACTCTACATGCGTATCTGCGGTCGACCTCAGACCCACACCAAATCTGGTGTGATGAAATCAATATCAGTGGAGTCCGACTCCTATCACCACAAACATTACTTTATGCTTGATATTTATTTAATCGTTTCGATGTTTGGGCAACATAACTTTTAAAGAGTCTCACCTAGTTGGTCTCTTACACCCCTCAGAGCATTTTCGGCTTTCACCCAGATGAATCGTTGTCTAACGAGAGTTTGGGCTTTTCACACGAAGTTTGTCTATCTCCTACTTACTACACGGAAACACTGTCGTTTTTCATTTTCATTAACCTTTGTGTGACTCGATTGGACTTAAATACATTTCAGAACCCCACACAATTCAGCACTAAATGAAGTGCCAAATCAATACCATGTACACACCCATGTGATGGGTGATTTGTAGTACCTGATGCAATGCAATTGTGCCCACTTGCACTTTCAATTCATACTTGATGGCGCTGAGGACCTCTACATGGACATTTTACCTACACTAGGGGTGTACCATGAACCCTCATGTCTAATGCACACAACATTTCATATATTCAGTTCAGCATCAACATACATGCAATCATGTTAATATTCCACACATTCAAACCAGTACATCACATAAGCATGCACTACATTTTTTTTTTCTAGCATTCAGTTCATTCATGTCAACACACCATTCAAGCATGTAATAACATAATTCCAACATTACTTAGGCAAGGCAATGCCATAATTCATCTTCAGAGGCTGACATAACATTTCAGTCATACAGCCTGCTGCATGCCAAGAAATGACCATGTTCAAGCACAACACATTACAACCCAATGTGTTTGAAACACCCATATTGATAGAAATTTGTACATTTGGTGCAACAATCAGTTTTTCAGCACCGATGTGAGCACCTACTACCACTGAATGACTTATGGCTAGATTCTTGACTCCATGGCCTCTCTATAGGTCAAGAACACCTGAATTTGGGGTCGGACGAGGCGTTATGGCCTAAACAACCAGAGCTAAACCCAGAAAATTCTGCATGGTATTCATTCAAGTAATAACAAACCAACCTTGGATTTCAATCTAAAACCCAAAAAAAAAAAAAAACATATACAATAACATGCAGTAACCAGATTAGTTCCAGAAAATTCTGCATGGCATCATTCGATGTACTTACACCAACCTGGAATTTCGGTCTTAAAACCCAGAAAAACAGCATATATAATAACATGCAGTAACAAGATCAGTTCTAGAAAAATTCTGCATGGTATTCATTCAAGTAATAACAAACTAACCTGGATTTTCAGTCTTAAAACCCAAAAAAAACAACATATACAATAACATGCAGTAACCAGATTAGTTCCAGAAAATTCTGCATGGCATCCATTCGAGTAATAACACACCAACCTGGAATTTCAGTCTTGGAAACTCAGAAAAAGAAACAAGCATATATAATAACATGCAGTAACAAGATCAGTTCTAGAAAAATTCTGCATGGTATTCATTCAAGTAATAACAAACCAACCTGGATTTTCAGTCTTAAAACCCAAAATAAAACAACATATATAACATGCAGTAACAAGATTAGTTCCAGAAAATTCTGCATGGCATCCATTCGAGTAATAACACACCAACCTGCAATTTCAGTCTTAAAACCCAGAAAAACAGCATATATAATAACATGCAGTAACAAGATCAGTTCTAGAAAAATTATGCATGGTATTCATTCAAGTAATAACAAACCAACCTGGATTTTCAGTCTTAAAACCCAAAAAAAAAACAACATATACAATAACATGCAGTAACCAGATTAGTTCCAGAAAATTCTGCATGGCATCCATTCGAGTAATAACACACCAACCTGGAATTTCAGTCTTAAAACCCAGAAAAACAGCATATATAATAACATGCAGTAACAAGATCAATTCTAGAAAAATTCTGCATGGTATTCATTCAAGTAATAACTAAAACCAGCTTCAGTTTCAGTCACCAAACCAGAAAAAAGCATATATAATAACATGCAGTAACAAGATCAGTTCTAGAAAAATTCTATATGGTATTCATTCAAGTAATAACAAACCAACTCAACCAAATGACATTTCCATGGCCCCAAACAAGGAAATAACCATGGAGGAAAAATCCCTCACCTCTTGAAGTGTGTGGGACCAGTTCTTGATCCACCCAAATCTGAAAACAATGGAGGAAAAGCTTCCTCCTCCCTTTCTCCTTGTGGTTTCTTTCTCCCTCTATTTTTTTCCTTGCCTCTCTCTCTTCTTTCTCTAGAATGATTCCCCATGGGAAGAACTCCTTCCCCTTAGCTTGATCAATTCCATGTTTCTCCTAAAGCCTAGACATGTTTGCATCAAGGTGACACATCAGCTCAGTCATGGCATGTGTAGCTACCAAGCCATGCACCAACCACTAACATCATGCATTCTATTGGCATGGCGCCAGCCATTCAAGTGCAAGTGTCCCCCCAGTCTGGTGCCCGCGTGCTTTACACCTTCATGCCACGTGTCACCTCGCTAATGACCCTTTCTGCCTCTAAATATGCGAAAATCTTACTGTCTTCGAATTCAACGAAATTCGATTATACTAGATTTGTGAGATGAATTCTTGGTTTGATCATCATCATTTGAGATCTAGAAAATTTCCAGGTTTGCAACTTGTGTCTATCGGTTTACTTTATTAGGGGTCTCACATTCCCCCCTTAAAAGAATTTCGTCTCGAAATTCACACACATATACACACTATCCATGCATATGCAACAGTCATTCAAATGCCAAATGACTAAACCACGTACCTCCGTCCTCAGAAGAAAGAAGGATATACGAAGCGCAGGTGTGTCTTCATGCTCCCAATATTGCGTCCTCCCGCCATAAGTCTTTGCCCTGACATCTTTACTAGCCTCACAATCTTGCGTCGCAAAATTTGCTCTCGGCTATCCATAATACGCACCAGTCCCTCCTCGAAGGTCCCATCTGCATCGATACCAAACTCGCTCCAATCCACTATATGAGCTGGATCTAGAGTGTACTTCCGGAGCATGGAGACATGGAATACCTCATAGACACCTGATAAACTTGGTAGTAGCTAATCGATGTATTGCTACCTTCTAGTACCTCGAAGGGTCTAATAAACCTTAGCGATAGCTTCCCCTGCTTGCTGGATCTGATCACTCCCCTCTTAGGCATTACCTTGAAGAAGACATGATCACCCACCTCGAGACTCACAAGAGTGGCGTCAGCCTTATCGGCTTAACTCTTACGTCGGTTGAAGACGGAAGACGTCTCCATATTAGACCCACTTTCTCGGTGGTGTCTCTAATAAAATCTGGGCCTGTAGTGGAACTTTCTCCCAACTCCATCCAACAAATCGAAGATCTACATGCCCTCCCATATAAAGCCTCATACAGTGCCATCGTATACTACTTTGTTAAAAAAAAACATTGTTGTAGGCGAATTCTACCAGGAGCAAATGATCTTCCCAACTACCCGCCAGGAAATCCGGAATGCATGCTTTCATGACATGTCTTCTAAAACTTGTATGGTCCTCTCCGACTGACCGTCTGTCTGTGGATGAAAAGCGGTGCTCATCAGCAACTGTGTCCCCATGGCCTTCTGGAAGCTCTTACAAAAATGCGCCATAAACTTGGGATCCCGGTATGATATTATGGAGACTGGCACTCCTATAACTGGACAATCTCTTGCACGTATACTCTGCAGAATTCCTCCATAGTGAAGGTCACTTCAGCCTGATAAATGTGTCGACTTGTGGTAGGTCCACAATCACCCATCTTTGCATCATGTCGCGGTGCCCATGGCGAGTGGTGGGTCACAAAGTCCATCGACATGCTCCGCTTCCACTTAGACACCTCGATGGTTGAATGCTTCTTGACCCTCTGTATTCGACCTTTACCTGTGACACGTGAGACAGTCGAACAAAGTCTCTAATGTCTTGGCTTCGCCACCAGAACTTTCCGAGTCTCCTTTGTGGGTCTCTTACACACTCCAACATTTTTCGGGCTTTCACCGATGGATACGTTGTCTAACCAAGTTTTCGGGCTTTTCACCTGAGGGAGGTGTCTATCCCCCTACTTGCTGCGCCCAGGCACTATTCGTTTTCCATTTCATTTTAACGTTGTGTGACTGATTAGACTTGTCAAATTCCGAGCCAGCACAATTCAGCTACCAACAAATGCCAAATTAGTACCATGTACACACACCCATGTGATCACGGTGGTTTAGCCATTACCTAATGCAAATGCAATTGTGCCTTTACTCAAACTCACTCGAACTCATCTTGATGTATGAAGACCTCTATATGGACATTTTACCTTGTACACTAGATTGTGTACCATGAACCCTCATGTCTAATGCACAACATTTCATATACTCAGTTCAGCATCAACATACATGCAATCGTATTAATATTACACATTCAAACCAGTACATCCCACATAAGCATGCACTATTTTTTTAACTAGCATTCAGTTCATTCATGTCAACACACCATTCAAGCATGTAATAACATAATTCCAACCATTACTTAGTGATATGCCATAATTCATATTCTCAAATTTGAGGCAGTATGTGTCGGTCATATAACTGCTACATACCATGAAATGACTATGTTCAAGCACAACACATTACAACCCAATGTATTTGGAAACATATTGATAGCAATTCATACTGCGTGCAACAATCAGTTTTTCAGCACGATGCCAGGCACCTACTACCACTGAATGGCTTATGGCTAGATTCTTGACTCCATGAGCTCTCCATAGAGTCCAAGAACACCCAAATCGGGGTTCGGACGAGAGTGTTATGGCCTAAACAACCAGGGCTAAACCCAGAAAATTCTGCATGGTATTCATTCAAGTAATAACAAACCAACCTGGATTTTCAGTCTTAAAACCAAAAAACAACATACAATAACATGCAGTAACCAGATTAGTTCCAGAAAATTCTGCATAGCATTCATTCAAATAATAACACACCAACCTGGATTTCAGTCTTAAAACCCAGAAAAAAAACATATGCAATAACATGCAGTAACACGATCAGTTCTAGAAAATTCTGGAGTATTCATTCAAGTAATAGCAAACCAACCTGGATTTTCAGTCTTAAAACCAAAAAAAAAAACAACATATACAATAACATGCAGTAACCAGATTAGTTCCAGAAAATTCTGCATGGCATCCATTTGAGTAATAACACACCAACCTGGAATTTCTATCTTAAAACCCAGAAAAACAGCATATATAATAACATGCAGTAACAAGATCAGTTCTAGAAAAATTCTGCATAGTATTCATTCAAGTAATAACAAACCAACCTGGATTTTCAGTCTTAATACCCAAAAAAAAACATGTACAATAACATGCAGTAACCAGATTAGTTCCAGAAAATTCTGCACGACATCCATTCAAGTAATAACACACCAACACATTAGAATTTCAAGTCTTAAAACCAGAAAAACAGCATTTATAATAACATACAGTAGCAGATCAGTTCAGAAAATTTCTGCACATAATTATTCATTCAAGTAATAACAAACTAACCTGTGATTTTCCAGTGTAAACCGAAAAACAGCATATATAATAACATGCAGTAACAAAGATCAGTTCTGAAAAATTCTGCATATTATTCATTTCAAATAATAATAAACCAAACTCAGCCAAATGCATTTCTATGGCCCAAACAAGAAATAAACAGGAGGAAAATCCCTCACCTCTTGAAGTGTGTAGGACCCAGTTCTTGATCCACCCAAATCTGAAAACAATGGAGGAAAAACTTCTTCCTCCCTTTCTCTTCTTATCTTAAACTTTCTCCTCTTTTTCCTTATCTCTTTCTCTCTTCTTTCCTCTAGAACTGATTCCCCTTGGGAAGAACTCCTTCCCTTAGCTCTTGATCCATTCCATGTTTCTCCATAAGCCTAGACATGTTTGCATCAAGTTTGACACATGGCTCAAGTCATGGCATGTCCGCCATGCCCAAACCATGCACCAACCACTAACATCATGCATTCCTAGTAGCATGGCCTTGTACTCAAGTGCCAGTGTCACAAGTCTGGTGCCACGTGGCCTGCACCCTTCATACCCGCATGTCGCCACATAATGGCTCATTTCGCCTCGAAATACGTGAAAATCTGACTGTCTCGGAATTCAATGAAATTTGGCTGTGTACCTAGATTTCGCAAGATGAATTTAACGGCGGGATCCGCTTCGTCATCCGAGATCTATAAAATTTCCGGAGTTTGCAACTGTGTCTATATTCAGTTTACTTTTGCTCCAGGGTCTCACAAAAGAAGCATATTAATTCGTAGTGTGTAGAAAACATACCTGGCATGGATCCGGAATTGTTGGCCGCCATTAGTCTCCCAAAACTACAAGGGATGGGATCAAAGAAAAGCTAGGGTTGAAGATGATTCTTTCCTTCTCCACAAAGTGTGTTCTACCAAACCCTTGTAAAATTCTAGGGCTCTATTTACTTATATATATAAAGCACAAAGGAACAATTGGGCTTTACAGTTGTCAGGCTTACCAAAGCAAAAGGGGAGAGGATAAACCATGGCTCATGGCTAGTTATGTTAAACCATCCATAAATGGGCCATAATTAGCATGCACAATTATACAAATTCAAGTGTAAATATGATTATGCTTAGTCCATAATTAATAAATTAATCTAACATTCTCCCACTTTGACGACATAATCATAACTCAAATGTTTTCTCAATAGCTTGAGGTCAGTGAGGAAGAAGAAACCGATAATGTGGACTCGAAGAATCGAAGGGCACCCTCCATGAGCTATTTCCACATTAAACCTTGAGGACAACGTTCAACTTCTAGGGAGGGGTGATGATGAGACTCTCCATGTGACACAGCATGATGAATGGACTTGTGGTCAAGGAGAGTTGAGGAAGGAATTAGTTAGTGGGGATTGAAGGTTAGAATGTGGAAGACCCAACACTTTTTTATCATTTATCTTTTATTTTATCACATCTTCATCACATTTGTTATTCCATGTTGCACATTCTCACTTTCCCAATTTTATTTAAACCCTTTGGATTATTGGTAATGGATATGCATATTTTTTATTAAGTTTTTCATCTATATTTTTTCAACTTTCCAAGCTTAGCTTGGTTTTTATCAGATCTTGCAAGATAAAACTATCTATTGTGAAGTAAATTTTTATTTATTTTTTTACTTTTTTTCATCTCATTTTTCGATAATATTTTACCCTTTGCATTTTTCACCAAGCTTTTCTTGTTCTAAATGGAGTCTTAATGTGTTCTTAGAATTTACCATGAACAATTATTTCATTTCCTCCTAATAATTTATTAATTATAAATTTTAAAACTTAAAAAAGAATTAAACACAATAAATTGTTCTATGACTTTAAAATTGAGATATCAAAGATCGGAAGTTGAGTAAAGCTATACCTTTAGGACTTAATTAAGATTTAGTATTAAAATAAAATAATCTCTCAAAAAAATGAAGGCTATAAAAGAAATGGTTTGACTAGTAATATCTAGCTTAAAAGCCTTGCTATTAAATTATAATCCTTCTAGAAACATCTTGATTATTTTAAAAAAATGAAACTGCATTTTCTCATTATTTTCGAGTCTAAAGGTTTCAATTTTATACCTATTTATGAAAGAATAAAAATCCATTCAATATTTATTGAAATTTTATGAAGCGATGATGATTCATATTTAGTTACTTCCATGATAAATAGGCTACTAACCTAACACTCTTTCGGTTCGAAAAACTTATAAAACTCTTCCCGTAATCCTCCGTATTTTATTAATTTCGATCTACATAAAATCTTATAAGTGAAGAATATTTTATCTTATTATAACACCTCATTTTTATGTAACAAGGACATAACATTTAATAAAAAATTTGTTCCTCTGGTTGTTTGAGTTAGGATAGTAATTAAAACAAGTTTTTCCTAAGAAAAAAAAAAAAAAAAACCTAGTTTAGTAGGTATTTAAAAGGCAACCATAGATGACAAAACTGAGGCAGTTTTTAGAGTCAAAGTTTCCCATAGGGTTATAATTTGATTTTTTACTCATTTTGGATCACAATAAACAAGTTTTCTACTATTAAGCAAAATAGTAACAAGGTAGGAATTAGAAAATAAGCATGTGGTTGAAAAACATAGATTTATTTATAATTTTCCATCGAAACATTGGTCATGTTACAGAGTGTGGAATCAAGCGATTTCACGTTTACATATACTTATAGCTTTCGGGCATTACATTCGCATGATATGTTTCGACTCATCCCTGCTCGATCAAAGCTTTTTTGAGGCTTGAATTTTTCTGAAGCAAACTAAGGAGCCCCCGAACCAGGCGTTCTCATTGTAGACCTAATTTTACCACGTTGCGACAACAATTATCATCCAGTATCTTGGACTTATCAAATATATGTTCATAGATTTTAAATCCGCAACTCGGGTCCACATTCCATAAGCAAGAAAGTACCTTGATATAGAAACCATCATAGGGCTCCGAAGGTATAACTAGACCATACCATGGAACTTCAGTATTGTTTGAGTTACTTGGTTCCGGGACTAATATTATTGCAAACAAGGAAAAGGAGCCAGCATTGTTGGAATCACATATGCTATCTTCGCCATCCCTCAATTATTTCAACTTAATATTCTCCTTCTTAATTGTTTCTTAGAATGAGTTGAGAATAGATGTGGGAGATAGGTTGATATCTTCAAATTTATATATAAACATGTAGAGAGAGAGGTGAAGGAAGGAGAAGTATACCTTTTATGTTATAATTTTCATTTATTCATCAGTGAAGTTTTATGTTTTTTTCCCTAGATAATAAATGATGATGTTATGACAATCAATTAGAGATTTCAATGCATTAATGCTCATATGTTTTTTGTTATTTTAGATACATATCTTTTGAAATAATAATAATTATATGTATTATAGAAAAAGAGCTATCAATTATTACTTATTGTACCTTGCTTACAACTTTTTTTTATAAGCTTTGCTTACAACCTTTTGTTATTAAAAGATTGGTATTCTCAAAATATGATATGTATAGAGAATATAGACTACAATTCTATTAAATTAAATTGCCAGTGCCTTCACATAAAAAAAAGAAAATGAAGAGTTTTTTTTTTCTTTGTTTTGTCTTTACCATCTCTTCTAACTCTCTGTTTTGAATTGTAAATACGGATTTCCAATTCTTCCATTTAATAATTCTTATTCCAAACATTTCGGCTCTCTTTGGAACTCTAAAAGTACTAATTAAGGAATGAAAATATAGAGGAAAAGTTGATGGAAGGAAAATTTGAGGACAATAAAAACAAGTTTAAAGTTAATAAATAATTTCTATAGAGTAATTCAAACTCATTTTATTTGTTTATTTCTATTATATAATGACTAAGAAAGTGAAAAATAGAAAATATAGATTATTTATTTTGACAGTGATATGTTAGTTGTTGCATACCAATGTGGACTGTGCACCGAGTTATCTACCAGTTATGTAACATGGTGTATCATGGAACCTATGTGAAAACAATGCAATTCTAACTGAAATAAAAGCATAAGAATAAACCACACACAAGAACACAAGAGATTGTTTTCACAGTTCAGTAAAACCTTACATCCGCGGGGCTCATCCCAGAATCAAGGAATTTCACTATATATCAATTAGGTTACACGTTGGTCTTATGTGAGACAAGGATCTCTTTCTCACAACCCTTCTCCAAACTATCTCATAGTGAAACAAGAAAATAAGCTCCCCTTATTTCCCTATAAAACGACATACAGACTCTACTGTGATCACTCCATGTGACATGAGTATATCAGCAATGCTCAATGTCGAGGCTTGGGAGTAATTGCCGCGTGTAACTACACGTGAATAACTCCTCGATCAATCTCGTCGTGTTTAATCAAAAATACCATGAAGAAAGCGATCTCTTCACCTTTTAAGCAGCCCTTATGAAATCTTCTCGTTAAACGAGAATGTTATTATACCTAAATTGTCTCAACAAGATGATGCGGGATTATGATTTCTTGTTCCATATTCATCATAATGGAATGTCATCCTTTCATAGAAATCTCAAAAAATAAGGTCCAATCTCTCTAGTATGATCCATCTAGTATTGCCCAACATATATTCTTCCTTATTCATCTCAATGAAAATTGTCTCTGATTTTAGAATATCGGCCCCAGTAGTGTTAACCAAATAAGGTAATATGTGTCACACAGCTTTATCTACCATCTCACGTGTACATAAGTGTCTTTTATATTTTTCTTGGTTTGGTCGCTTTAGCTCGGTGGTACAAGAGTTTGGTATAACTCGGAGCATATCGGACCACTCTGTTTTCTATCATTATACATCCTCAGGGTAGTGCATCTATCTGATTGTTTATATGGACGACATTGTTATAACAGGCAGTGATCAGGGATGGTTTCGAAACTTAAACATCACCTCTTGAGTCACTTTCAAAAGACTTGGCTTCAAGTCACGTTATAGGGATTGAGATAGTTTTGAGTCTAAATCCGATGTGGTTATGTTTAGAGGAAGTATGTCGCCCTAAAAATGTTGGAAATTGATATGCTAAATTGTAAACCATGCCAGACCTCTTTTATGGATCTAATTTCCAAGCTTGTACTGAGACAAAGGGAGCCTTTACAAGATCCGGGGAGATATCGATGACTTGTGGGGAGACTAAACTACCTCGCTATCACTCAACCATATATTTCCTTTCTTGTGAGTGTAGTTAGTTAGTTCTATGATCATCATGTCTGAATCACTGATTCCCACCCATGTTTTAGTAATCCTCTGCTATATCAAAGGGATCTATTAATATCCTAGGAGAGTAGAAGCATTATGTAGTAGCTGAGTCACAGTGTTGAAGCCAGTATCGAGCTATGGCTTTGGCAGCTATTGAACTCCTCATGGCTCGGCGGCTCTTAGGGAGCTAAGATTTGGAATGATGAGCGGTGAAGCTTGTGTGTGATGGCTTAGCGTACACAGACATTGCCCAGCTAACCAAATCTTTCATGAGGTAACCAAACATATTGAAGTGGATAGTCACTTCATGCGAGAGAATATTGCCTCAAGATGTATACTACCAATTTCGTCAACTCGAGTGACCAACTAGAATACATTTTCACTAAATCTCTCTGAGGTCCAAGGATTCAGTACATTTGCAACAAGATTGGTGCATACGACTTATATTCTCTAGCTTGAGGGAGAGTGTTGAGTACCAAAATTTGACAATTTCCGCCGTTTATTCTTTCCTTTCTTGTATATTATTTTTTTCCTTTTTTGTCCTTGATATTGTTTCTTTTTGTGCCCTCCCTTTGTATTTAAATAGGTAGGACCTGTGTTGTATTTTACACACTTATTCAATAAGAAAAGATGTTTGTGAGATTTTTATGTTGCTTCATTTGTGCATTTCATGTATTTTTATCTTAAGTTTACTTTTCTTAATGTTTCTTGTATGCCCTTTTTTTATATACGTTGTTATTCCTCCATGATTTTACCAACTTCTCATTGTGGCATGGTTTATCGACTTTCCTCTTGTTGTGGATTTTTTAACCATGATTTTGTGCCCATTTTGCATTTATTTATTTTATTTAAATTGGTTAGGTGCTTTACTTTCTAATATTTATTTATTTTGTTGACTTTATTTAGGCTCGGCTTTTGTGCGATCTTGTTAATATCACAAACAGTTCGTACAAACCCAACAATCCACAAACACGAACTCGGCGCTCACGAATGATGTGAGATCCCGGATAACAAGTTAACCCTGCGTCTATAGGTAACCTTAATGAGAAAAAGAAACTTCCGTCTCAGCCCATTCAAAATCCACAAGGTCAAAATAGTTTAGGAAGTTCGGGACCAATTTGAAGTGCCTTTGAACCTTTGTAAAAATTTGTCACTACTCTCCCGAGTTGAAGGTAGTTGACAAAACCATTTCAAACTAAGGAACCCGACTCAAGAGTCTCGAGTAGATTGTCGAGAGGATGAGTTGGCGGAATGATCTCATGTCCTAATACGAAGATGATATTGATGATCAGCCAAGGACGACAAAGTCTACCCATATCCCTCCCGGCTCCATTACCTCATAGTGAGAGCATCGAAGAGAGTGAATAACCATTCGAAGATCTATGAGTACATTCAAACAAGTAAATTGAACATTCCCTTGTTAGATGCCATTATGAAATTCCATCATATGCTTTAAATTTTTTAAAAGGACTTATGCACGGTAAAAGGAAGTGGGTGTCAACAAGGAGGCATTCATGGTGAACAATCCTACTTCCCTAATTCGAACAACTTGCCTCCAAAGGCCCAAAAAAGACCGGGAAGTCTGCTATTTACATAGTAGTGGGAAATTGAGATTGGGCATGCTTTAGTGGACTTAGGGGCAGAGTGTTAATCTATTGCCTTACTCGGTATATGTGGACTAGGGTTAGGAGAATTAGAGCGAGCCCGATATCACCCTCGATTAGGCGATCATGAGTGTAAAAATTCCTAGGGGATAGTGAAGGATGTGATGCAAGTGGATACAGTTCTATTTTCGTGGATTTTGTTGTGTGACACTCGACTGTAGTAAACCAAGGAACTTTCAGTTCCATTAATTCTTGAATTCAACCATTTCTTGTATTGCTAATGCCATTATACATTGTAGGGAGGCTAATGACACTATCATTTGGCAACATATTGTGTTTAATTGTCTTGATATTATAAAGGGAATGGGGATAAGAAGAAGATATTAATGAAGTCAACATAATTACGAGGCTATAGTGCGAAATACTTGGATAATGTCCCACATGGTGACCCTCTTAAGTCATGTTTAGTCGGCCAGGAGTTGGGATGAGGAAGTGACCCTGCTTTGAGTCGAGTTTCTACGCTCTGTAATTGAGCATCTTTGAGTATTGATTAATGGGTGGGCACCTAGAGATTTGAACCATTGCCGCAGTGAGAACCAGGCATTGCCTTGGGGAGAGGCCACCTAAGCAGGCTAAAACCACTTACCATTACCTCCAGTATGCATTCTTAGGGGAGGGAGGAAACTTTTCGATAATCATATCTTCCTCGCTAGACTTGACACAGAAAACCAAGCTGTTGGAGATATTGAAAACCATGAGGCTGCTCTAGAAATTTGGACAATTGGATATTAAGGGAATTTAGTCCTTTGATCTGCACACACATAGAATTGCCAAGAAGAAGGATGTTCTGACCTTGACATATGAGCGATTGAACCCGATAATGAAAGAAGTGGTAAAGAAGGAAGTTTTAAAACTCTTGGATGTAGAGGTTGTTACACAGTGCCGGATAGTAAGTGGGTGGTCGCCACAGGTAGTTCTAAATGCGGGTGCGGTAGTGATGAAAATAATGAGCTCATTTCCACTCGTGTCCATAGGATGGAGGTGTGCATAGATTAGCAGGAAACTTAATCTGCAGTGCCCAGGGAAGACCATTTCCTCTTCCGTTTGTTGATCAAATGTTAGAGGTTACGGGCATGAATTCTATTGTTTTCTTGATGGGTATTCGAAGTCTGATGAAGTGAGATAGCTTTGGAAGATCGAGAAAAACTACATTCACTTGTCGTTTGGTACATACCGCCGCGCTAGGAAAATGCCCTTTAGACTATCTGATGCACACTAGGAACCTTTCAGCGGTGCATGATGGGAATCTTTAGTGACATGATAGAAATCATGTGAAATTTGTGGATCAGTTTCTGGTTTTGTGACTGTTGAGAGGCGCTAGAGGAGACTTACGTAAGGTTTGGAGAGGTGTCGAGAGAAAAATCTTGTATTAGAGCCAGGAAAAATGTCATTTCATGGTAACCGAGGTTGTCTTAGGCCATATAGTATCAAAGATGGAATTGAAGTGATAAGGCCAAAGTTAGGCTGATTTGAAACCTACCCACTCCAAGTGTGTTAGAGACATAAGGTCATTCTTGGGTCATGCTGGGTTCTATAGAAGGTTTATAAAAGATTTTAGTGCTATAGCTCGCCCCTTATGTACTTTGCTTGCCAAAGATGTCCCTTTCACATGGTCACAAGCTTGTGACATTGCTTTCACTAAACTAAAAAACATGTTAGTGTCACCACCCATCATGCGGTCCCCTAATTGGGACCTTCCATTTGAGATCATGTGTGTAGTGATTATCTGCTAGAGACTCTGTTGGGACGAAGGAGAGACAAAAAGGCTTTGTAATCTACTATACTGACCAAGACACTAGACTCATGACGAGCTACCTGACCAGAAAAAGAGTTTAATTTATTTGTCTTTTTGCTAGAAAATTAGTGCATTGTAGGTTCTCCACATGACCATCTTCCACGAGATCATGCGACTGAAGTACTTGCTCTCTAGCGAGGATACAAAACCCCGGTCACTTGGTGGATTTTATTATGTCGAGAATTTAGCAGTGACCATTAAAGACCAAGGGTTGAGAATGTGAGTCATTGACCATTATCTAGATTAGTTCAGTCAACTCCGTGGCACACGTGCATTGATAGTTTTCTGATGAGCAAATCTTTGCTCTTGTTCATTACCGTGGTATCACGGACATTGAACTACCTAATAATGGCAGTTCCACGATGGACTTCTCCAGCGAGAAAAAGAAATTTGACGGATATTAAGAAATACTACTTTGATGATCGTATGTATTTAAATCATCTGATCAAATAATGAAGATGTACCCGATGATGAAGCGGGGTGGGGATTTTAACTTTTTGCCGATACGAAACTGTGGAGGACATTTTCTGCCGAGCGGCGGGCAGATTTTGCAAAAATTTGGGTTTTATTGAGCTGCACCTTATTTAAAGATTGTTTTGGTTTCTCACGAGCTTGTGCTCGATTGCCGACAACTAGGAGGGTCACAAAAGCGCAACATGATGCCTCTTACGTTTAATTATTGAAATTTTTGATTGTTGGGGTATAGACTTCATGGGAGCCTTTCCCCAACCTTCTTGTGGGTATCTTTACATTCTCTTATCACATTGATTATGTGTCTAGAAATTAAGGTTGGCGATTCAATGAGAACGGTAATACGAGTTGTTTTGGGATTTATAAAGGAACATATTTTCTCGTTTTAGAACACCTTGTCTGATTAGTATTAGTGATGGTAGGCTCCATTTGTCGATCTTTTGAATCTGGTAAAAAATATGGGTCACCCGTAAAGTATCAACGACACCACCGGACCCGATGGTCAAGGTGAGGCCTAGTAATAGGAGATAAAACATATTTTGACAGTTTGCCCGAACGCAAGATTAGTCCTCAAATTCGTAGATGCTCTTTGGGCCTACATACTTGCGCTAGGTGGTTCTTGGTATGTCTCCACATGGAAAGCTCTGGTTATGGAAAGGCTTGCCATTTGCGATAGAGATGGAACACCCAGGAACTTCTTGGGCTAATAGAACTTTTAATTGATTTAACTCAAGCGGGTAAGCGGCACTTGTTGCGATTAAATGAACTTGAAAAGAGCGGGGAGAGAGTCGGTAGTAGCTCCGAGATTTACAAGAGAAGCGCTCAGGGTGTTCTGACAAATCTATTCTTAGGACGTTCGAACCCGACCGGAGAGTACTACTTGTCGACTCCGGTTGCATTTTATTTCCCGAGGAGCAAACTCCACTCTCGTTAATTTTGGCCCATTCATGTTGGAGTAGTTTATCCATACGGGCAGTGGAGATTGAAAATCCGGACCTTTGGAAAAGCCTTCAAAGTGAATGGCGGCGCCTCGAGCCAATTTCCTCGAGCAATTCAATCCTCGAGAGCATAGTGAGGACTTGAGATGGGCCCAGCTCTACAGGGATTCTCTTTCAAGTAACCTCGTTCTCAACTTATTTGTACATGGTTTAATTTTGTTTTATTTTTCATTCTTGCTTTCTATTTCTCTTGTTTTCCACTTCATTTGCTTTTCACTTCATTTGTTTCTCCGCCTCCAAGTGCATTTGTGGGTACCCTTAGTTTCTATACGTGAGGACAATGCTTGTTTGTTAATGGGGTAGGTGTACACTGGTTGAATGTAACTATGCGCTCGTTATATGTTCAGTGGGTCAATTTTTTTCAAAATATGCCTCTTTTGAGTATTATGTTTTACATGATGTACATACATGATTTCATCACTCTCTACATCATCTTATTGCATGCACATCTTAACGAGCATACACAACAAGCTTTGTGTTCTTCATTGGATTGTCCCCCTTTTGCATTCTACCCCTTCTTTGCTCACACAAACCACAGGACTTGTGGTAAAATTACCTCTCCCAGAATCTTGCTGCTTTTGTTCCCAAATTGTTGCATCGCTTCTTGCTTCATTTGTGTATCAATTTAGGCCCCAGTCATATTAACTATGCATCGCAAAGATCTTTGTGAATATCTTGCATAATTGGAAAATGATTGAGGCCATTGTTATTTCTTTGCACACACTGTGGTCGTATTGTCTCATCCCTTGCACCCCATTTTGAGCTTAAAAGTTATCGATCAGTTCAGACCTAGGAACACTGGTAGTGTAACGACGGTGGATCCTACGGAGGAGATTGACATCCGAATGAATTACGGTGACTAATTCTGGAATACGGTCAGTTATGGAATCGATTAGAGAAAAAGTGAACATGCGGCGAAGCCCGGGATGAAAGCGGGTTGAAAGGCAGGTGGCACATCAGCACCCTTTATTCCAAGTGAAAAAAAAAAAAATTATATATATATATATATATATATATATATATATATATATATATATATATATATATATATATATATATATATATATATATATATATATATATATATATATTCAAAATTAATAAAAAAAAAAATCAGTTTGGAACAAACTATCGGTACACACTCTAAGCGTATGCAGAGTACAAGCTTACTCGAAAAGATCGTAGTAGCTAAAGTGTCTGGATGCATCATTTAAGTGTACAGTACCCTACTCAAAAGCAGGCGAGTAGCAAATGTGCAAAATTTTCATTTAAAAAGTGTCTGGCGGTACGTCGGGATTGAGCGCCAAAGGTGTTTTAATCCGAGAGCTTGCGCCTTTTTCACATTCAAACACTTCTTGACTATCCACGAAGCCAAATACAACCGTTTGCTCTCTCTCTGACCTTCCCACAAACTCGGTTGCTGCCGGGGTTTCCATTATCCCGATTCGGATTGTTTAATACTGCAGTCATGTCTGGACTTGGTAAGCCACTTACAAATCCTTACTAACATTGTTGATCTCCTCCTTGTTATATATGGATCTGTTTTGTTGGATTTGGGTGATATTGTTCTGTACTTGGTGGTTGGGAGTTTCAGTTGTGACTATGGGCAGGAAAGTGTTGTCTGATGTGCACAGGGCCAGCCCGGTACTGTTCGAAACAGGTTTCTGGGATTTGATTATAGATATTTGGGCCATCTGGGCCATTATTGCCATCCTTGCCATCTCTATGGAACGATCCAAGAATATCGTGAAAGGAAAGGCATCTAGTTCCTCTATGGGACAGGCTGTGAAGAAAAGGAAATCTGATGCCTCCCAACCAGTAAAAAAGGGGAAGGGAAAACGGATAGAGTCATCGTCAGAAAGTGAGGAAATGTCTGATAGTGATGATGACGAGGAATTAGAGGCGATGTTTGCTGAGGACTTTGAGTTGGAGCACGAAAAATGGACCCAGTCGATCGCAAAAAGGGGATTTCACTGTGAGAGGGGCATAAAGTTGGAACATTTGTATTCTCACCTCATCGGGGGTTATTCGAAGCGAGAATATGGATTTTGTGTGTGCATTGAGGGTGCAAGGATATTTACCTACTATGGTTGGGTTCCTTCTTTGAAGAATCGTGACGGCAGTAGTAGAGACTTGTGATGGGTAAGCGGCAGGATCCTCGATTGATAGCACATGCCTTACAGTATATCCACCCTAATGCCCCGGGCCAAGCGCACCCGCCAGGCTATCGCCGGCACGATGCCCGAGTTGTTCGAGGCTATGTGCGCACCGCCCGGTCTTTATGAGTGGATTTATGAAGAAAGAATTCGTACCTGGAAAGCTCAAACGAATATGCCCTGATGAACAAGATTATTCACGATCAAATTGGGCCTAAGAGCTGATGAAAAATCCCGGTAGGAACGTCGGTTTTGTATGAAGTCATGGTAAGGGAAACTCATTGATTATGCATTAGTCATATGGTGTGTGATGAGGGATTTTTTGAAATTTTCGCATGGAAGCAGGCATATTCCATTCCCCTCGCGGTGGCCAGCATTGTGTTTGCTTGAATCAGGGAGCGTCGGGGAAAGAAGGGTGCTGCCTCGGTGGGGCTATCCTGAAATAAGGCGAGAGACGAGTCGGGCGCTTCTACTAAGCCTCAACCTTCTCAGCCTTCAGTGCCTCTTCACGGGATCACTTCATCCATAGCGGCTGGTGACACATCGCCATTGAAGAGGATGGAGCGGCGGATAAAGGGGCTAGTTCAAGTGCATTACGGGGAGACGAAACTTGGTTGGATCGACGATCTCGGTTGAGAGTCACATTTTTCATGGAGGGCCGGCCATGGCGGATGCTACTTCTCCAGATCTAGAGGGAGATTCAGAAGAATTAGATGACTGTGGAGACGAGGACGCATTCTCTTCTGCTGAGGATGAGGATGACGCTGCATAGTTGTTTTTAGGCTAGACTAGGGTGGTGTTGGCAATCGGGTAGTAGACCTTAGCCATGTTATGCCACACCCATTTCCCGATCATTTACCTTTTCTTTTCGTTTAGCCCACGGTCGTTACAAACTTTTAAGACCTCTTTGATTCCAATTATGTTTGTTGTTTCTTCTGACATTATGCATAGTAGTTATGTGCCCCGGTTAAATGATTGGTTCCTTTCTATCGATCACTACAGTTCACTATTTGCATGACTACCTTACATTTCTTAAAGTCCATAATCCTTATTTGAATAACCGATTTTGTGTTAGCATGTTATAATGTTCATTGTTTAAGAATGTGGTTGGTTTAAATGAGTCATACTGGTGCATACTAAAGTGGGTGAAATATTTTATTCCATAATTGCTATTTTGAGATTCTTGCAAAAGCAAGCATCTTAGCGCCTTGTTGGATTCATACCTAGTGGAGTAGTTAAGTCTAAATCTTCTTTGGGGACTAACAAGATCTGGAGTTGGGGGTGTGATAAATGCACATTTGAGCAATAATTATATTAAATTTACTTTACATCAATTCTAAGTTACACATTTGGCATAAGGATGAGTACTTTTAATTTCTTGTGTGTTTTTAGACTTGTGCGGGTTTTTCGGGTTTAAAACATAGAGTGTACAAGGATGTATGTCAGGAAACCCCGATATGACCTTGCGAGGGATGTGGGCGAACAATTGATGAAGTCTCGGGGAACTCCCGGCAATACAAGGAAGCACCCGGAAGGACAGAGTGTCTTAGGTACATCATTAATGTCTTAGGTACACCTTCTTTCTAAAAAGTGGCGTTAAGGCAAAGTGTCTTAGGTACACCCCATGTAACTTCCCAGAAATATCTTTCAAGTCGTTTAGACATGTTTAGGGTATTTTGTAAAAATATAATTTAAATTTACATTTCATAAGTTAAATGCAAAAGCCCAAGGGAAGCGAGGAGACAGGAAGTTATAAGATTTAAGAATAAAATTGTAATTTGTCAGGGGCAAAATGAATTGATGAGGCCCATGGGCCAAAATGAGATAAGAGAGGTTAAATTCATAAATAAGAGGGTTCATGGGCTTAAAAAGCAAATAAGCAAACTTGACCCAAAAATGAGTTATTTGGAGAATGGCACCCTTGGCCTTAGAATCTGGATTTTAAAAGTTAAATTGGTCTCTCATTTTGGGAGAATCGGATGGGGAGAAGAGAGAAGAAGAGGAAGAGGAAGAGAAGAAGAGAAGAAGGAGCGAATCCAAAGTGACAGGCTTCAGTAGGTATGGAAACTCACCTTGATTATGAATTCTAGGTGATTATGTGAATTTCCGGCACGATGGTTATAATCTTACCCGATCTGGAGTTTTGCTAGGGTTTCATCTTAACCCAAAATGATAGCAAATGGAGTGGGTAAAACCCCGTATGACCACAAAGTTCATGAAATCCTCTCTTTGAGGATGAATCCATAGTTGATAGAGTAATTGAGTTAGGGTTTAGAATGAAGCCTAACTATCCCTCATGTTTTGTTTATTGTATGATTTATAACCCATATTAGAAGGAGTTTTGGAAGAAATTCATGATGGATTGTTGAAGAATATATGAAATTGAAAGAGAATTGAGTAGAAAAGTGATTATAAGATGAATTTGAAGTGATCTTGAAGTGATTATGAGGTATAGAGTTGATTGGGGTTGAAACATATGGAAAAATGTGAGAAAACACCCATTCTGGGCATTCTCGGGTGTCTTCTACCGGTAGAAGTTAAGTTCTACCGGTAGGACTTCGGTCCCGGTCATTTTTTTGGCCCGAGTCCACGCAGTAGAACTTAAAGTCTTCCGTAGGCCTCACTCTGTTCAGTTTGACCGATTTTCGTAATTTGGCCATAACTTCCTCATTTCTTATCCAGGTTGAGTGATTCAAGTGGCTACGTAAATAGACTTCAAGGAGAACCAAACTTTAAGGGAAAGTATCTCCAATTTCTGACTCTAGAGTCAGTAGAAAAATCCACTCAAAGTGTGGTATGTGCAAGCCATTTCCTGCATCGATTGATCATAGCGTAGTCAGAATTTGTTTCGGACGTATCTTGGGATTCTGAGTACTCAATTGGGTGATTCAGTTGGAATAGAACCCACTTAACATCTTATCTTTAAAGGAGTACAAAGATCCAGTGTCAAATATCAAGACAAGGCACTGGAAAACAAATATTTCAAACTGTCCCTCGGTAAAATCGGTAAACCGACTAGTTGGCATGAAAATGCCATAACTTGAGTTTGGACGATCCGAATGGATTGATTCTAATTTATGAGTAAAGATGATTCATAGAGGAACAAGAATATATGAAAGATATATGATCATATGACTACCTAGGACGAAGAATGAATGGTGGGCGATCACGATTGGTGCTGGGCACTCACGATTGAGTACCGGTACTCACGATTAGTGCTGCGGCACTCTGTCTGATTAGTGCTACGGCACTCTGTTGATACTTAGGTACTCTGGCGGTGCTATAGCTTACGATGCTATGTCATTGCCTTCGGGTATTTATTGTACTGCGTCCCTACCATTTCTTATAATTGAGTGCAGGTAGTCGAGACGGACGTATGATAAGACAGATAAGAATAAGAGTAAAGATCGAAGGCGTGTCACGATGCATCTGTAGTACCTGCGGGTACTCCTGTATCGATAAGTTCTGTCTACGTATAAGATCTTATGGTACCTCACAGGTACTCCACGTATCACGATAAACTGTCTGAATAAGATCACAGTAGTACCTACGGGTACTCTGCATCTGAATGAGTTTGCGGTACCTACGGGTACTCATGTCGACGATCCACGCTATGCGAGATAGGATTACGTAGTACCCACGGGTGCTGCCATTTTAATAAAGTTGTTCACAATATCACGATCTGTTACGTAGTACCTACGGGTACTCACAATATGTAGATTAAGGATTAATAGATTATCTAATAAGTTGTGAGCACAGGTATAGCTGAGGATTGCATGACTCAAGGATGACAATATCATGTATAAGCTGTTAGTACCTACGGTGCTCCGTATCGATAGATTAAGTATAAGTTCAGTAGTACCTACGGGTATTCTTGTATTTAGTACCTCTTCAGTTACTTCACGCATATGATAAGTCTGTATCGATACAGTACATGTGGTACTCGCGGGTACTCCTGCATTTGATTAAGTTCTATCGTGCACGATACGTGCAGCGTAGTGCCCACGGGCCTCCCATGTCGAGTAAGTTACGTCACGATCGATAAATTCCTTAGTACCTACGGGTACTTACGTATGAATAAGTTAAATACGATGATAAGTTAAGTAGTACCTCTGGTGCCTCACGTATCTGAGTAAGTTACATCTGATTTGAATAAATGCTAACTAGTACCTGGGACACTCATATCGACAAACCTGTATCAGAATATGTCCTGTCTCTACGATCTTGTTACGTAGTACCTAAGACACTCACGAATTTGATTAGTTCGGTAGTACACACGGTACTCTTGTATCGATGAAAGCCAGTACAAGTTACGCCAAGACGGTATAAGTTCGATGAATAGTATATGCTCAGTAAGACCAGTATAGAGTTTCGTAAAAGATAAGTATAAGTTACGTAAGACATGCAGATGCGAAATACATGTCCACGTTCTGTAAGACCAGTATACGTTCCGTAAGATAAGTATAAGTTCGGTAATACATGTATGGGATCTGAAATACATGTATAGGTTCTGTAATACAAGAATAAGTTCTGTAAGACCAAGATTTACTTCGTAGAAGAAGTTTAAGATACGAAGTATCAGTATAAGTTTTGTAGTACTTACGGGTACTCCCGTATAAGGATAAGTTCTGTAACTCCTATAAGTCTGGCAGTTCAACCTTAAGTGCATTAAGTATAAGTTACAGATAGAATAAGATCTGTAACTCCTACGGGAGATGAATAAGCGTAAAGCTGTTATAAGAAAATTACTCGTATAAGTTCACTTAATATAAGTAAGCTAGATTTATATTATACATTGTGTTTATGTTAAATGTGTATATGCATAAAAACATGTTCCACTAAGCGTAAAGCTTGCTTGCGGGTTTTAATCGAGTGTAGGTACGAGAAAGAGACATGCGAAGACTTCCGTCTGGTTGAGCCGACACACACCGAGTGGGGGTTCCTTTACATGAGTTAAGCGCTGCGATTTATCGTAAAGTTCAGTTTTGTATATGTAATGGGAGTCAGTTATATGTATAATATTTTGAATAGTTATAAGATGTGGGCCATACCCACAGTACCAGGTTGAGTTTAAAAAAAAAAAAAATCGGGTAAAAGGTCCAATTATTTGGTCTCGTCCGAAAATCGGGCGTGACACCCCGTATATTATGCCAGATGCATGTGCGAGGAAAATGGACAGTGGCGAAAGTGTGCCAGGTACATCATTAAAAGTGTCGCGTACACTATCGAAGGTGAAGTTTGATCGAGGGATTTCGAGTTGAGCGTAAAGGGCACTCTTGTCGGTAACGAATGGGAAAATCACATTGGAGGAGGTATAAAGGAAGAGGAATGAAGGAAGAGCGTTTTTGACTTCTAAGTTTAGTTTTCTGGGAGAAGGTTTTCTCTCCATTTTTGAGTTAGTGTGTAGATCCAGGATTGAGATTTCTCTTTTGGAGATTTGGATTCAAGCATTTTGTAATCTTTACGATGAAACAATTCTTCGCTTTCAATCCATAGTATTTCATATCTCTTTGTTCTGGTTTTGCAAGTACGTTGCGATTTCTTCAAAGTATTGTTTTATGGTAACTCCTTTAATTATAATTGTTCTTATAAGTTTCATGGGTTCTAAGCCCTTCTGCTGCTTTGGGAATCTGCGAGAGCTCACCGGATCAAGGCGTAGTCCCTCAATTCCTCTTTTGAACTTCAATGGATTGTGTGATGTTAATCCTTATTTTACCACTTTTGTAAAATCCTTGGTTGGGCATATTCTTGACAGCGTGTGAACAAGATATCAGGGTACACGTTGTGCTTGATCATAATGCAAGCTAAAGGTTCGTATTAATTGGGGACAAGTGCTTAGTATCATTCAATCATCCTTATTTTCCAAAGAGCATTTAAAGATAAATTCTCCATCAAAGACTATTTTATCATTGAACCTAGATGAGTTTGTAAAATAAGAGGTGGGTTCTGAATCGAAGTAGTGGAACCACAAAAATCTGACAATTGTCTTTCTGTTTCAAAACATTCAAATCAATCAATCACTTGATCCAAAACAACACCGGCCTACAATTTCCCTTAATTTATTTTTTGGCTGGAGAATATACTTGCTGATCGATAAAATTAAACCACTCCCTGTGGAAATGACCTGTGGAATACCACAGTATTACAATGCTGGACAACTGTGATTCCTACGCTTGGGAATAAAATTAGGCATACTAATCAGGACGAAGCACCTCTCATGCATGTTATACAGTCATAGCAACTTGTATGCCTTCAAGAGAATATATTAAGGAGAATATATAGTATTATCATACTATCCTAGATGGAATAAAACTACATCTTGAAAATTTAGAAGGTAAGACAACAATTTTCAGGGATATTGGTGAAAAGGCTAGGGCATTTTCTTCGGTGAAAATACAAGGAAAAACATTGTAGAATGAAGAAACTGAAGCTTACTAGGGCTTTCATTTTGAAGATTAGCTTGAGAAATCGAAGCTATAACACTTTTCTTCTTTCTCTTGCTATGTTTAATTTTCCCGAAGAACCAAAGTCAAACAGAAAAACGAGAAAAAAAAAAAGTGAATAGCGGAAAAGGTGCTGTAATTTAGTCGAAATAAGCCAAAATTAAACAACTCACGGGAGTGAAATTGGATTTAAAATGACTAGAGCCTTGATGTTGTTAAAATGCGGGGGGAAAGAAAAAGAACAAAGAAGAAATTAAAAACGAGAAAGAAAAATCAAAACTTACTCATACCACATAAGATTGGTAACCTGAAACAAAATTGAAAATAAGGGTTTTCTTGTTTTCGTTTTACTGCCACTATTTTCTAAACAATCGAACAATAAAGATTAATAACCCATAAAAGAAGGAATAAAAACTAATGCAATTAAGGGAATAGTAAATGAAGTGAATAAAAACTAAGCTTGAAATAATGCATTTGGGCGTCTGAGATTCTAGGGGGGAAAAAGGAGAAATAAGAAAATCAGAACTTACTCTACCTTTGATTTCGAAGATTGGGAAACAAGAATCAGAAAGGAAAAAAGGGTTTTCTCTTTAACCTTTTTTGCCCCAATTTTATCCAGATCCAAACAGGGGATGGAAAAAAATTACAAAATTGAAAAGAGGATAAATCAAAGAAGAAAAACAAATGAGAATGGAAAAAAAGAAGAGGGGCTTTAGATTTGAATCAGAAAAAGCGAGGTAAAGAGGAACTCACCTTTCAACATTGAAGAGAGAGGCGATATCTTAATTTTAGGGTTTCGATAGACTGAAAGGACTATGGAGTTCTTTTAGTCATAATCAAAGAAATAAAGATTATTTTGAAATGTATTGAATTCGCAGTTTAATGATTTTTCTTTTATATTTTTTAAAGGGGAATCAAATATTCAAAAAAAAAAATTTTTAATTTTATTTTTTAAAAGATTTCCCTCCTTTTAATACTAATAATAATAAATTATTATAATAACAATAATAATAATCAACCTTAACAAAGTGTACGTCGAAGCAAGAGTCATCATATATTATTATTCTTTATTCTTTGAATTTAACATCTATTAAGGTAGCTTTTAAAGCCTAACTCAAAGGCTGATGACCTACAATGAAAATATTGAATCTGATCAATAAATTATATATTAACAAATGTCTTTTGTAGTAGTATAAGCCACAAACTTCATGTCCAAGGGAATCCGCCCAAGAGATAAGCTAGAGAACAAAGATATACTTCACCGTCCAAGGAATCAACCAAGGGATAAGAAGCAAGGACTTGATTACAAAAGATTTAGATTCAGGAGGTTGTGAAACATTGAGGATCATCAAAAATGACTTTTTAGGACTTTGGTAGCGACTTGGAAGGAGTTATGGTCGTGACGAGGTTTGAGGAAGAGTTAACTAAATCAATATTTTTGTCCTTTTATGTATTTTATAAGTCCTAGTTTGAGTTGAGTCTTATTAGTTAGTAGAAGAGTTGTTTTTAGTTTCCTAGATCAAAGTAGGAGTTGTTTTTATTTGATTTCCATTGGTGTTTTACAAAAATTGAGTCTTATTTCAATTACGATTAGGAGACTATAATTATGAGGTAATTTCAATTAGAATTAGGAAATAAGGGGCCTATATAAGCCCTTCCAATGTACTCTTTTGAATTCGGAGTTTAATAATATTTTGATTTCTATTATAAAGAGTTCTCTCTTGTTACTCTTATTTCTTTGGTGGATTCCTTTGAGTGGAGCATTTGTTGCTTTTTATCCCTTGGTAGATTCCTTGGATAACAGTAATAAAAAAAATTAGTTTAGTTTAGTGGGAAGGTGAAAATGGGAGGATGATTTTGCAAAAGAAAAAAAAAAAAAAATTAAAGGGCTAGCTTAAAAAATGACGGCGTAAGAGTGTTGGGACGGGTGGCTGGAGCGTATTTTTGTGAAACTTTAGAAAGTGTTTCTTTAAGAGGCTTTTTTGGTTTAAATTCAAAATTTCAAAATTTTAGAAAGTGTCTCTTCAAAAAACACCTTTAATTTAAATTAAAAAGTTTTAGAAAGTGTCTCTTTGACACTGAGTTCAAATTCAAAATTTTCAAAATTTTAGAAAATAAGACACTTTCTATATGACAAAAAGTGTGTTAGATTTAGGTATATTTATCTACTTTTTTTTTTTTTTGGAGGAATTTTATAATTAAGGGAAAATGTTGGAAAAGTCCCACACCAAAATGGTGAATGGGCAGTCACACCGATGGCCGGAAAACATTCAACAGCGCTCGAAGCCTTACAGCGAACATTTGTCATATGCGATACATTTCCGACAATTGATATAACATCTATCACTAATAATCTCCATCCTTGTACTCGTAAACTTTTTTAAAGACATCATGAGCTAAATTTAATTACTTGATTCTAAAAGTACGTATGGATTCTCTTTAAATTTAAAACATCTGGATGTAATAAATGCAGTAGGTTTTACCTCTTTTACATCATTCTCTTTATCTCACATTCAAACAAACCTTTTATGGCAAGAAGAATTCAAATTTTACGAAAAAGGAGTAAAATGATAATTTCGGTAAAATCCGAAATTTTTCGACTTCAGATGATGAAATGAGCATTATCGGAATCTTCGCGAAATTTAGCTACCACGTTGAATTTCATTAATTCAGCTTGATAGGAATTTCACGTTTACAGAAACGATTAATACGAGTGCAGAAGTAAAAAGCGGTTTTTGAGAACATGTGATGTGACAAAGTCACCTACACTACATGTACTCATGCTTGACACATGTTGCATGATTAGTGATAGGATGAGATGAATGGGCAGATTAGTAGAAAGTGTCCAAAATCGACACTTAAAGGGACATGATGGGATTTTGGAAATGTTAAATGAATAAAGACAAAATAGCAAATAGTTTATTTTCTCATTTAGAGAAGAAAAACAAAGAGAGAAAAGAACGTGGAGAAGAGGGAAAAATCGGCAGCAACTTGGATTTTGAGGTTTTAGAGAGAGAAAAAGTGGCTTCTCTCTAGATTTCCGTCTTTTCGGACGATGGGTTAAGCAGACCAAGAAGTAAAAAGTATTAATACGATAGGGGCTATGCGTGGACACCGATTTGGTGGAGTTCCGACAATTCCAAGATATAGGGATCTTTTCCTACTTTGTTTATTCTTTAGCTAAGAGCCATTTTATGGATAGGGATTTGTTGAGGCCTAAAGGGACGTGATATCGGTCTCAAAAGCTTTGAACCGAGTGGAGAAAATCCTCTAGTTATGCAGTAGTGAGCGGTGCCCGACCACGAGGGTTTCCTTGTTCACGTGAATAATTATGTGATTTTTGTGTGATTTTTGTATTTGTTGGTGATTGAAATGAATTGCTTGTAATTGTTAATTAGCCCATGTGAGCTAATTTTTTGGTGTTATTGATGTGAATTTAACCGCATGAATTGTGTGAATTAATTATGTTAATATACATGTTTTATATATTAGCATGAATATTAGGATTGGCATAATGCATTCCATATGCATTGGGGCACCTTAAGAATATTAGGAGTGAGTGCGTGACACGAGGAAATGAAAGAAAAGGAAAAATGTTTGAAGGAATTTCGACGGAAGTTTTTTTGGAGAATTATGTTGGGAGATTGTCTGACAATTCCGCGTGTGAAGGAGCTCATGAATTATTTTGGGGGTTATCAAAATGATTCGCCTCGGGTAGTCCATTATATTTATTGAATCTCATTAGTAAAGTTTTGAGAACAATAAATTTTGTTTAGTGTGATTTTACTGCATTTGGCTTAGGCGTAATGAGGAGTCGAGTTAGGACTCAAGATATGGGATTTGGCATGTAGACATTCAAGTAGGATCATGTATTTGCCAGGTGTGATTGTTTGCCATGACATGCATAGGTGGGGTAACCCACGTAGGAAATTATCACTACGAGGGCTTTGCTCACCACATCGGATCATATTTCAAGGTGGGGGTGTACGGGAGGGCTTGATGCTCAGCTAGGGCCGCGTTTAGAAGAAAGCCGAGTTGTGGCTTTGGTAGAGACTTTGGTATAACATGTATTAGAAATTGTACATTTAATATATGTTGAATTAAGAGTGATTTATTAACTCTTGAACTATGGTAATATAGTTGATGTATTTTGTGAGTATTGATGCAAGGGCCCAGTATGACAATTATTTGCTCGCATGTGGACGGTGTGAGTCATTATAAGAAATTTATTTGGGACGGAGTTGTATTTGGGTGGGGAGCTCCACTGTCTGAGGGGCTTTCGCCGTTTTTAGGTGAATGGTCGTGGGTTACCCGTATCCCCCGCAGTATTGACGAGTTGACGGGTTGTCAACGAGACACCCCAGTTTTGGGGCGTCACACCTTTCCATGACTGGAGGAGGTAGGCATATAGGTATAACAATTCCTTCTCCTTTTTTGTTCCTAAACCGCATGCAGAAGCTTTTAATTGACATTGCCACAGCAATCCACCATAAAAGCGCCTTCCCCATCAGTCGACCTCTCCAAACCACGTTGGGGCGTACGAGCAACATAGTGGACCTTTGTAGTAAATGAGGGCCCGACCCTTGATGATCATAAGATCTTCGATGATTTCATGTAGTACTCCTCACTTCCCTTTCACCTTTGCTTTCTTCAATAACCTTCTTTGCATATTCAATGGATTTTTACATAACATTCCCCCGGCCTTAGTAATTGAAGTTGGGTACATAAAAGCATTTCCATATGTAGTATCTGGAGGCAATTTGAAAACAAGCTTGCCTCGCATGTTGGTTATGCATGAAAAACAAACAACCTCATCGAGGTCTCGTAAATACGATTGTCGCGGCATCTCCATCCATGTGCAAGTATAATAGGTTGAGGCAACCACTTAGAGTTTGAAGGTAACTAGTTCCTAAGTCTTTATAAATCTCCTTGCGGCTAAAGAAGAATGATCTATAGAACCAAATTATTTTGATCCATGGTCATTAGTGTGCCTTTGGTGTTGATTTATCTCCGCGAATTCATGATGCACACGGGTTATCGCCAATGAATTCGGGCATTTGTAGCTCTCTTTGCCATATGGGCGACGCGATGGGACCAGGGCGGAGATGTTCGACCATCTTGCCTACGGTGTTGAGGTGGATCAAACGAGGGAATCACACATTGTGTGGTTAAAGCAGTAGTGCAAATATAAATCCACTCACACCTGAATCACGTCACCTTATTATGATTTTTAAAATCATGTGTTAGGTTGTGTTATAGGATTAAACTATGAAATTAATTTTAACTAATACTTATTCTTATTCATTTTAACTTACTTATTTTTATTAATTTGAAGTAGTAAATTTATTTATAAATAATTTGTATTTGAAGTCTTGTATATATACATAAAATGAATGTTTATGACAAGTAGGTCATCAACTGAGTATTATTCTAAAATATACTTTTACCAATATGGTTTCAAAAGTTATTTACAACAATTTAGTCAAAAATTAAATATTTTAGTTTTTATTTTCTCTGAGAAGTTGGAAAATAATCAAGTAATATATATATATATATATATATGACATGATCTTGAAAAAAGAAAAAAAAAACAAGACCCACCTCATTGAATGATTTCAATTTAAGGTGGCTTTGTTTTTTAGGCTTTTTGTTGAAGGTAAATTGCTTTCAGCATTTAACATGTTTGTTTTTTAACTTTTTCATGACTTACTAAAATCTTGAAATTTTTAGTTGAATAGAAAAAACTAAAATATTTGGTTTATGGCCTTTTAAATGCTTTTTTCTAGTAAGAAAAAACTAGATATATATTCAAATATGAGAAAATAATTTATTCTGTGATCTGAAAATTAAAACTCTTCATGCTAATCAAATAAAAGCATATGTTTTTTTTAAATTTTATTTAAAATTTTATTTTCTCTAAAAATTAAAAGATTATTTTTTGTAAGAAAAACCGACACTAGTCATAACAAAAGTTCTATTTAGTATTAAAGTAAAAACAAAACAAAAACAAACAAAACAAACACCACACCAAGACTTAAAATTACAAATAATTTTTTAAGTTGTAATATTGAGATTATTTTACTAAGCATAGGATATCTCGAAGAGACACGAAAGCAAAGGATTATCTACTACGAAACATGAAATTACTCTTAATGATTTTAAATTACCAAATCATATTATCTCAACAAATTACACGAATTAAAGTGGGATCGAATTCCCGGGCGGGGGACTTCATACCAAAGCTCCTCAGTAGGGGCACATTGGTTGAATACGCATCAACGAGATTGTCCAAGTGCCAGTATACGCACTCCACCAGTAAATTTTTCTATTTTCCCCTTCCAATCAATCTCACACCCAGTGGATGATGGCATCTGAGCGCCTTGCAGAGCTTCTCTAATGACTTTACGAGGGTCTTATTTTCCTTTCATTATGAGTTTTTTTGGGGTAGACGTTAGTATAGGAACTTGAAACGAAGGCTTTCTTATTCGTCCCATGTCGGAAAGTTGCTTCACCTCTCTCTCGGGAGTGGGTTAGAGGCCGGAATAAATCTCTAGATCTTTTAGTCTAACAGAGAATGCTAGAGGAGATGATGATGATGATGATATTGATGATGATGATGATGATGATGATGATGAGGCCATTTCTTCAGGCACAAGGAGTTTGTTAATGGAGTGGAGAAACGAAGTTAAAAGAAAAAAAATATATAGGAATTTATGAGATGGTTTGCTTTGAGAAGGTGCTAAAATTATTTTGTAAATAAGGGTATTTATTGAGCCCAACGATTGATCAATAATAAAAGACCGAAAAATACATTAAAAAATATCTTTATTGAAGCAGATGTAGCGCCCCAAAACCGGGGTCGCCTACGACTTTGTCAACTGCGATCTATGGAAATCGCGGGTATCCCGATATCGCACTCACATGTCTCGTATACCAAGACTCGTCTGCATATTTTAAATTCTTAATGCACAAAATAACTTCATATAGTGCAGTAATGCAAAGCGTAGAGTTATAGCACCTGCGCTCACACATATCGATACAATGTATTGCATTAGAACCAATCTTTCATTGCAATACTTGCAAAAGCAGGATATGTATTACAGTACTTGATTCTCATACATATACAAAAAAAATACATCAAGGCAACAACCCGACCCTCTTCTCAACTGTCGGCCTCTAGGAGCATCGTGCACTTACGCTGACCTATATACACGAAGGGAAGTCCCCGCGATGGAGCTAGAAACAAAACCTACTAGGGCCACTCCCCACCTAGGTGCACATGCAATTGATCATTTCACAATCACACAAACAACACAATCCATGCAGACATGCTATCTATCATGAAAAAAAAACTACTTGCATGTATGAGACGACACTCTACATGCCCCATATACCGGGTCAACCTCAGGCAGCCGCAATCTGAAGTGCCAATGGGAAATCAATATCAGTCGATGCCGGCTCCTATCCACACCTAACAGTAGTTTATGTGATATTTATTTAATCTCGTTCGTGTCTTTTTGGGCAACATAACTTTTGAGTCTCACCCAGTTGGTCTCTTACACCCTGGAGCATTTTTCGGGCTTTCAGCGATGGATCGTTGTCTAACGAGTTTCGAGGGCTTTTCACGAGGTGTGTCTATCTCCTACTTGCTACGAGCACTATTAGTTTTCATTTTCATTTAACAACGTCAATGACTCGATTGGACATTCTTGCATTCCGAATACACTTTTAATTCGGTATGAATGAAGTGCAAATCAATACCGTAATACGCACACCCATGTGATGCGGTGATTTATCGTACACGATCTGTCTGATTGTGCCCTTTGCCTCAAATTCATGCCCAATGTATGAGGACCTCCACATGGACATTTTTACCTTGTACACTAGAGTGTGGCTACCATGAACCCTCATGTCTAATGCACACAACATTTCCTTATATTTGGTTTAGCATCAACATACATGCAGTCATGTTAATATTCCACACATTCAAACCAGTACATCACATAAGCATGCACTACATTTTTTTTTCTAGCATTCAGTTCATTCATGTCAACACACCATTCAAGCATGTATTAACATAATTCCAACCATTACTTAGGCAAGTAATGCCATAATTCATCTTCCCAGGCTGACATAACATTTCAGTCATACAGCCTGCTGCATGCCAAGAAATGACCATGTTCAAGCACAACACATTACAACCCAATGTGTTTGAAACACCCATATTGATAGAAATTTGTACATTTGGTGCAACAATCAGTTTTTCTTTTGATGCTTGAGCTCTCTACCACTGAATGACTTATAGCTAGATTTTGACTCCATGACCTCTCTGTAGATCCAGACTGCCTGAGTGGGTTGGGGACAGAGTATCAACCTGTTTGGCAGAGCTAAAGCCCAGAAAATTCTGCATGGTATTCATTCAAGTAATAACAAGCCACACTGGATTTCAGTCTTAAAACCCCAAAAAAAAAAAAAAAAAAGAAACATATACAATAACATGCAGTAGCTTAGATTAGTTCCAGAAAATTCTGCATAGCATCCACAAATAGATATGCTTACCAACTGGAATTTCGGTCTTAAAACCTTAGAAAAACAGCATATATAATAACATGCAGTAACAAGATCAGTTCTGAAAGGAATTTTGCATGTAGTATTCATTCAAGTAACTAACAAACTAACCTGATTTTCAGTCACCAAAACCCAAAAACAACATATACAGTAACATGCAATAACTAGTTCAGTTCGAAAATTCTGCATGGCATCCATTAGGCTAATAACACACCAGCCTGGAATTTCAGTCTTAGACCAGAAAAACAGCCATATATAATAACATGCAGTAACAAGATCAGTTCTGAAAAAATTCTGCATGGTATTCATTCAAATAATAACAAACCAACCTGGTTTCAGTCTTAAAACCCAAATAAAACAACATACAATAACATGCAGTAACAGATTAGTTCCAGAAAATTCTGCATGGCATCCATTCAGTAATAACACACCAACCTGGAATTTCAGTCTTAAAACCAGAAAAACAGCATATAACAATAATATACATTAACAAGATCAGTTCTAGAAAAATTCTGCATGGTATTCATTCAGAAGTAATAACAAACCAACCTGGATTTTTCAGTCTTAAAACCCCAGAAAAAGCATATATAATAACATGCAGTAACAAGATCAGTTCTAGAAAAAATTCTGCATGGTATTCATTCAAGTAATAACAAACCAACTCAACCAAATGCCATTTCCATGGCCCCAAACAAGGAAATAACCAGGGAGGAAAAATCCCTCACCTCTTGAAGTGTGTAGGACCAGTTCTTGATCCACCCAAATATGAAAACAATGGAGGAAAAGCTTCCTCCTCCCTTTCTCCTTCCTTATGGTTTTCTTTCTCTATTTTTTTTCCCCTTTTCTCTTTCTCTCTTCTTTCTCTAGAACTGATTCTCCATAAGAAGAACTCCTTCCCCTTAGCTTGATCCATTCCATGTTTCTCCACTAAGCCTAGACATGTTTGCATCAAGGTTGACACATAGCTCAAGTCATGGCATGTGTCACCCATGCCGAAAGCCATACCAACCACTAATATCATGCATTCTAGTAGCATGGCATAGCCATTCAAAGTGCCAAGTGTCTAAGTCTGGTGCCATGGCCTACACCTTCATGCCACGTGTCACCTCGCTAATGGCCCCTTCTGCCTCTAAATACGAAAAATCTTACGTCTTGAATTCAACGAAATTCGGCGTGTACAGATTTCGCGAGATGGGTGTTTCTTGATTTGATCCGCATCATCATTTGAGATCTAGAAAATTTCCAGGTTTGCAACTTGTGTCTATCGGTTTACTTGCTCCAGTCTCCACATTTCCCTTCCCTTAAAAAGAATTTTGTCTCGAAATTCACACACACATATACACAATCACATGCATATGCAATAGTCATTCAAATGCCAAATGACTAAACCATGTACCTAAGATCCTCAAAGAGGAAGGATATCTGTACGCATTATTGTCTTCCATGCTCCCATGTTCGTCCTCCACTCCTCGGTGCTGCGGCCATCTTTACTAGCCTCGCGATCTTAACGTCGCAAAATTTGCTCTCGGCTATCCATGTCTACGCACCAGTCCACTCCCTCGAAGAGATTCCCATCTGCATCGATACCAAACTCGCTCCAATCCACTATATGAGCTGGATCTAGAGTGTACTTCCGGAGCATGGAGACATGGAATACCTCATAGACACCTGATAAACTTGGTGGTAACGCTAATCGATATGAAACTGCACCCACCTTCTCGAGTACCTCGAAGGGTCTAATAAACCTCGGCGATAGTTTTCCCTGCTTGCTGAATCTGATAAGTCCCCTCTTAGGCATTACCTTCAAGAAGACATGATCACCCACCTCGAACTCTAGAGGTCGCCGTCGCTTATCAGCGTAACTCTCTTACATCGACTCACGAGCAATGAAGACGTCTTCGTAGTGAACCCACTTTTCAATAATTGTCTCTAATCAAATCCAAGCATGTAGTGGAACTTTCTCCCAACTCCATCAACAAATTTAAGGCTCTACATGGCCTCCCATATATAAAGCCTCATGATTGCCATCGTATACTCGCTGTTAGCGTTGTTGTAGGCGAATTCTACCCGAGCAAATGATCTTCCCAACTACCCTTGAAATCCCGGGACGCATGCTCGCAGCATGTCTTAAAACTTGTATGGGTCCTCTCAGAAGTGACCGATGCACGTACGTGGATGAAGCGATTAACGTCGACAAGCTGTGTCCCAGCTGGCCTTCTGGAAGCTCTTACAAAAATGCGCCATAAACTTGGGATCCCGGTATGATATTATGGAGACTGGCACTCCTATAACTGGACAATCTCTTGCACGTATACTCTGCAGAATTCCTCCATAGTGAAGGTCATCACTTGACTAGAAAATGTAATGCGACAGTGGCCCAGGTCCACAATCACCCATACCGCATCATATCTTGCGGTGCCCGCAAGTGGTGCAAAGTCCATCACGACATGCTCCCACTTCCCACTTAGACACCTCGATGGTTGGAAGTAGCCTTCTTTACGACCTCTTATGTTAGGCCTTTACACCTGACACGTGAGACACCGTCGAACAAAGTCTCTAATGTGCCGCTTCATACAGAACTTTCCAGGGTCTCACCGTGGGTCTCTTACACTCTCCAACATTTTTCGGGCTTTCACCCATGGATACGTTGTCTAACCAAGTTTTCAGGCTTTTCACTTGAGGAGGGTGTCTATCCCACACTTACTCGCGAAGCACTAAGTCGTTTCCATTTTCATTTAACATTGTGTGACTCGATTGGACCGTCCATTCCAGAGCCCACAATTCAGCGCAAACACAATGCCAAATTAGTACCATGTACACACACCCATGTGATGCGGTGATTTATGCGTACCTGATGCAATGCAATTGGCGCGTACTCAAACTCACTCAAACTCATGCCCAATGTATGAGAACCTCTACATGGACATTTACCTTGTACACTAGGTGTATTACCATGAACCCTCATGTCTAATGCACACAACATTTCATATGTTCGATTAAGCATCAACATATGCCAATCATGTTAATATTCCACACATTCAAACCGGTACATCACATAAGCATGCACTACATTTTTTTTTTTCTAGCATTCAGTTCATTCATGTCAACACACCATTCAAGCATGTAATAACATAATTCCAACCATTATTTAGGCAAGTAATGCCATAATTCATATTCTCAGGCTGAGACATAGCATGTAGGTGCATAGCTGCTATACCAGAAATGACCATGTTCAAGCACAACACGTACAACCCTAATGTGTTTGAAACACCCATATTGATAGCAATTCATTACCTTTGGGTACAACAATCAGTTTTCAGCACCCGATATGACACCTACTACCACTGAATGGCTTATGGCTAGATTCTTGACTCATGAGCTCTCCATAGAGTCAGAACACCCAAATCGGGGTTCGGACGGGAGCGTTATAGCCCTAAACAATAGGGGTTAAACCCGGGTTCTGCATGGTATTCATTCAAGTAATAACAAACCAACCTGGATTTTTAGTCTTAAAACCCAAAAAAAAACAACATATACAATAACATGCAGTAACCAGATTAGTTCCAGAAAATTCTATAGCATCTATTCCAAGTAATAACACACCAACCTGGAATTTCAGTCTTAAAACCAAGAAAAACAGCATATATAATAACATGCATTAACACGATCAGTTCTAGAAAAATTCTGCAAGGTATTCATTCAAGTAATATCAAACCAACCCTGGATTTTTTCAGTCTTAAAACCTAAAAAAAAAAAACAACATATACAATAACATGCAGTAACAATTAGTTCAGAAAATTCTGCATGGCATCCCATTCGATAATAACTTACACCAACCTGGAATTTCTATCTTAACACCCAGAAAACAGCATATATAATAACATGCAGTAACAAGATCAGTTCAAGAAAAATTCTGCATGATATTCATTCAAGTAATAACAAATAACCTGGATTTTCAGTCTTATCAAAAAAAAACATGTACAATAACATACGTAACAGATTAGTTCCAGAAAGGAATTCTGCACGGCATCCATTCAAAGTAATAACACCAACCTTGAATTTCAGTCATAAACCAGAAAAACAGCATTTATAATAACATGCAGTAACAAGATCAGTTCTAGAAAATTTCTGCATGGTATTCATTCAAGTAATAACAAACCAACCTGGATTTTCAGTCTTAAAACCCAGAAAAACAGCATATATAATAACATGCAGTAACAAGATCAGTTCTAGAAAAATTCTGCATGGTATTCGACAAGTAATATGACCAACTAAACCAAATACCCATTTCCATGTCCCCAAACAAGAAATAAACAGGGAGGAAAATCCCTCACCTCTTGAAATTAGTAGGACCAGTTCTTGATCCACCCAAATCTGAAAACAATGGAGGAAAACTTCTTCCTCACTTTCTCCTTCATATGTTTTTCTTTCTCCTCTTTTTTTTCCCCCTTATCTCTTTCTCTTCTTTCTCTGACTGAGTTCCCATTAGGAAGAACTCCTTCCCATAAAACTTGATCCATTCCATGTTTCTCCACTAAGCCTAGACATGTTGCATCAAAGTTTGACATGGCTCAAGTCATGGCATGTGTCACCCATGACAAGCCATGCACCAACCACTAACATCATGCATTCTAGTAGCATGGCACTTTGCCACTCAAGTGCCAAGTATCCCCAAGTCTGGTGCCACGTGGCCTGCACCTTCATGCCACGTGTCGCCCCGCTAATGGCTCATTTCGCCTCGAAATACGTGAAAATATGACTGTCTCGGAATTCAATGAAATTTGGCTGTGTACCTAGATTTCGCAAGATGAATTTAACGGCGGGATCCGCTTTGTCATCCGAGATCTATAAAATTTCCAGGTTTGCAACTTGTGTCTATCGGTTTACTTTATCCGGGGTCTCACAAAAGAAGCATATTAATTCGTAGTGTGTAGAAAACATCACCTTGGCGTGGATCGCTGAATTGTTGGTACAGTAGGTAGTCTCCAGCTGAGGGATGGGATCAAAGAAAAACTAAAGTTGAAGATGATTCTTTCCCTTTCTCCACAAAGTGTGTTCACCAAACCCTTATGGAATTACAGGGGCTCTATTTACTTATATATATAGAGCCTGAGAACATAGTGGGCTTTGGTCGATCAGACTTGCAAAGCAAGGGAAGATAGAACCATGGGCTCATAGCTAGTTAATGATAAACCATCCCGCGTATGCAATTATCTCTGATTAAAATTGTAATATGATTATGCTTAGTCGTAATTAATAAATTAATCTAACATTACTCTCTCCCACTTTGGCGACATAATCATGGCTTTCGAATGTTTTTCTCAATAACGAGGTCGTGAGGAAGAAGAAAGCTAGATAATGTGGAATCGAAGGCCGAAGGGCACCCTCCATGACTATTTCCACGTTAAGCCTTGAGGACAACGTTCAACTTCTAGGGAGGGTGATGATGAGACTCTCCATGTCAACCACCGCATGATGAATGTGGACTTGGTCAAGAAGAGAGTTGAGGAGGGATAGTTGAAAAATTAGGGATTGAAGGTTAGAGATGTGGAAGACCCAACACTTTTTTTATCACATTTATCTTTTATTTTATCACATCTTTCATCTGTTTGTTATTCCATGTTGCACATTCTCACTTTCCCAATTTTGTTCAACCCACTTTGGATTATTGGTAATGAATATGCATATTTTTATTAAGTTTTTCATCTATATTTTTCAACTTTCCAAGAAGCTTAGCTTAGTTTTGAATCAGATCTTGCAAGATAGGAAAACTATCTATTAATGAGAAACAATTTTATTTATTTTTACTTTTTCATCTGTTTTGATAATATTTTACCCTTTGCATTTCACCAAGCTTTTCTTGTTCTAAATGGAGTCTTAATGTGTTTCTTAGAATTTACCATGAACAATTATTTCATTTCCTCTATGGTACATTAATTATAAAAATTTTAAAACTTAAAAAAGAATTAAACACAGCCCAAATTGTTCTATGACACTTTAAAATTGAGATATCAAAGATCGGAAGTTGAGTAAAGCTATACCTTTAGGACTTAATTAAGATTTAGTATTAAAATAAAATAATCTCTCAAAAAAATGAAGGCTATAAAAGAAATGGTTTGACTAGTAATAGTCTTCTAGACTTAAAGCCTTGCTTTTAAATTATAATCCTTCTAGAAACATCTTGATTATTTTTAAAAATGAAACTACTTATTTTCGTGTTTTCAGTCTGGATAGTTTCAATTTTATACTATTTATGAAGAAATAAAATCCATTCAATATTTGTTAAAATTTTATGAAAGCGTGAAATGATTCATATTTAGAGATTACTTCCATGATAAATAAGCTACTAACTTCTAACACTCTTTCGGTTAGAAAAACTTATAAAACTCTTCCCATAATCACTCCATATTTTATTAATTTCAATTACACATAAAATCTTATAAGTGAAGAATATATTTTATCTTATTATAACACCTCATTTTATGCTAACAAAGGACATAACATTTAATAAAATTGCATTCCTCTGAGTTGTTTAGTTAGGAGGTAATTAAAACAAGTTTTCCTAAGAAAAAAAACCTATGATTTCAGGTAAGTATTTAAAGGCAACCATAGATGACAAAACTAGGCGATTTTAGAGTCGAAAGTTTCCATAGGGTTATGGGCTGGTTTAACTCATTTGGATCACAACAAACAAGTTTTCTACTATTAAGCAAAATAGTAACAAGGTAGGAGTAGAAAATAAGCATGTGGTTGAAAAAACATAGATTTATTTATAACTTTCCATCAACATTGGTCTTGTTACAAGTGTGGAATCAAAACGATTTCACGTTTACATATACTTATAGCTTTCGGGCATTACATTCATGATATGTTTTTCGACTCATCCTATCAATCAAAGCTTTTTGAGGCTTGAATTTTTCAAACAAACTAAGAAGGACGAGCCGGCGTTTACTGCATTGTAGACCTAATTTTACCCCGTTGCGACAACAATTATCATCCAGTATCTTGGACTTATCAAATATATGTTCATAGATTTTAAATCCGCAACTCGGGTCCACATTCCATAAGCAAGAAAGTACCTTGATATAGAAACCATCATAGGGCTCCGAAGGTATAACTAGACCATACCGCGGAACGGTGTTTGAGTTACTTGGTTCGAGGGCCATGGTATTGCAAACGAGAAGAAAGGGCGGCATTGGAATCACATATGCTAACCGCCATCCCTCGATTATTTCAACTTAATATTCTCCTTCTTAATTGTTTCTTAGAATGGAGTTGAAAGGAATAGATGTAATGGGAGATAGTTGATATCTTCAGTTTATATATAAACATGTAGAGAGAAGTGAAGGAAGGAGTAATACCTTTTATGTTATAATTTTCATTTATTCATCAAATTGAAGTTTTATGTTTTTTCCCTAGATAATAAATGATGATGTTATGACAATCAATTAGATTTCAATGCATTAATGTTTCATATGTTTTTAATTATTTTTAGATACATAGCTTTTGAAATAATAATAATTATGTATTATGAAAAAGCTATCAATTATTACTTAATGCTGCCTTGCTTACAACTTTTTTTATAAGCTTTGCCTGACGCTGTTCAAATTTATTAAAGATTGGTATTCTCAAAATATGATGCGTATAGAGAATATGAACATACAATTCTGTAAATTCAATTGCCAGTGCCTTCACATAAAAAAAGAGAGTAAGAAGAGTTTTTTTTTTTTTCCTTGTTTTGTCTTTACCATCTCTTCTAATTCTGTTTTTGAATTGTAAATCACAGTTTCAATTCTTCCATTTAATAATTCTTATTCGAACATTTGGCTCTCTTTGGAACTCTAAAAGTACTAATTAAAGATGAAAATAGAGAGAGGAAAAGTTGATGGAAAAGGAAATTTTGAGGACAATAAAAACAGGTTTAAAAGTTAATAAATAATTTCTATAGAGTAATTCAAACTCATTTTATTTGTTTATTTCTATTATATAATGACTAAGAAAGTGAAATGAAATAGAAAATATAAGATTATTTATTTTGACGGAGTGATATGTTAATTGTTGCATACCAATGTGGTGTACCTGCCCAAGAGTTATCTACCGGTTATGTAACATGGTGTATCATGGAACCTATGTGAAAGCAGTGCAATTCTAACTGAAATAAAAGCATAAGAATAAACCACGAGAACACAAGAGATTGTTTTCACGGTTGGTAAACCCATCCGGCGGGCTCGTCCTAGAATCAAGGGTATATATATCAATTAGGTTACACGTTGGTCTTATGTGAGACAAGGATCTCTTTCTCACAACCCTTCTCCAAACTATCTCATAGTGAAACAAGAAAATAAGCTCCCCTTATTTCCCTATAAAACGACATCTAGACTCCTACACGCCCAATCACTCCATCGCAACAAGAGTATATCAACAGTGCTCATCATCAAGGCTTAGAGTAGTACCCGCAGTAGCAACTTCACACGTGAATAACTCCTCCAATCAATCTCCGTCGTGTTTAATAAAAAAATACCATAGAGAAACGTCTCTTCACCTTTTAAGCAGCCCTTATGAAATCTTCTCGTTAAACAGAATCTTCATTTTACCTAAATTGTCTCAACAAGATAGCTGTAGGATTATGATTTCATTCCATATTCATCATAATGGAATGTCATCCTTTCATAGAAATCTCACAAAATAAGGTCCAATCTCTCTAGTATGATCCATCTAGTATTGCCAATATATTCTTCCTTATTCATCTCGTGGTGTCTCTGATTTGCAGAATATCGACCCCAAAAGCCGTGTTAACCAAATAAGGTAATATGTGTCACACAGCTTTATCTACCATCTCACGTGTACATAAGTGTCTTTTATATTTTTCTTGGTTTGGTCGCTTTAGCTCGGTGGTACAAGAGTTTGGTATAACTTTCGAGACATATCGGACCCTCTGTTTTTCTATCATTATACATCCTTAGGGTGAGTGCATCTATGCGATTGTTTTATATGGACGACATTGTTATATGACCGGTGATGGGATGGTTTTTCGAAACAAACATCACCTCTTGATCCTTTCCAAACAAAAAGACTTGGAGAAACTGAAGGTCGTTATAGAGGGATTGAGATAGTTTAGGTAAATCGATGTGGTTTATGTTTTAGAGGAAGTATGTCTTAAAAATATTAGAGGGGAAATTGATGTACTAAATTGTAAACATGTGTAGACACTTACTATGGATCTAATTTCAAGCATGCGAGACAAAGGCCTTTACAAGATCAGGGAGATCTCGATGACTTATGGGGAGACTAAACTACCTCATTATCACTTTCGACCATATATTTCCTTTCTTGTGGTGTAGTTAGTTGGTTCACGCAATCATCGTGAATCCTTTAGGATGCGCATGTTTAGGTAATCCTCTTACGCTATATCAAAGGATCTAATATCCTAGGAGAGTAAGAAACATTATGTAGCAGTAGCTAGATCTAGTGTTGAAGCCAAGTATCGAGCTATGGCTTTGGCAACTATTCGAGCTTATATGAAACGGCGATAAGCCGGGAGCTAAGATTTGGGAATGATGAGCCAATTGAAGCTTGTGTGTGATTGCTTAGTAACCCTAGACATTGCCTCACAACCAAATCTTTCATGGGTAACCCGACATATTGAAGTGGATAGTCACTTCATGTGCAGAAATATTTGCCTCAAGATGTATACTACACACCGAATTTCGTCCTTTCGGTGACCAACTGGGAATACATTTTCACTAAATCTATACGAGGTCAAGGATTCAATCACGTTGCAAGCAGATTGGTGCGTCGACTTATATTCTCTAGCTTGAGGGAGAGTGTTGAGTAATTGCCCGAATTTCCGCCGTTTGACTATTTCCTTTCTTGTATATTATTTTCCTTTTTGTCCTTGATATTGTTTCTTTTTATTGCCCTCCTTTGTATTTAAATAGGTAGGACCTGTGTTGTATTTTACACACTTATTCAATAAGAAAAGATGTTTGTGAGATTTTTATGTTGCTTCATTTGTGCATTTCATGTCTTTTTATCTTAAGTTTACTTTTCTTAATGTTTCTTGTACCCTTTTTTTTTATATAGTTGTTATTCCTCCGCCAGGATTTCTCCAACCTTTCTCATTGTGGCATGGTTCTCGACTTTCCTCTTGTTGTGGTTTTTCACCATGAGTTTTATTCTTATTTGCATTTGTTTATTTTATTTAAATTGGTTCGTGCTTTATACCTCTGTATTTATTTTGTTCAACTTTATTTAGGCTCACTTTTGTACTTTAATCTTGTTAATATCATTTTGGTATGCTTTTTATCAGTTCAATTTTGTATTTGGGCGACTTGGGACTAAAGGCGCTGCGATCCGTAGCTGGTCGCCTTCGTGTGCGTGAGGTCGCCATTGGAAAGTAGTGCGTTCAATTTTTTTCCTATTTTATTGTTGAAAGTTCTCAATAATTAGGAGTATTATTTGTCGCCCGATCACGTGATTGTTTTCTCTATCTGCAAATCTAGCGTTTGTCGGTGTATGTGAAACATATTTGAAGGTCTAGAAAGGCACACCTGATGTCCATGGTTTTACGCCATTTTTTTCGCCTTTTTCACCTTTTTTTTTCAGCGATAATTTATCTGGGTTTGTCTTGTTTAATCATAATTCATGGGTTTTCTCCTCTCTTTTTCGCCTTTTCGCATTTTTGGGATGAATCCCCATCTAGGGTTGTGTTGTTTACTGCAAACCGATTTATTGTTTTATTTGACTTTTTAGTTTATGACACGATGCTGCGGCCTCGTGATTTGGTCTCATTTAGCGTTTTCTTGTGTGGAAAGAATTTTGTTGAGATCATTAAAAGTTGCGGACTCAGAATGGACTAACTACCTCGGACCGGGGGATTAAAGCGCGGGAATTTCGGTCCTCATGAAGGAATGATCATCCATCTACAAGCCTGTTGGGTAACTTAAGTAATTCTGAAAATCTTCATTGTACTAATTCCATATCCATGGATTACAGCAACAAAATTTCTCCATAATATAATATTTTTTATTATTTATTATTGTTATTTTTCGGATAATTGCCATAGCTTATACCTTCCCCCCAAAAACGACCATTGATATAAAATTATTGGAACACTCACTTGAAGAAGAAGATGAGTTTCAGTCAGCTATGAACCCTAGTATGGCCACCTTAGATTCAAGCACTACCACAACCTCATGTACTCACCATCAATTTCTTCCTAGAACTACCGGTACTACTTTTGAGGTCATCAATGAACATCATGCCTCATCCTTTGGAATTTAACCGGTCGATCGACCCTCGTCTCGGCAAGAACATCTCTAGGTTACTGCATGGTAAAATACACCAACAAAACCGTAGTAATGCAAAACCACCCTAAAGACAAAAATGGAAACAAAGAAACTGACATGTTAAAATCATCCAAAACTGACACCTAAACACCAAGAAAAAAAAGGTTCTTTGATCATCCTCTTAAGCCCCACTTTGCTTACTACACGAAAAAATGGCTTCGGCACAATTCTCATTGTTGCTCCTTGCCTAACTATCAAGGAGTAAAGTTCTTAGATTGTCTGTTGACTAGTGTTGGCGAGATGTTTTCTTCATAAGGTCATTGAGGAATCATGGATCCCAGCGAGAAGTGGGCTTTTTTCCTTTTTTGTTTCCGGCATGGCCGGCGATTAGTTGGAAAGAGGGGCATCTTTGGTGAACAGATATCATTTGTGTAGAAGGAAAGTGGAATTTGCCGGTTGCATATTCTTCCATCGGGCTTTAGTAGAAATTCTATGGCAATTGTTTCTTTTTTTAATTGAAGTAGGTAAGTAATCCTCAATCAAACTGATAACAAAATTGTAATGCAGATTCTTATGTAGTAATCCTACGTAAATTTTGAACCATTTGATGACCAAGTACTTAATTCTCCTTTATGCCTAATTTGTGCAGGAGTCTTTGACTTCATTAGTGTGTCTTCCATGTTTGTGGTGAATTTGATTGAATTTTTGGGTGACAATTAGAGAAGCAATAATCATCAAGAAGATAAGGAAAAGGCTAACTAGGAATTTATCTACCACGAGGTTTCTAGACGATCATCGTTCACTGCCAAACCACGATATGTGCTTATGTGGATTGTCTTTTGTTTTGTTTTGTTTTTTTACTTTCGGACATCATCTCCATTCTACCAATCACCACATTATTAGTTATGAATTGTGGATCTATTGTTTCTGTAACAAGAATCTCAGCATGCTAGGTATTCTTCATATCTTACTTGAGTCTCTAGCATTGTTCTATATCTTGATTCACATCAACAAGTCTTTGGAAGAACCAAAGATCAAATTCTGCAAATAGTCTTGTTAGGAGAAATCTACTCCGGCTCTTGGACTTGGCCTATAGGAAAGCCATAGCAGTGTTTGACTCACAGGAAATCATTAGAAAGATATTAGTATTTGGCTTCTACGAAAACACACACACACATGGCTTTTCATGCTTCCCTCCATTTCGAGAAAAATGCTACGAGAAAGATTTATTTTGTATTAAACATGAAAGATTTACTTTAATTATTTTATTTTGTTTTATTATTATTTCTTTTTATGATAAATAAATTGTCTTTAGTAGCACTTGAGCTTGAACCTCTCACAAATCCTCTCTTACTCTATGACGCTTGAACTAGGCCATAAAGACTTTGAGACATTATTTGTTTTTAATGAGTTAAAACAAAATGATTAAGCTTAAATCACCAGGATAACAATTGTTGCCTAATCAATGAGAAAAGAAATAAGCTTTCTTAAAAGCAACTCTAGATCTGGCTTATAAAAGTTAGAGTAGGCGACCCAGAAATGGTTTAGACGAAATGGTTAATTTGAAATCACCCGGAATCTATCAATTGTTGCCTAATCAATGAGAAAATAAATAAAAGCTTTCTTAAAAGCAACTCTAGATACAGCCCATAAAAGTTAGTGTAGCCGACAAAATGGTTAAGCTTAAATCACCGAGTCCACCAAATTGTTACTTTAATCGATGAAGAAAGAGCCAAATAAGCTTCTTAAAAGCCACTCTAGATCACAAACATAAGTTGATTAGAGTGACTTGCTTGGCGAGTGAATAAGACTACCGGTTAAATGATTGCTATGATTATGTTATGACCCTTATGATGGAAGGGAAGAAGCAAAATAGGTATTCGATTTCAGAAAATGTTTAGAAATAATGCTTGACCTGTATTCATATGTTATTCTCATACGGTGAATTTTACATTACATAAGTTGGAAGGAATTTTGGAGTGCCTCCATCTCTCTGAAGGCAGACCTCTTTCCCGAGGAAAAAGAAAGAAAAAATGCTATCATAAACAAGAAAAGACATCCATATGTGTGTATATATATAACTCCTTGCAGGGTACCAAGCTAGGCATAACCCGACCATCCGGCTATCTGTTTGCACCCTCACTCTTGCCATTTGCTTCTTTCTTCTCACGTAGAGTAACTTGGGCGGGGCTTAGCAGTTTACCTTAGGAGTTTCTCAAACTTAATTTTTCTTTTGACTTGGCGGGTCGCATTGTGTTCCCAGGAAAGGAGGTGATGTGGTCGAGCCTCGAACATGGAAATGAAGGTGCCGGCTACTATTGAAACGGGCTCGAGGTGAGTTGGTGAAGGTTTCATGTTAGCCAGATGATGCTTTTTTTTTTAACTTGGAACCTAGGCGAAGAGTATGGGGTCATTTGGGCTGGCCCGAGTTCTTCGAAATTTGGGGCCTTGGGGGGTTTTGGATCGTTTGGTAGAGTAGGATCATTGCGATCTTTGATGCGAGGCTCACGGTGCATCGCGCTCTCATATGAACAAGGAAGGGGTCGGCGGTGTGCCCGTGGCCGCTCCGATCTAAGTCAGGTTTCTTTCTGAAAGAAGCGAGAGCGGCAAGCGACAGAGGGCATGTGATTATGGGGTCTGGTGCGCTCTGTGGTGGCGAAACATGGTGGCGTGCCTTTCACCGATGGGGTGGCCTTGTATTTGTAGTAGATGTTCAACCAGTTGGATGGTAATTAGAATTCCCGACCCTGGATGGGATATTTCTTATTTTAGTCCGTATCGGATTTGGTACAGGATATAGAAAGAGTAGTTTACTTGGGATAGTCTTCCTTCCTTATTGGTGATAAGGGATCTGATTTGATGATGTATTATTGTCTTTCTTTCTTTATTGGCGAGATCCCGTTTGATGAGCTGTAATGTCGTGGATTATCTTACTTTCCTAACTGATAATGTTGGATCTGATTGGCTGGACAGTATGTGATTGGGAATCATTCTATTTTCTGTACCTATGGGAGTCTTCCCATAATCGCTTTGGGCCGATCTTGGCTTGGTTTGTAGATCATGGGTTGCTAGGTTATCGAAACCCAACCTCTACAGCGAGGTGGGCCTTGACACAGGCCATTGTCAAGTAGTGCAGTACTCAAATGGGTATGCCAGCGGATCGGGCCTTAATCTGCGAGTCGATGCCTCTCTCTTGGGCACAGTGAGGTGAAGCTGCGGCGCCTATTTTCAAACCACATCAGTTGCCCCGACCCTTGGGTGCGATTGTGCGATGGGAAGGGTTGTATCGTTCTAACTAAGTAGGGATCACGATTTCCCACGTGTCTGTTTGGGGGTGGGTTAGTTAAGGCTTAGTCGCCGTCATATGTCTTGTGGTAATGATGACTTTTGGGTTTCGCACTCGTTTCCCCACTGCTTCTAGTTTTAACGGATTCTTCGCGAGACTCCTAGTCTACGTGCTTCCTGGTCCCTCGACCTCTTAGCGATTTCGTACTTTGTTGCTCGAGTTTATACGTTTGACCCTTTGATGGCCAGAAGTCTTTTCCTGGCATTTTTCCTGAGGTAGCTCCTTCCGTTTTATTCCTGGGACCACTGCGTCTCTACTTCTTTGGTTTCTCTTTGATTGGTACGACGAGGCGCTAGGGTTAAATTGATTGGATTTCGTTTTTACTGTTTTCTTTTATTATGGGTCCGGGTCGCTCTTCTTCTTTACGTATTGGCGATGACTCTTCAGTTGTTGCCGGTTCTGCGCGGGTTAGGGATGCTTAAATGGATTCGGCTGATGGATTGAACCGAGAAAGCGTTCTGGGCGCCTCCTTTTCAACGGATAAGGATAAAGGGAAAATAAACCTAATTAAATATCTGAGGGGGTGGATTACCTTAAATCTGGCAGTCCCGACATCTTTGTGGGACCTAGCAAGGTCGGTCAACCGTATGGGGTTACCTTTCTTGAACTTTATCGACCTCACTCTGGCGTAGGGTATGGACGTGGCGTCTTGACTTTTTATGTAGCTTAAGGCACACTTTCCAGGATGGTATATGTTTCTTTGAAGTCGCCTTTGCCATTGGTGCCGTTTACCCGCTGCATCCCTTTATGAAAAAGGTTATAACATTTCAATGTATGTCCTTCCTAACTCGCTCCCAACGGTTGGGGCATTTTGGGTGGAGTCTATTGGATTTTTAGGGACGGGGGCTTAGGCGTCCTAATGGCTCTGCTTTCCTCCTATCTTTTCAGTCAAGGGAAATTCACAGGGGCTTCCTTTATTTCTCATTTGGAGCTCCTACGGTGATCAACGGTCTCCCTTCTTTCCCATGGAGTCATGGAAGGGCGTTATTTCTTTGATGATGGTCGCAATTGGGAATCACGATGCCAGCCAAGGGCGATACCTGGCGTCAGGTGATGGAACGCTACGATAATCGCCATTGTTATTTTTCTATTTGGTATAACCGCTGTGAAGATTGGCGATTGCGACCGCATTCTTGTCTCATGCTTCCGGTGCTCGTCTTGACCTTAGCGACGAAGATAATGTTGTAGCTGGCGTTGGCGGAATATCTGCTTCGTCCTTATGCGGGCGATAAGTCAGGCATTCTGGCCCGTCGAGGTAAAGATGCACGCGCGTTCTCGCAGCGGGGCCCTTGCCTCAGCTTCACCGTGGGAGTCCCTCCCGTGGAAGCTACCGCGGCAACTCTACTAAGGGGAGATTTTGGTCGATTTAAGAGCCTTGTCTCGAAGCCGGAGTGCAAAACGGAAAAAATCAGGCTCCACCGAGGAAGATCGGCCGGTTTCGGTCAAGGTTCAGAAATTGGGGGCGTCTCCGACTTCTCTTGCTCGAAAGCCGGAGCGGGCGCAGTCGCCTACGGCCGAGGTTCCTGCGATCATGAGCTCTCCGCCCCCTTCTAAGCCTGCTGTAAAGGCAAAGAGTCTTTTGGGTGGAGTCGTCGGCCCAGCCCAGTCGGCGGTTATGCTGTAATCGTGCGGAATCCGCCTTCGGAGAGTGCTAGGCCACCTCCTCGAAGGGTGGACGAGTTGAAGGAAAAATGCGGAATAAAGGTTGGCGAAGATGAAGTTCTTTGCTCATATCTTGAACTTGCGGCCCAGGAGTGCAATCTCGTCGTCCTTAAGGATTCGAGCCTTGGGAGGTCAAAGCTATTTGCCGGGTTAGTGAGGCTCGCTCTGCTCCCTTGGGGGGTTGCCTAGGTGATGCTGTTTACGATAGTGTATCTGTTTTTGGGCTGATCCCGTATTGGATGTTAACTTCATGTTTTATGTGCAGGTAGCCACTCATTTGAAGGGTCTGACCGATAAGGCCAAACTAAATGAAAAGCATGTAAAAATCGCCCGGATTTATAAGGCGAAGCGACCTCTCTTTTCTTAGAGGGACCGGAGCAAACGGGCCGCGGCCCGTATGACTAAAGAGGTGGAGGGCCATCCCAGTTTAAAGCATCTTTGCGTCGGCTCGTGCCGGCGGGAAAGTAGAGAGTTCGAGTAGCTTAGCGGTTGAAGGTGAGCTTAAGGAAGGTCAGGGTGAGCTATGTTCGCGGCCGAATGATCGTCGGGGCCGGGATGGGCTGCGGAGTCCTCTCGATCTGACTAACGGTTATGGATGCGAGCTCATCACATCCGGCATTTGCGGGAGTCTCGAAAGAGGGCGTCTGCGGCGATGGCGTCATTGTGTGATAAGTAGCGCGGTAGCGGTGGCTGGTGGCGAGGCCTGGGCCGGGCGCTGGCATTCGTCGTGAGGCCCACGGGCTGTAAATTTGAGCGGAAGCGGCTGAATGAAAGTGTAGTAGTTGCGGGGATCTTCACCCGGTATTATCCTTGGTTGCTCGGAGGATGATGTTATTAGCGGAATTGAGGACCCGAGCCCCGATTGCTCGGTGGGCCTTTGGGTAGTCGCACCGGCGGAAGGCGGGTCTGTCTACCCCAGATTTGGACTTCAGCCGATCTCTAAGTAACGGGATGCGAGAGGAGTCTTTCTCTGCCCAGTTATTCAAGAGCCGGATACTCCTGCTGAAGAGCCCATTCCCCCTTTTGATGGAGTCTGCTCCTCCGTATGCCTAGGTTTTACGTATTCATTTACGCACGCTTGATATCGAAACACCTATTTTTCTTCTATGTATACTTGCTTCCTTTTATCGGGCACAGGGCGAACACTATCATAACTCTCAGCACAATAAATATTCATTATTTATCATCTGCGTTCTCACCGTAGTATTTTCGCTTTCTTCATGAGTTATCTGGACCGAATTAAGAGATTCTAGGGTTGGGGCTGATTAAGCTCGTCGGCCCGGAGTCGTTGAGGCCGTGGAGTTAATTTATGCAGGCTGGCCCGATTCTAAGTATGCGACTTGTATGGCGGGGCTCGTCAGGTAGGCTGCTGGTCTTTGTTGCATTTGTTTTACTGGTGATATGATTCCAGCAAATTTGTATAACTATTTTAATGACTCGTCATCTTGGGTGGCTACGCCTCGTGGTGACTAGCATGAGTTGAGCAGTTCCGCCAGGCTGCGCGCGATGCAGACTAGTTGAGCTCATGTCGTTTGAGTTAATTGGACTCACGTTGGCCCGAGTTACGAGAGTTGAGCGACTTCTTTAGGCATGCGGCCTATGTACTTGGGGTGCAGTGGAGCTCGATCCCAGTAATGAACTCGTCGGTCTGCGACCATTGGGAAGAGCTAGATCAATCTGGCAGTTGAGGCGTTCGTCGCGTGAAATCTTTGGGAAGAGCTCGTCGTGCGAATAGTTGGGCGAGCTTCGTCCATGTGAAATCTTTGCGGAAGAGCTCGTCAATGCGAGCAGTTGGGCGAAACCCGTCCAGTAATGGCTTCTTGGGAAGGCTGCGTCAATATGAACTATTGGCGAGGCTGCGTCTCGCCATGAGTGCTGCTAGGAAGAGCTGTCCCGTACTTGAGCAGGTTAGGCGAGCTCGTCATGTGAAATCTTGGAAGGCTGGATCGGTCTGAGCTGATTAAGGCAGGTCCTCAAATCTATGTGAACTTCGTCGAGCGAAATTTATTAAAGCGGGCTGTCCATGTCTAAGCTGCAGGGAAGAGCTTCGTCCATGTGAAATATTAGGAAGAAACTCGTCCAATCACGAAGCAGGTTAGGCGAAACGTCCATGTATTCTTTAGGAAGAGCTTCGTGATTAGTAGAACCGTTAGGCGGATCTAAATCTATGTGAACTCGTAATCACGAACTAATGGCGGGCTCATCCATTATCTTCTTAAGGAAGAGCTCGTCAATCACGACAGTTGTGAGCTTGTCCATGTGAAATATTAGGCTGGTGGGTGGTTGCCCAGATTGAGATGGCTCCTTAGGCCGCTTAGGCTTGTTCGAGTAGATGAGCTCGTCGGTGAGCCTCTTAGGCTCCACTGGCGGCTGTGGCCTATGGTGGTGTTATGGCCCAGAAGTGGCAATGCTTTGGCGGGTTTGACTCCACTGAGAAAGCCGTGGCTGTGCCGAGGAGTAGATGGGCTGGGTCGGTGAGCTCTTTGATCTGGCCCCCGTGGCGCGAGTGAGCGTTCTAGCGGTGTCGCGAATGGCGTGGTGGTGCTCACGAGGGCCGGCGTGTTTGTGCCGAGTGAATGGGCGCTCGTGCGATGGTGGCGTTCAGTAGAGTGGCAATCTTGGCCCAGGCCCGAAGCAATGTTGCTGGTGAGTCGACTCACGAGGGCGTGGCTGTCTGAGTAGATGAGCTCGTCCTTGCGTATAGTTGGGTAGAGCTCATCCATGAGCTATTTAGGCCCGAGCTCTTCTTGACTGACCATTCGACCGATTTTCTTGAAAAGGTCACGAGCGTCTTTAATCTTGATTGATGGAGAATTTGGAGCATTAGCGCGGGTTTCGAGATTTGATCTTCTTATAAATGGTGGCTTGAGGCTAATGAGTTTTACATTTGAACTCTTATGGCTTTTGTGGTGCGTGGTAGATGCGTGTGAGATGGCGTCTGGAAATGCGAAGTGGACGGTCTTCAGCCGGGGATACACACGGAGATTACGAGCGGTCTGCACCTTTCTACTTGTGGGAGTTATGTTTTTCCTAAGTCTCCCTTTGTAAGTCATGTTATTCTGGCCGTGCTGGGAATGCATCCGAGAAGGCGGTGCATCTCTTGCCTTTGCTCTCTCTGACCACCTATTCTTTTTTCTTCTCTTTCTCTTCTCCTTCTCCTTCTTTTTCATCTTTTCTTCTTCTCCTCTTTTCTTTCCTCCCATTTCCTTCTTTCTCTCCTCCTTTCTTTTCTCCTTTTTTTTCTTCTTTTTTTTTTTCTTCTCCAGCACAAAATCATACCACCCCTCCTTCCTCTTTTCCTTTTCATTCTGTCTTTCTCCTTTGCCCCCTTTCCTTTTATTGAGGAAGCTATTTTATGCGGTGTAATTGAAGACATCACTGATTGTAACCGAATGTAATCCGATTGAAATAAAGAGTGACTTTATATGAACTTTCTCATTATGTCTTTTCTGTATCTTACATATCTGAACTGTTTGAGATGTCTAACTAAATAATCAATGAACGCTCAACTTGTCACATAAGAATCGATAAGGCTTTGGCTAACATTACAAACCGTGCCTCTTGGTAGAAAGCAGCTTAAGATGTTACGCATTCCGTATCTTTGTAAGATTTTCCTTCCTGCATGCGGAGCTCATAATTGCCGCCACGATGACTCGAGATATGATGTAAGGACCTTCCTAGTTAGGGCCCAGTTTTCCATGCGTCGGGTTCTTCCTTGGCAGCGGAGTTTCTTTACAAGACTGAGAAATCCTGACATGTAGCTTCTAGGTTTGAATTTTGATTGTAGTACCTCGCCGTCTTCCTTTAGTAGTCTCACTTAAACTTTGGACTTACTCGTTTTCATCTAGGAGATCTAAGTTTAGACGAAGGGCTTGTCATTGTGTTCCACTGATGCTAACTCGGTTACCGGGAGACTTTAATTTAAAGCTCAGCGAGACTCTTGCTTGATTACTAGCTAGGAGCAAAATGGGGTTTCTGGAGTTGCTGACTTCTATGTCGTCACGTAGGCGTAGTATCGGGGAGTGATGATTCTTTAAAGGTCTTCCAAATTTGGTCTTCAAAGGGCGCTGGGGTTCGATAGTAGGCTTGACTCATCAAGTTGATTCTTGAGTGTCTTGGAGATGAGTAATAATTTTTAATTCAGGAAGCTCGGCCACAGAAATCTACGAATTTAGGCGTTGTGAAGTTGTTTTAGATTGTACGATACAGGAATGTTAGTCTAACCTGTGATGTTTCCTTCACCTGAAAATTGCGTATCTTACGCTCTGTAATTGTGGCTATGGGCGCAAACACGCGCTTAGTGAAGTAATCGGCGATTACCGCCGAATTACCGCTGACCCACCACGATGGCGGGGGTCCGTGTCCCGAGCCAGTACATTTGGAAGGGCGGGGGCTGTGATCGGCGTTAAGGGTTACGGCGGAGAAGCGCGAGATCTTAGGCGTGCTCTGGCGGTCTACGCATTCTTGACTGGAGTCGGTCACATCTTTGAGTATTGTGAGCCCGATGGTATCCACGCCTCGAGACTTTTCACGCTAATGCTCGAGCTCGGAGTATGATTCAGAGCATATGCCCTCGTGTACTTCTCTCGTGCGTGCTCGGTGTCTTCTCTGCGTGCATTTTAAGGAAGGTGTGAAGAATCACCAAAGCAGCTGAGACTTCCCTTGTGATTAGTAAACTGTGAGACCGCCCTTATTTTAGCCGCTTCTTTGGTCGTCTGGTAGGCTTCCGTCAATAATATAATCCCAGATGGGCTCCATCCAAGTCGGTTTGGACCCGACCTGGGCAACCACTTCGCCATAGAGATCGATTGAGGGTTCCGCCAGGTATTCAACAGGCGTCGACCTGCTGAGGTCTTCCTGTGAGGCTATGGCTAGCTTTGCCAAGGCGTCGACTCGGGAGTTCTCTGCTCTGGGGACATACTTGACTTGAACCAACAAGAATTTTTTTTTAATATGTCTAGCAGACTCGGGAGATGTAAAGTCCATCCTTTCACTTTTGGCCTCGTAGGTATCTTCTATTTGTGTCCCGACCACCGGTACAGGAGTCGTTTGTAGACCTCTAGTTGGTCGGCTTCTGTGAATGGCGGGTTAGGCTGTGACAGCCTCATACTCAAACCGTTGTTGGAAGTATGGAATCAATCCAGGCGTATTGATGTCTATCCCATACGGAGAGGTTAGAATTAGACACCTTCGCTTCCTTGTGCATTTGAGCTCCATCTACGAGTTTCCAAATTGGGGAGGTCGTCCTTTCATTGAGAGTGGTCTGAAGCGAGTTTTTCGGAATTGAATTCCATGACCATGTGGCTATGACCTTTGTCCTTTTATCCCGCCGGAGTTTCCGTCTTGCCATATGGTCTCAGAACTCACTCGGCTCATGGCTGCTTCATCGGCTTTCAGGAGAACCTGGTTTTGTGCGATACTTGCACTTCATCGGATATTACATTTGGACTTCTATGGTATGAGCTGCAAATAGGCGAAGCTTCCGGTAGATTGCCAGTGCCGGTATTAATTTTCCATCCTTGGGTACCTCTCCTCAGCTCACTCTCGAGCTCGACTCTGTGTAAGTGGGTCTTTATGCAGTTCTTTACTGTCTCTACGGCCAATCTTCTTATTTGGTTGAGAAGTACGTCTGACTAAGTATAGAGTGAGGAACCCCTTGATGGGACTTACTAAGAATGGGTGGAGAACTTTCAGTGTATTTTAATGTTGTGAATGCTTAACCACACGCCGCATCCATTGGAAGGCCTTCCGGGATTTTGAAGAAAGTGGCACTTGTCATTTCGCCACTGGATACGGGCGTCGGCTTAGGGCGCAATCCTTCTGTTGGTATTTGGATTCCTTTATGCACGATGGTGATGGCATGTCGAGCACAACCTTTATTTTGTCTGGATTTGCTTCAATTCCCCGGTGGTTTACTATGAAATCCAGGAATTTTTCGGCTGACACGCGAAGAGCCTGCTGGTGGATTTAGGCACCATGTTGTAACTTCTTGGTTTGAAGCGGCCGATTGAAATGGGCGATGTGAAGGTCGGCTGTAATTGGATTTTACGACATATGCGTCCATGTATACCTCCATAGTTGTGCCTATCTGCCACGGAACATTAGGTTACGATAGGTGGCTCACCGCATTCTCTGGTCAGATGGCAAATCACCGCGATAACAATAAGTTCGCTTGTCTTTGTGGCGAATGAGGAATTAACTGGCACAGTGCTTCAGGTCCATCTTGATCACGGTTGTAGCCGGAGAAGGCGTCCATGAAACTGAGAAGTTCATGGCCGGTCGTAGCGTCCATGATGAGGTCGATCCTTGGCAAAGGGAAGCTGTCCTTTGGGCACACTTTGTTTATGTCAGTGAAATCCCGTCTGAGTCGCCACTTGTCATTTGATTTTTGTGAGTCTGGCGTTCTTGACCACTTTCGGGATACCGACCTCCTTGATTGCTCTGCACCCGGAGGTTCTTCGACCTCCTCGTTGATGGCTTTTTTGTCTCTGGCCGCAGGAAGCTCCTTCGCTTTAGCGATCGGTTTAAAGCGGGCTGGTGTTCGACTATGGTGAGGTCTTGTGGTCGTTCCTCAGTATCTGCTGACTTTCCATGAGAAGACGTCTACGATTACGTCTCAAAGAGTAAGGAGGCTTTTTTGAGGTCTTCCGCTGGCTTAGAGCCGATGTAGGCGCGGAGATGTTGGGGAATAAGTCATCCAGCGATACGGGTTCTAGCTCTTCAGGGCTGCGGTGGTGGGCACCTCGATCCGCGTCATCGACTCATCCATATCCACGTTGTCATTTATGCGCTTCATCAGGTGTGTAGCATTCACAGCTGCAGTTGATCTCCTCGAACCATCCCTACTCCGTGTATGGTTGGGAATTTGATTATCATGTGGTATGCGGAAAGGATGGCTTTTATTACGTTGAGAGAGGGTCTTCCTAACAACATATTATAAGGCGTGGGGCGATGCTGACGGAGAACACACGAAATTTGTTGTCGTTGCACAGCGAGGGAGCTCTCGGGAGTGAGCACCGGTTGTAGTGAAGCCCGAAGGTAATACCTTTTCCGGGAAAATCCGTAAGTGTGTGTTGGCCGGGCTCGGTTTTCTCTCCCCAATGCCCATTTATCAAAGTGACACCAGATGATGTCGTGGGCCCGCCGTTACCAATTCGCGATGGTGCATTGGCCTGATTGCGCGAACCACCAATGGGTCGTCATGGGGGTGTTAGATCCCCTCGGATCGAGTCGAGAGAATGCGTGGACGTGTTGAGCCGGCCGGTTGTACACGCTTGTATTTCCTATTTCAGATGTGCGATCTTTGTGAATGTGCCATTGAACTAGACTCTCCTCCTCAGTAGATCTCTGAGGATCATGGTTTCTCCCCAGTTGCTGGTCTTGGTAATTGTGCGCCGGCGACGGTTGTTGAGTTGGGAACTGGTTTGGGTTTGGTCTGGGCTGGTCCTGGGGCTGAGTGCAGGCTGATCTGAGGCTGACCCTCTGGAGATATAAACGCCCGGAGAATATCGCGCCCGTATTAATGCTCTATCCTTTTAGATGTATACGATTGTCGATGTGATGTCATGTCACCATGGGACCTTCCATGGCTCTGCAGGTTACATCCCCTCGTGTGGCGGGATCCGATTTCATTTGGAGTTAGCCACCTCCCGAGGAATTTGGTACCATTTCGTACTTCATGGGACTGTGATGCAGGCCGTTAAGGAGTGAGCTGAGGGGCGAATAGCGTCGTCGTCTTTCGAATTGCGGTGGACCCGGGCGATCCACTGGTTTCCCGCCTTTTGGGGATCGCTCTCCATCTTTCTTTGGGGATGTTTCCCGAACACTTTGTCTTTTGAGGCTTCGCCCTCGTCGTTTATTTGTCCCACTCCTCTTTATGGGTGGAGGAGCTCTCCTTCTTGGATATGAGGGGGCTGTAGCGTTCTCTTCTCTGCTTTTACTGCGAGTACCTCGGCCATGGTTGCTTGAGTTCTTTGGGGATGGAAAACATCGAGGATCAACCACATTTGCGCTCCTGCTTGACAATGAATCACGATTGATTGCAATTTTTCATCGGGTGTCATCTATCGCCGAGGGGACTGGCGTTGAATCTTGCACGTAGGACTTCAAACTCTGGGGAGCGGTCAATAGATGAAGTATGGTTTTTATGCGTCTGGCTCTAGTGAAGTGGGAGGCAAGCGCAATGGATAGTTCTACGAATGAAGAAATTGATGAAGGTGGAATTACATTAAGCAAGGCGGTGGCACTTTAGTGTAGTAGCGAAGCCATGCATCGTCTGAAGTCCACGATACGTGCGGCTCCATTGATTTTGCCAAGTATTGAGGTGATCGATGGCGGATCTTTGGCTCCATGGAATGTTTCCGCGTGGCATTCTGAATTTATTTGGGAAGGGGTAGTGTAGCACCTGCGCACATGAAGGGTGATTCAGGTTCTTGCCAAGGTGTCCATAGTCGTGCGGCAGCGTCATGCCCAACCACCTCTTCCTGGTGAGCTCTTGTTGAGGGCTCTGACCTCTGCTTCCTTGATTGCTCTCTGCTCTGGTTGAGGGTGTATTTCTTCGTTCGACTTGTCCTGGAATTATCGCTCAGTTTCCCTCTTAAGCGAGGGACAGTTCAACAGTCATTTTGAAAACTGGCTGGGCTGCTTGTTTGGCACCGCAGGGAATGTCGTGGCGGGGTTATCTCACGGGGAGGAGCGTTATGGCCTTCACAGATTACGTCTTGTCTCCCGTGGATGTTGCATCATCACATTGGGTTGTTGACTCTTCTATCGGTGATTGACGGTGAGAAGTGTCAACTCCACTTTATTACAGTGGCTTGCATTGCTTCTCTTGTCCTGGGTCCCACTTGTCCGTAACAGTGGATCTGTCATGCGGTCGCATTGCTCCTTGTGTTAGAGTCGTCCTCCCGATGCTTGAGAAATCGATTATATTTATATAGGAAGCTAATACGTTCCTGAGTGGTATTGATGATGCTTTTTAGCAGGAGCCCAGGAATTTGGAGCGTATGAAATCGTTTAAGGCTGGCCACGGGATTCTTGTGGTGGGACACGGAGTTTTTGGATGCGTTTGGTAGAAACCGGATGTTCTGGATCAAGTCCTGGGGCTGGGCAGCCATGTCCTCTGTAAAACAAGGAAGAAGGGGTCGCGAAATTTGTGCGTGGTATTTCGAATCCTAAGTCAGGTTCTTTAAAGGAGAAAGGCGTGTAGTGACTTAGAGGGCATGTGAGTATGGAGTGCAGGTGCATATTAGAATTGGCGTATAGTGTTGGCGTACCTTTCACCGATGGGGTGGCCTTGTATTTGTAGTGGATGTTCAACCAGTTGGATGGTAATTAGGAGTCCTTCCCATTGGATGGGATATTTCTTATACCAAGTCAAAGTATCAGTTTGATGCAGGGATATGAAAAGTAGTTTACGCAGGATAGTCTTCCTTTTCCTTATTGGTGATAGGATCCAGTTTGATGTTATTTATTGTCTTTCTTTCTTTATTAAGTCAGTTTGATGGTACATGTCTTCGTGGATTATCTTACTTTCCTAACTGATAATGTTGGATCTGATTGGGCATTTGAATGTATATGGATTGGGAGGGATCAATTCTATTTTCTGTACTATGGGATGTCTAACTCAATGGCTACAGGCGATCTTGGCTTGGTTCGTAGATCATGGGGCTGTGGGTTATCTGGCCCGACCCTGGCGAGATTGAGCCTTCAACTGGGCCATGATCATTGATGCAGTATTTCGAATGGGTATGCCCGTGGGTGAGGACCTTAAATCTACGGTGATGCCTCTCTCTTTGGGCCTAGTGGTGGGCGCAACGCGCTATTTTCAAATACTATCAAAAACCATTTGGCATTTTGTAATTTATTTTTCTTGTCATAAAGATTAAGAATGAGTTCAGGTGAAGGGATGCAGATGAGTGTTTTGTCTGAGTTTTTCTTTTATGGAAAGTTGGAGAGTGGCTTTGCATCCCTATTTCATACAAATAGGTGTTTATTTTGAAAACCCTTTTGAAGCCTCCATGCTTGATGTTTGATTTTTCGTTATGACAGCAACACTTTAGTTTGCTACTTTTTTAAAGCGCGCTAAGCTTTTAGGATCGAAGTTTGGTTTGGCTCTTTTTACGTGGTAATAACAAATTTCTGAAATGGCTTTCTGTAGGATCAAATGGATTGGCGGTGAAACCACTTTTGTTGCTATATTATGATTTAGACACTGTATAAAATAATAATATAAGTATGATTCTGAGAAAGAATGTAACCCACAAAACCTTTAAAGGTCATTTGTTTTATAGGGTAGAAGGATTAACATTCTTGTCGCACTAGTAATAATGATAAGTAGCATTTTAAAGATTTAAATAGAACTTTAAAAAAAGTAATAAATGACTTCTTTTTTAAACCCATATTGTATTTTTATTTGGTTTCATTTTTCATTTCATTTTCAGTTTGATATGCGTGCCTTGGCATATAGACAGTACAATTGTCTTTGGCATTTTTGAGTAACCACTCATATATATTTAGGGGGTATATTATTTTGATATCTTTGATCACTTTATTTTTGTATCATCTTGAGTTATAAAATAATCATTTTCCATATATGTTGAAGTTAAAAATGTATTTCTCTTTTATGATTTAGATGATACACAGAAGATCAAAGAAATTAAAATTTTTTTTTTTTTTTTTTTGCATACCATCTTTACCTAATGTACATTAGGGTGTTTTCTTTCATTTCCATGTTTGTGAATTTATCATAATTACGTAGTCAATCAGGTACTTTGTAGGGTTAAAGGGATTTTATTTCATTATGATGTCCGGGCGTGCTGGCTGCCTTCAACTAATTTTGTCATTTTTCGCTTAGTATGTCTTGATTAAAGCCGATTATTTTTCTATTGCTCCAACAGTAGCTAGGCATAAAACACTTAAAAAACAAGTTACATTTACAAATATGTGGATTAATCCTTAAGGATACATTGATTAATTTGTAAAGACAGTTTTCTCGTTTAGATGTTTGCTTTTATTAGTGTACTTATGAGCATTATTAGCTAGTCATTGGTAGAGTCCAATGTTGTGGATCAGCAATCCTCATCTGATGTATTTTTGGTATTTCCCCTATTTATGATTATGTTCTCTTTTCATATATGGTTGATTGTTTGCGAGTATTTATTTGGTTCACGAGATTGTTAAATCTCATGCATCTCATTCCTACGCATTGCATGTCTTCGAGATTTATTGTGCGTTAGACTTGAGGAGGATGTTTAGGATAACTGTATCAAAGGCCGCCTATCATTAAAGTTGACCATGAGCTGCATGTTAATAGATTTAGATGAACCAATTCTCAAAGCCCGACCAATATGTTTGAACCCGCAAAGTTACAAAGATCAGTTGATTAAATCGTTTGATTGACCTATGCCTTGTGCATTTTATTGATATATTAATTAGATTCTGCGTTGGTGTCTTTTGGGTGAACAGGGAACCATTCCCACTTTACCACTGCTTCTTCTCTGTCTATCTACCATGGTAAACAAAGAAAATAAAGCGGCGTATTCCAAATACGGTGACATCTGGACTTTGGCGCTTTAATGACTCAAATGCAAGCGAGTATCGGCCAGCTGGCACAAGTTAAATGAGGAACTTTAGAGCTAATAGTTCACTCCAGTCGATATCGTACATTATGATCGAAAAATACGCAGAGAACGTCTGCATCTTAACCATTTTGTGTGATGCCTGCTCAATATTTGAATCTTCGTTTTACTTAAGGAATACGATTTGTCCCTATTCATCATAATGGAATGTCTTCCATTCCTTAGAAATCTCATAAAATAGAATCAAATATATATGATTTGATCAAATCAATGTGCAATAGCACCCTATATTCTTCCTTATTCATCATAGTGGATATTTTCTCTTGATTTGCATAATTTTGGCCGAAAAATCCGTGTTGACCAAATAAAGTAAGTTGTGTGACATCATGTTTAATGCCAAAAAAATCATGCAATTTATTTTTGCTAGAGACAATGCCAAAACATGAAAATTTCCCAATGTCGCCTAAACTGCCTTTAAAAGCAATGGTCCTTCTTCAATATTAGGCCCTTTCAATATCACCTAAATTGCTCATTAAAAGTCATTGGTTCTTTCTTCGTTATTATGTCCCTTTCAATGTTACTAATTTTTACTTACATTCCAATTTATTTATTTTTAAATATATTCAATCAATTATTTTCAAATTCCATTTTAATCTAGTAGTGACACAAGACTCATGAATTAAGTAAATAAAATACTTATATGTACATAAATTATAATATTAATATTAAATTTTTTTAAAACAACTGTATTATTAAAATGTTACAAATTAAATCGTTGGCGTGTTCATATATTTTCCAAAGCCTTGCTTTATCTTGAGATTACGCGTTAAGGTGGCCAAAATGATCGTAGATATGGTTCAGTGCCATGATTGGTACAACAAAGTATTCGACCCTTCGAGCCTTGAAGTAAATCTGTATCCTTATCGATATACTTGCTTGCAGTATTAATCTCGCCTAACACATTTAATTTTTGAACATTTTAAAGAGATCGTATACTAAATTAAACTAAATGCTCATAATATGTATGAATTGAGATTCTCTTTAATTTAAGAGCATAGATAATAAGTCTATTAGGCTCTACTTCTTTTGTCATCCTCATTAGCTCCTGTTCAAACCTTTCCATGACTATAGGAGGCAAGCATATGGGTATAACATTTCCTTCTTCTCCTTTTCTGTTCTTAAATCGTATACATAAGCTAATAATAGATAAAGCCCTAGCAACCCCACCATAGATTGCCTTCTTCCCCAATCCTAAGTCAACATCTCCAAACCCTACACGTGTGACATCTGAAACAATATAATTCCCTGGCTGCACAAACAAGACCAATCCTTGATAACCATAAGATCTGCCACTGACTTCATGTATTCTTTGCTCATTTCTGCATGGCTTTCTTCCAATAACCTTATACCATATTCCAATGGATAGGTATATAGCATTCCAATATAGTAGTGAAGCTGGATACACCAAAACTATTTCCATAGTATCCTAGAAATTAGATCGAACCCATGCTTGGCCCCTTAGTATTAAGCATGAGAAACGAACAACTTCATCAGGGTCTATTGAAAAGTACTGAATTGTGCGGCATTTCCCATACACATGCCATTAGTACACCTCAAATGTTGAGGCAAGGACAAGGCTTGAAGGGAAGCTGGTTCCTAAGTGCTCTTTTCTCTTTGGGGCCAAAGAAGAATGATCTATGAACCAAATTATTGTCATCCATGGCCATTAGTAGTGCGTTATTGGTGTTGTTTACCTCCTTGTATTCATAATGTATATGGGTTATTCATGGTGGATTTCGGGCATTTAACAACTCTCTTTGCCATATGGGTTGTATAGACGGAGCAGACAAACCCTTAGCCATGTCGCTTATGGCATTGAGGAATTGGAGCAAGCCGGGACCATCGGCCATTGTGTAGTTTTAGTCCTAATGCGAATACAAAGCCTCCACACCTCAATCGAGTCACCTGCATGAGTACAAATATGTTTCTTTTATCACACTGTGTTTTAGTTACCAACACCTAGCTAGTGAGTTTTATATATGTGAAATAAGTTAATGTTATTATTTAATAACTTGAAACTAGATCTAAGTTTAATTATTTTTAAATTATTGCCTTAAAAAGTTATTATCTTTTTTTTTACTTTAAATATTTAAAATATCTGATGTTGTCAAAAAATACTGGAAGTATTTGATATAATTAACGAAATACACTCTAAAATCATTAAATTGATATATTTTTTCCCATTACGTATAATTAATATCTATTCTCATTAAATTTGAAGCACATATACTTCTATGAATTTTAAATAATAAGATTTAATATTAATTATTTAAATAAAATTAATAAATTATATTAAATCGTTAAATAAGATATACCCAACACCTTTTTTTATAATACAAGAAATTATTTACCTGAATTAAGATAGGTAGAACCCAAAATTTCCCCAGTGCCAGGAACATCATACAGAGCTCCTCCAAAGCAGGACACATTGGCTGGAATCATACTAAGTTGTCAAGTGTGGTATCTGCATCAGCTTCCAATAGACAACACCCCTTCACCAGTACAGTCCACCATCAGTTTTCTTTTCCCCTTCAATCAATCTTCTGCAACTGGATAGTAGTATACAAACGCCTTCCCCAGAGCTTCTCTATTGACTTTTACTGGGTCTTCTTTTCCTTTGATTAAAAGGATTGCTTGGGTAAAACAGTGAACTTAAGGAACATGAGAAGCGAGCCTTCTTGATCATCCTATATCAAGCTGCTTCACCTCTCGTGGGTGGGCTTTGCTGGCCAGACCAACTCTAGATCCCACAGCGTCTAACTGAGAATACAAGAGCAACGGAGGATACTGATAAATGCCATGTTCTTCCAAGCCAAGGACTTTTTTTAATGGAAGATGGGAATGATCGACAGATAAATGAAAGAGTTTATGTGGTGGTTCAGCTTTGGGAGAGTTTATGTGGTATTTATAGTCTTAAGGCGGCACTCCAGAATGTGGTCAGTAGTCTTGCATGAGGCTACGTTTTAGATAAGAGGTAGAATTTTAAATGTGGGTTTTTCTCCTGCCATGTATGTGTGTGTATTGAAAAAATAAAATATTTAATTAAAATACATTAAAATAATATTTTCATTATTATAAGAATAAAAAATGAAAGAATAGTGCTTACTATTAACATCTTCATATTAATTTGGAGAATGGAGAATGTTTGAGGGTGGTTTTTGGCGAAAATCTTCATATATGGCAATGAAGATTGGTTAGAGTTGTTCTTACCGTGTGGTGCCACTTTAAAAGTTGTGGTCCTTTCTTCAACATTACATTCCTTTCAATGTCGCCTAAACTGCCCCTTTAAAAGTTGTGGTATTTTCTTCAATATTAGGTCCCTTTCAATGTCACCTAAATTGCTCCATTAAAAGTTGTGGTTCTTTAGTCGATATTATGTCCCTTTCAATGTTACCTAAATTTTACATACATTCCAATTTATTTATTTTAAATATATTCAATCAATTATTTTCAAATTCCATTTAATCTAACAGTGAAAACCTACAGAGACTCATAGATTAAATACAAATAAAAATACTTATATGTACATAAATTATAATATTAATATTAAACAAAATTTAAAACAACCTTTTATTAAAATTTACAAATTAAATCGGTTGTGTTTACATACATTTTAAAAGCCATTGCTTTTATGTTTGAGAGTTGTACCATTGGTTTACCGAAATGATCATGAATATGGTTCACAAGTCACACCATTGGCCTAACAAAGTATTCAACAGCACTCGAGCCTTCAAGCCAATACATCAATACATGCTTGGCACAAGTTCTTCAAGGCAAGGACTTTTTTTTTTTAATGGAAGATGGGAATGAATTCTAGAGATAAATGAACGAGTTTATGGTGGGTTCGCTTTAGAGGGGGTTTATGTGGTATTTATAGTCTTAAGGCACTCGGGGAATGTGGTCCATTATGCTTGCTTAGCCGAAACACGTTTTAGATAAGAGGTAGAATTTTAAATGTGGGTTTTTTTCTCTCCTGCCACGTACGTGAAACAAAATTTTAGGGAATATAATGAGTCTTACGACCGTCGAAGGACGGTGCATCACTACCACATATCAGTTCATATGCAGCGGTTACATACCGCTGCAAAAAGACTCATAAACTACTGCCATAGATCTAATGCGGCGGTTTGGAATGGAAATTGCGTTTGTCCACGTTGCGAAAGGGTATTGCGGCGGTTTGGAGATCGCAGTGCAGGTGTGAATAACCGATCGCGGCAATTAGTATTGCGTGGTTTCTGCAGATTTTACGCGAGTTTATTTAATGCAATACAGTTTTATCAATTATTTCTGTGAGATGGTTTTACCTCGAATCTTGTGAGTTTAGTATTTATTTAATGCGGTTTGGATTTTTATGCGACATTTTTGTCGTGATCTTATGCGAGTTTTTAGCATCTGTCTGACGGTTATTATTTATTTTATAGCGGGTTTCCATCTTTGGCGAAATGTTGGAGCCATTGTGTGGAGAGAGGTAGGCTTGGCCCCAGACATTATTGATCATCTCATTTCAGCCTAAATGTTTCTGACACACAAAACTTCTTAGTCAGAGCCTTAGTTTCAATATCCTTAGAGAAAATATTTTAAAAATAAGTTTTACTAAAGTCATCTGCTATGTAATATGGAAAAGGATATTTTTTGTAGAAATGTCAGACAGCAGATCTAATATCTTGTCCACAGATGGGAATAGTCAGTATGGTTTACAAAACATAGCAAAACAGTATCTTTTGAGTGGGTTATCAGAACCTACTTAAGGTTGATTTAAGCACAAATATTGTCACGAACAACAATCTTTAACCTCCATTTAATGAGGATACAAATGTGTAAATCATGACCCAGATATATCGGTTTCATTTGTTCATCCAACATCCTCTATCTAAATTTAAACGGTAGGGGCCGGGATTTAGTGGAATTTTAGGAAGTCGTCGAGCCGAAATTGTTTATTGTTCCAAATTCCATCATGCGAATAGGAAGGCATCATTCAGCACATTAGTTCTCTTCAGCAACTCTAGATGTGCCTGAGACACTTCAATCTTGGCCAAAATTGCATCTCTCTCTTCCTGTTGACAGGAAACTCATTTTAAACAAATGAAATATTAATTGACAAAGCAACAAAACTAATGCAGCGGTTTGAGATATGTAGTAAACAAGCGAAGTTGAAACAAAGAATCATCAAGAAGGATTTGATAATAACCAAAAAAAAATTATTTAATAAAATGAACATAGAATTTTAATATAGTTTCCAAAATCCAAAGTTTCAAAAACTAATAATGATTCTTTTACATACTTAGATTCTAAGTCAAACAAATATAATATCGTAACACCCAGTCCCAGGAATTCATCTTATTTACGATATAGCTGTGGGCGATATCTGACCCATTAAGTACCGTTATAATGGTTTTGGGGTTGTTATTAATGATAAAGTGGGAACCAAAATTTGGAGATCTTAGTCTGAGGTAAAGTGGTAAATTCCAAACATTAAAAAGATGGAGGACCAAAATTTAATCAAAGTAGAGATGGGCCATTATACAAATATCAAGAGTTGATGTGCAAATGATGGGGATTTAGTTGCAATTAATGAAAAGTTAATATTATAATAATGGGAAAAACAAAATCCAAAGTCATTTGGTCTCCCAGGGTTAGGGCTCACGTGGGAGAGGGAGAGGAGCGAGGAAAGAGAGAAAGAAGCTGAGGAAGAAGAGGAAGAAGAGGAGGGAGGAGAAGTCCAAAGATTAAGGTATGTTTGTCTTGGGATCCTTATGTATATTGGATTCTTAAGCTTTGGTATGGAGAATAGATGCTCCTTTGGTCTAGGTTAGGTGCAAAGAAGAATCCACACAAACCTTTGAATTGTTGGGATTATGAGTTAAAATTTAAATTGGGAGAAAATAATAATGGAATCCTCTTGTTATGTGGTTTATAAGGGTGGAGGGCCTTTAGGTAGAGTTCTTACATTTTAGCCTAGAGGTTTTGTGGTTTGAAATTCCAGAATCAAATTCGAGTGTTGTGAAGTTAGTTTGGATGAATTAAGTGTTGGTTTTGATGAATTGTTGTAAAAGGAGAATGTTAGGTTTTTAAGGAAATTCTGTCAAAATTTGTAAAAACCCTTGTGTTTGTTTTGCTATATAGTAAGTTATAATCATCAAATGAATTGATTAAATTCGTAAGAACCATAGAATGGGGGTACAAATGTATAGGGACGAGAAACAGATTGTAGCTCTAAGGCTCCCCAATACGGATCTATGAGAATTGAGCTCGTGTAGTTCACTAGATTATACCCCTGTTTGGGTATGGTTGTAATTATTTTGGCCCGTAAGTGGAGTTTATTAAATCAAATTGGGTGATTCAAAATTACAGATAAAATAGACTTCTATCGAAATAAGTTATCTGAAGGAAGTGCATGCAATTGTAGTAAAGTACTTATAAATTTGTCAAAGTAGAGCTATGTACAGATTCTATTCCTGCCAATTTGAGTATCCCCAGATATAAAATGTCTGATAAGCTTGAGTTTTGGTGATGAGGTGGGTGATTCAAATTGGAGAAGAAAACTTAGAACCATAGATTCAAATGAGTAAAGAAACCATTTCAATTTATAGATTAAGATCTAAATCAAGGATAACAGTAGGTGATTCAGTGAGTTTGGAATCAAAAACATGTTATAACTTGTGTTAGGTAGTTAAGGGGCCTTAGAAGGAATTTTAAAATTGAAAATTTAAAGAGATGTCATTGGATATATAAGGTGATCTGAGTTTGGTAAATTTTGAAGACCGTTGAATAATTTTGGGTCATAAAGTCTATGAGTATTGTTGGAAAAGGTTGGCCAAAATGAGTGTTTTTTTTTTTTTTTGAGGGCTTTTTAGTCTTTCCGAGGGTAATTTGTTCGTTGAGCACAAATGAATGTGTATGAGTAATTAAAATAGAGTTATATGATTAATGTGTAGTTGTGGTTTTCTTGACAAAGGCACGGAAGCAGATCCACGAGTAGGCACGGAGCGGCGTCCGCGAGCTTCCTCGTAGAGACGACTTGTGAGGGGAGTTCTGGATTGAGGTAAGTGGTTAAGCCACTTAAGATATTTTCCCAATTTTATGTAAATGGTTGATGTTGGTAATGAATATGAGTGATTAAGAAAAATATTGAAAAGAGAGTTTTAGAAATTTCAAAGCGAGTTAGATTTGTACTTTTGACACTGGCTTTTCTTCACTAAGTAAATGCTGGAGTTTAAAACCCATGTATGTTCACTTAAGATACTAATGAGGTTTAAGCGTTGTGTAATGACATGATAAATTAGTCCATAGTAAGCTCTATTAAAGAAAAGATTCTTATTCTGTGACGATGCGGAAAATTAGTGCATTAGTTGTTGAGTTCATAGAATATAAGCGGCCCCGATTGCGTCTGGACAATTCATACGTGGTTGATAGCTGTATAGTTTGGCCTTCGTGGCGATCGCGATAAATTCGTTTCGTGGTTGGGGTTTGCTTACTACAATTGCGTCTGCGTTGATTCAGTATTGTGATTGGCACCGTTGATAAGCTTTGGCGCCCTCGTGATACGTTAGAATTAGTAGCATTGGTGGTTGAGGGTAACAAGTAAACTTCCACGTTGGCGTTGGTTTTAAATGGCGCGTGATGGTTAAAATAATTAAAGGATGTACATGGGGGTTTGCGAGTGCCAAACAAATGATAAGTTGTGTTAGTGTATCACTGATATATATAATTTTTAGCGACATTCATTTGTAAGTTATATATATTCCAACATGTGCTACTCGCGGACGAAAGGGCGTCATCATTTATTGTCTAGGTGGGCGATTTATGACCCGCGGTGCATAAAACTTTATGTATGGATGGATATGTAATTGAACAATATATCATTAGATTTTGAAATTGTATATTTGTAAATATCTTTTGTAAATCGCCATGGTTTGAAAAACGACGGGTTGCGATGAAATTTTGTTGGACCAGTCTGCTTATATTTTTATTGAGGACAGTCCTTCTGTGGTGTAGTGAATTTTGGAAAATATTGGGGGTTTATTTTTTTGGTGATTTTGTATTTTGGGCTCTGACCACCCATCACGGTCGTTATCTTTGCCAGGATTTTAATTAAATCTAAAGTGTAATTTTGATGAGTGATTTTATAACTTGTTTTTTCCCAGAGATAGTTTTGCGGAGTTTTACTTGACTTAGCTTCATGTTAACTTGTCGATCGAGCGAGCTTGGCGGAGGTCTCAATAGATTCTTAAACCGATTTCTGTCACTAGGAAGAGTCTGCTGAAGTTGGTATCGACGGGGATTCTCGTTCGATTGAAGAAGTTTTAAGAAAAGTTTTGAAATATTTCGCACAAAATTGTGTGCTAGTTATGCTTTCGAGGCATGAAGTTGTGCATTATTTTATCATTCTTCAGATTTCAAGAGTTATGTTTCATTGATTGCATAAGCTAAAGCATAAGTTATAGTACTTGAATTCATCATATGAGTTACATATTGCATGGATTTATCATGCCAGATTATATTGAGTTAGTGGCTGAACTTGAAATTTTGATTTTGTTGTACATATGAATGGTGTACTAGTACATTTAGCTATCTGTGTCGAGGTCGTAGAGGGCCATGACGGTGACCATGAGCACCACCGGTCTAGAGCGAGGTTGTGAGTGCAATCGTGGCCGGTGCGGAGAGTTGCACACCTGGCCGTCACGGTCGGTCTGTGAGCCTACCCCCAGGACTGATCAGGCCCGGATGGAACGGATGACACAGGATACTAGCGGCCCTTCAGCGTACGCGAGTCTGGGATATCGATTGAAAGCGCGCCGAAGTAAATTAGGCGCGGCCCGGTATGATGGTAAGCGAGGGGCCCGGAGCGTTATCTTGGATAGAGGCAAGCGAAGAGATTTTTTGAGATGATCGGTGTCTGAGAGGGCTTGAGGGTCTCTATTACGCCTTCCCTACCAAGATCGCGAGGATTTGGTGGAGAGGCGCATCGAGGCACCAGAGAGGGTGTCATATGGGCGAGTTGAGAGAATTTCACAGGAGATTTTTTTTTTTCAGCTATAAAGATGCAAAGTTGAAGAGTTTTATAGATTGGAAGCGGGGAGCTCCTCGGTCAGTCTGAAAAGTTTTGAGTTGAGTTCGCCTAGTTCCTTTCTTATGGAAGGCCAGACAGAGAAGATCCCAGCGATTTATAAGCGGTCTCAACCTGCGGTGGGACCATAGTGACATACGCATCACATACGGATGGGCGGTTGGTGGAGGCAGCCACGGAGTAGACGGGTGCCGCGAGGCCAGCCACGGTAATCACAATTCGGTCGGAGGAGCTAGGCCAGGTATGCATCGGGGAGGCGATGCGATGCTAGAGTGGTCGGCGCCCGAGCGTAGATCTGGAAATTGACCAGCCAGTGAGACCCCAGACAGTCGAGTTGTTCGGTCCTTGGCCAGGTCAGGGCAATGATTGGAGGGGCGAGCCGGTGTACGATGAATGGCCAGAATCCACATTGGTGAAGTGCCTTGAGAGCGGGGCTTGGGTGTTGAGATGCGGTCGGGAGGCCATTTATGAGGAATTTGTCTAGTGCAATAGCGTAAAGTGGTGGGACCGTGTCTGACTCAGCGGGCAGTGGGATCAGTGGACAAAATAGGACTGGGGGGAGTAGTGGTGGAAACGGTGAGCCTTATACCACAGAGGGCGACTAGTAGACCATCAGGCGACAGGTGACCTCGATGGCGCGGGGACATTTCTGGTGACAATGGTGTGGGTGCCCTTGAATGTGGTCCACAGGTACCATTTCTTTGTTGTCCCGATGCTCCTTGTTGGACTCGAGAGCCACCCATTCTTTATTTCTCGGGAGTTCGCCCAGAAGTCGGGATAGAAGTAGAAACCAATGAGTGTAGTATGGTAGTATCACTTCCCACGGGTGATTCGCGTATTGCGAATAGAGTTACATAGGGAAGTAAAGTGACTATAGCAAGTCATGAGTTCGAGGCTGATCTAATAGTACTCGATATTCATGACTTTGACATCATTCTAGGCATGGATTGGTTAGCTAAACATCGCTCTACCATCGATTGCTATAGGAAAGAGGTCCAGTTTAGTCAGCCTGGGGAACCAGAAGTGATCTTTTGTGGAGAGAGGAAGATACTTTCTACAAGTTTAATCGATAATACAAGCAAACAAAATGCTCGAGTAAAGCATGCCCGGGGAATTTTGGTGTATGCATGGGAATCGCCAGCAGGTGAAATGCGGAGTTTGTAGTCTAATGGTGAGCGAGTTCTTTGATGCATTTCAGGGATCTACCGGAGTTCTGTGGGATAGAGAGATTGGTCGAGATTGAGCTAGCGCGCCTGAAGCCCATCTTTATAGCGCCATCTGGGATGGCACCGACGAGAACTAAAGGGTGAAGGTGCAAATGGAAGAATTGTTGAGTAAAGGCTTCGTTAAGGCGTGACACATCCACCCAGTGGGGAGCTCAGGTGTTGTTTGTTAAGAAGAAAGATGGGAGCCTTCGTTTATGTGCATCGATTATAGGCATTTCGACAAAGTAACCGTAGAATCAATATCATTGCCAAGAATCGATGATCTATTTGATCGGTACAAGAACTAAAAGGTCTTCTCGAATAGATGCGATCGGTATCATCGGTAAAGGTCGCGTAGGAAGATGTTCCTAAGACGACCTTCAAAACTAGATATGGGCAGTATGAATTTTGGTGATGCCATTCGGCTGGCTTGATACTCCGTGACCTTTATGGATTTGATGAATCGTGTCTTGGACCTTATTTAAGACAAGTTCGGTTATAGTCTTCATCGATGATATCCACAGTATATTCAAGTAGTAAAGAAGAGCATCTGAACTTTTGGGGATAGTATTACAAACTCTAAGAGAACCTTCGACTCTATGCAAAGTTCATCAAATTACCAATTTTGGTTAGATCGAGTAGCATTCTTGGGACATGTGGTATGTGGGAGGTATTTAGTAGACCCTCGAGAAAATAGAGGCCATTGTAGATTGAAACCGCCGCAATGGCGAAGTCGAAGTTTCTTGGGTTTAGTGGGTTCTGCATAGAAAGTTGTTAGAAGGGTTCTCGAGATAGCTACTCCGGCTAACCGAGTTAACGAGAAGAGAGAGAGTTCATGGTCGGAGGCTTGTGGAAACAGGTTTGATGAGTTAAAAGCAAGGCCGACTACGCACCGGTACTTACTCCCCCTCGAGTGAGGGGTTATAATCCTATTGTGATGCCTCGAATGAGGTTTAGTTGTGTGTTGATGTGACATGATAGAGTGATAACTATGCTTCAAAGCGATTAAAAACGCAAATGTATCCGGCCCCATACGATTTAAAGTTAAGCGGTGTAGTGTCGCGTTGAGAGTATGGCGACACCTCACCTCTATGGAATACAACACGGAGATCTTTCTTGATCCTGAGCTGCCCGTTATCTGTCCTCGCAAAAAGATTTGAACATCAAGAGACCGAGAGAGATTGGATAGAACTCATCAAGAGACTATGGCGCACCATTGAATACCACCCGAGCTGAGCGATGTAATTAGCCGGTGCGCTAGCGGGGAAGCCCTCTGGATTCCACAGCTCATCTTCGCCTTGGGAATGCTGACAATGCTAGTAGAGCGAGATGTGGGGATCGGTTTAGAGACATCGATCGGGTACTCTAGTAGCGACTTTTTCATGTTCGACCGATGTTAGTGGAGACCAGATTCAGGACACCTGACTGGGATCATGTTCAGTGAAATTAAGAAGCGAGATGAAATGCAGACTGACAGAGTAACTTCACCTTACAGGGTGATGGGACATAGTGTTGGGCCGAGGAGATTATATTCCCACGTGTGATAGAGTTGAAGAAAGAAATCATGGAAGGCACGCTCATCGGCATGTGCGATGCATCGGGAGTACTAAGATGTCGGACTCGAGAGACCACTTCTTGGTGGAGAGGTATAGAGAGAGATAAGCGATTCGGCTATCGCAGTGCAACGCCGACAAATTAAAGATTTGAACAGCCGAGGAAACCTGCGGGGTTTACTCTGACCTTTTATCGATTCGGTGAAATGGGGAAAGGAATCACGATAGTTTCGGTAAGCGAACTTCCGGACCGCAGTGGACATGATGCTATTGAATTTATTGTGGATGAATTGGCGAGTCGGCACTTCATTGCTTTACTAATAATACCTATTCCTGAAAGATATGCACGTTGTATGTAGATGGTGTGAGCTACATGACACACCAGTGTCATTGTATCAGACCAGAGATCCAGCTTCACTTCACCGATTAGTAGAAGCTACGAGATGCTATGAACGATTACATGATCTTGCTGCCAGGACAAATGGCGGTCAGAGAGAACCATTCGGACTCGAAGATATGTTGCAGGAGGCATGTGTGATGGGCGTTTAAAGGGAAGTGGGATAATTACCTAACATTGATAGAGTTTGCACCTGTAATAGTTATCAGTCTAGTATTGGTGTGGCACCTCTGAGGCGTTGTATGACAGAAGAAGTGTAGAGACCCCAATCTGCTGGGACAAAGTGGGGGAGAAGATTAGTGGCTTGAGATTGTCCAAGATACAACCGAGAAAGTAAATATGATACGAGAGCGGTTGAAGATAGCAAGAGATAGACAGAAAAGTTATGCGGACAACCGTCGTAGAGACTTGCAGTTTGAGATAGGTGACCAAGTCTTTTTAAAGATTTCACCTTGGAAAGGTGTGTTGAGATTTGGGAAACAAGGCAAGCTTAGTCCGAGGTATATTGGACCTTATGAAATTGAGCGAGTGGGACGGTGAAAACTACAGTTGAAGTTACGAATTATCAAGGTTAATGATACATTCGAGTAGCCTTATCGATGTTGAGAAATATATCCGGATCCTTCACATGTGAGAGAGAAGCGACCATTCACCGGGTTAAGGGATAATTTGACTTATGAAGGGAGACAGAGTGCGATTGTAGATCCTGAGGAACAAGTGTTGAGGACTAAGATGATTCCTTTGGTTAAGAGTCTTATGGAAGAATCACGAGAGGGACGTGCCAGGGCGAGGCTGAATCTTGCCGTCAGTACCTACTTATTTCCCCATGGGTATTTTCATTTCTGGCTTTCTTTGGGTTTGGTTATTCATTTCGGACGAAATGTTCCCTGGGGGAGGGTTTGTAACACCCAGTCCCGAGGGTGTCTGTTCTGCAGTAGCGCTGAGGCGTATCTGAGTCATAAGTCTGAATTATAATAGTTTTGGGAGTTGTTATTAATGATAAAAATTAGGAACAGAAAATTTAGGTACTAGTGCAAGAGGTAAAGTGGTAAATTCAAAAGGGATATAAAGAGACATATTTGAAGATAATATCATAAATGAAAATAATACAGAGTTGATATCAAATATTAAAAAGGATGGAGGACAAAATTTAATCAAAGTAGAGATGGGCCACCATTATACAAATATCAAGAGTTGATGTGCAAATATTAAAGAGATGGGGATTTAGTTGCAATTAATGAAAAGTTAATATTATAATAATGGAAAAACAAAATCCAAAAGGAGTCATTTGGTCTCAAAGTTAGGGCTCCACGTAGGAGGAGAAGGAGAGCAAGGAGAAAGAAAGGAGCAAGGAGAAAGAAGAATAGAGAAGAAGAAGGAGGAGGGAGAAGTCCAAGGAATTAAGGTATGTTTGTCTTAGGATCATATGTATATTGGATTCTTAAGCTTTGGTATGGATAGATCTTTCACTTTAGTACAGGTTAGATTACAAAGATCGCATGGCTTCTTTGGATATTGGAATTATGAGATTAAAATAAATTGGGAAGAAAATAACCATGGAATCCCTCTTATTTATGGTTTATAAAAGGGTGGAGGGCCTTCAGGTAGAGTTAGCACATTTCACTGAGGTTTTGTGGTTTGAAGTTGTCGCTGATTAGTGTTGTGAAGTTAGTTTGGATGAATTCCGTGTTGGTTTTGATGAATTGTTGTAAGATATTGGGTTTTAGAAATTCTGTCAGAACACGCCTGTGTTTTGTTTTTTGTATATATTAAGTTATAATCATCAATGAATTGATTCCAATTGGTAAGAACCATAAGAGATAGGGCTACGTATATAGGGACCAAGAGCAAAATTCAGCAGCTCTAAGGCTCCCAAATACGGACTTCAAGGTGAGCTCATTAGTTCACTGATTATGCCCTGTTTTGGGTATAGTTTGTAGTATTTTGGCCATAAATTAGGTTTCCCCCAATCCAAATTGAGTGATTCAAAATTCTGGGTAAAATAGACTTCTATAGAATAATTTATCTGAGGAAGTTCATGCAAATTGTAAGCCAAAAGTACCCAGAAAATTTACAAAAGTGGGTATGTGCAGATTCTGTTCTGCCAAATTGAGTAATCTAGATGTAAATATACAATAACTTGAGTTTTGGTGATCCAAATTGGGTGATTCAAATTGGAGAAGAAAAATTAGAACCATAGCTTCAAATGAGTGAAGAAACCATTTCCAATTTATGGAGTTAAGATCCCAGAAATCAAGGATAACAGTAGGTGATTCAGTGAGTTTGGAATCAAAAACATGTTATAACTTGTGTTAGGTAGTTGAGGGCTTTAGAGAGAGAATTTTAAAATTGAAAATTTAAAGAGATGTCATTGGATATATAAAGGACTGATCTGGAGAGTTTCATAAATTTTGAGAGACCGTTTGAATAATTTTGGGTCATAAAGTCTATGAAGTATTGTTGGAAAAGGTTGGCCAAAATGAGTGTTTTTTTTTTTGGGCTTTTTGGTACTCAAGGTAATTTGTTCATTTGGCTTTAAATGAATGTGTATGGTAATTAAAATAGAGTTATGATTAATGTGTAGTTGTATTGGTTTTGCGACAAAGGCACGGGAGCGACGTGCAGTAGGCTACGGGGCTTGACGTCCACGAACCTCGTAGAGAGGCGGCAGTGAGGAGTAGTGATTCAAGATTAAGTGGTTTGCCACTTAAGATATTTCCAATTTTATGTAAATTGTTGATGTTGGTAACGAATATGGTAGTTAAGAAAAAAAAAATATTTGAAAAGAGAGTTTTAGAAATTTCAAAACGAGTTAGATTTGTGCTTTTGACACTAGCTTTTGACACTAAGTAAATGCAGTTTTAAAAACCCATGTATATTCCTTAAGATATAATGAGATTTAGCGTTATGTGACGACGTAATAAATTCCGTCCATAGTCGCTCTGAATAAGAAAAATTAACACTACCTTCTGATGCAGAAAATTCGTCCGTAGTTGTTAGGTTCATAGAAAGTACTCATGCTACGTTAACGTCACGAGACAATTCATGCGTGATTGACTATTTGTATAGTTTGGCACTACGTGGCGTCACGAGTAAATTCGGCTCGTAGTTGCCCCGGTTTTGCTTTTCTAATTCACAGTGCAGTAAAATTCCGATATTGTAGTTGCTTCCCGGTGATAAGCTTTGCGCCCTCGTGCGATCTGGGTAAATTCCGTAGCAGTAGTGGTTGAGATGACTTAGTAAGCTTCACGTTGGCGTTAGTTTTAATCGCCCAGTGATGGTTAAAATAATTAAAGGATATACATAGGGGGTTTTTAACAGAAATTATAAAACAAATGATAAATTGTCATGTTAGTGTATGTGATATATATCTTCATTGCACTAACTTGTTTGTTCATTTTGTAGCTATATATATTCCACTGTGTGCTATCGCGGACGACAGGACGTCATCATTTGTTGTCTATATAGATTGGAGCGTTACTGTTTATGATGTAAGAACTTTATGTATGGGATGGATATGTAATTGAACAATATATATTTAAGATTTGAAATTGTATATTTGCTTAAATATCTTTTGTAAAATCGCATGCATGGTTTTGAGAAAAGCAGTTGCGATGAAATTTTGTTGGATTGATCCTTAACTTATATTTTTATTGAGGACCAAGGTCACTTTTTATGATTATAGTGAATTTTGGAAAATATTGGGGTTTATTTTTTTTTTACAGGTGATTTTTTGTATTCGGGCTTGACCCAGGTCACGGTCGTTATCTTTGGGTTTTCGTTAAATCTAAAGGTGTGATTTTATTAAAAGAGTGAAAATTTTTATAGCCGCGTTTTCCCGAGATAGTTTTAACGGTTTTAAACAGCTTCATGGTAACTTGTCGGTCGGCCGAGCCCATTTGGGGAGGTTCTTGTGGAGTTCTTGACGATTTCTGTCTAGGAGGGATCTGTCAATATCCATGTAAACAACAACTCTCTAAAACTTGAAAGAAAGAGTAAAATACATATCTTTTGGTTGACTTAAAAGCCTCGAACTCAATCGACAAAAGCACCTAAAAGAGCGAAAAAAGAAAAAAGATCATGTACAAAATATTGGTTCTTGATTGGTATATAAGTAAGATCACATACAATTAGTATCCCTAAGATGCATGCATTGTTGTACCTTAATAGTCTTCTTGACACTGCATTTGTATTCTCAGGTTATCACCTATAGTGGACAAAACCCATTTCTTGCCTTGGTGGGACAATGTATTTTGCGGGTAATAAACTTAAAAGTTTAATAATATATCCATATAAAACAAATTGCATGCAAATGGGTTAAAAATTGTAAGCTTTATAATGTAAAGAAGTTGAATAACGAGGCATGATCCCATAATGCATCCTTAGTAGGCATCTTGCGCCCGATTGACTTGATCAAAGTGCGAGGGTTCCATTTCGAGCCAATGTTCCTAAAAGCTACTACATACATTCCAAGGTCTTATCATCAGGTCTATTGGCTGGTTTTAGCGCATTTTAAGATAATGAGCTTCGTTCTTGAATGCAGTGTATAGTACCCCTCTCATTGTTGTGGTCCTCTTCCCCCCTTCGACTCAGTCCTAATCAAAGTAGCGCATTTATAGTGTTCTTTGGCCAGTATGAGTGATTAAAATATTCAATGCAAATGTAATGACCATAAAAATTATCTGAAACTCCACAGCTAAAATGGGTTCGATCGGGAAGGACAAGAAGGCAGTAGTCCAGAAGATACTAGATTCTGATGAACTCATGACAAACATTTTATAGAGAAATTAACTAGAAACAGAGGAGGCCAGTCAGTAACATGAAACTTTAAGGCAATTGAAAGAGCTCTTATATCTACAAAAGATACATTAAGGTCTTTCAAACGTACTCTTAAAGAGAGACAAATCACGGTACTAACCATAGCATAGTATTGTAAAACAACAATGTGTAAATCAAAGAACTTTTTATTTTGTAGTTTTATGACAATAAACACTCATCTTTCTACGTTCCACAGTCCACAATTTCCAAACTTTACAATTATGAAACTCCTTTAAAAGAGCCTTGTATCGTTAGCTTTCTATTACTATTCAAAATTTGTACAATTATGAAAAAATGTGACGTTAATACATGTTTGTAGGTGCTCATTAATCTCTTGGGCATTTGATTGGGTTTGCATTTCGACGGGTTGTTATTACTTGGAATCACGCATTTGAGGATTTTTGATAATCTTCAGTCGATCTTGTTGCTTTCTTGTTGAAGGTTGCACGCATCCTTCTTGAACCCTCTTTTCCATACCCGACAATGGTATTTGTCTTTTCGTATGACTTAAGTATTGTTCTTTTCAATACATCTATTGTTGGGCCATAATCTGATGGGGATACGATCTACGGTGGAACAAGGCTCTTCTCCCTTTCTTTCCTTTCTTCATTCTTAATTTATTAATATTCATCTTGTCATCTTCCATCCTTGATTCTTTTCATATTGAAATAAAGGCCTATTAGGATTTCTTGGAAACCAAAGAAGACAATTCTTAAAACGAAAATAGTGGAATGACACGGAACATCAAATAAAAGAAGATGATAAAAATCAAAACAATCTTATTAAAAACAAGCCCTAAATAAATAAAAATATTATTACAAGTCTGATATATATGTAATAATTAGAAAAATTTCATGTGCGACAAATAAAATCTCTCAATTCAGTGATACTGGATTTCTATGTAAATCCATTCACGTCATCTAAATAGTGATCATAGAAACATTAATAATATAAATCTTCCGTCACCATTCGAATGAAACGGGTTGAAGCTCTTTCCCCAATATACCCATTTCTTACCGAGGTCCAATCGTGCATTTTAGATGATCTTTTGTCTTTTAGGAATATCTAATAATGTTCCTAACACACATTATCACTTCAATTTTCTCTATATGCATCACGTAAATTATGGTTCAATGTGTTAATACCTCGATAAGATAAATAAAAAAGATTGACTTCTTTCTCCTTGGACCCTGCTTATCTAATGTCTTAACTTCTTTTGTGTCTTTCCAAACACATTCTTGAAAATGGAGCAACTTTTCTACCTGACTCGATGAAGGGACTAGGCGTACCTCTTAACACATCACCATTGAAAATTGCTGCTTGTCAAATGTGAAGTAGGATGCTAGTCTTGCCCAGAAGCTGATTCATTTGTAGGATGCGTTTTTTTGAATGGGTGGTTGATTGGTGTCGATGGCTTTGATGAATGCAGTGGCGGAGTCAATTAGGCTTTGGAGTGGAGTTTATGAGAGTGAAATCTAGAAAGATGATGAGATTGAAACGAAAAGAGAGAAGGGTGAGATAGAGTAGAGAAGGGGCCAGAGAAGAAAGTTAGAGAGGAGACGGAGGAAGAAGATAAGCGAAAGCATAAGATCTTTGAAGTTGGGTGATGCGTGTGGAAGATCTTTTTTGATTGGAATTCGGTATTTGGCGACGGAGGAGTCGAATGCAGGGAGTTTGGTGGTGGATAGGCGGTGTTAGTTGAATTATGGTTGTAAGTTGGTATTGGTAGGTGGGATTGATGATTTTAGTGGCGAGATTTGGAGAGAGCCGAGGTGAGATAGCGGAGATGGGCCGAATGAGGAAGCGAGGAAAAACAAGTATAGCAATCTCAAGCGGCTTGTCAGGCGAAAACCTGAAATGCGCGATCTGAGACTACATGATTCACACTTTCACGAGATCTATATCTCTTTTCCATTGAGCCCACTTCTTTGATTCGGACCCACGCCTTCTTCTAATTATGCTGCTTTCTATTTTATTTTGTTTTTTACGCAGAGGAGGATGGGACGGTGGAATCTCAGGAAGCAGCGAGTTACGAGGATGAAGCTGAAGGATCGAGATCGTGAGAGATGGGATCGAGATCGAATACGGTCCAGTCGGAGAAAAGGAGGGAGCGTAGATTGATGCACGGGGGCAATAGAGAGAGATGAGTGGAGGAGAAATACAGGAGGAGGTGTTAATGATGATGGCAGGGAGGAGGAGGAGGAGGGATGCAGGAGCCACTTAAGGATGCTACCCACCAAGATCCCTAGATCCTGTCTTCATCGAAGCAGGGGATAGAAAAAATTTACAAAATTGAAAGAGGGATAAATCAAGAAGAGAAAAACAAATGAGAATGGAAAAAAAGAAGAGGTGCTTTAGATTTGAATTAGAAAAGCTAGGTAAAGAGAAACTCACCTTTCCACATTGAAGAGAGAGGCGCGGAGACATATCTCAAATTTTAGGAGTTTGATGAAAGAAAAGACTATCGGTTCTTTGTGGGAGTGGGGAAGAGTCAATGAGATGAGGATTAGGATTTCAATTTTTGTGGTACAAATATTTTTGAGAGTTGTGGTAGGCAAAAGCAGGAAGGGGTTGCTCTTATGCGACGGTTTATAACTCTTTGCATAAGTCGATTTTATCTGTTGGCTTTCTTAGCAGTTTATAAGAAAACTTACATGCAACAGTTATTGAATGATTTTTATTTTTCGGTTACAACGGTTTAAGCATTTATGTAAACGATACTATAAGGAACCTATTGCAAGGTTTACTATGGCTGCTAAATTTATTTGCATAAGGCGATATGGTAGTGATGCGAGAAATCCGACTTTCAAATGATAAATCCCGAGATATGAATGATACATGACGTATGACCTACCATACAATTATTTTGATTATGAATAGTTATTAATTATTAAGTTCGAGTGTAAACTTGTGATAAAAAAAAATTAATAGTAAGTAACCAAAGATATTATAAGAGGAAAAATTTGAAAATTCTGTATTTTAATGTATCTATGATCTACAAGTATCGTCACCTTTCTTTTCTTCTAAATCACTATTTTGGTCTTAACCACTCCTTTTCTACTAAGAATAAAAACTCTAAGGCACGGGCCTAGACTATGTTTGAATATAATTTAAAAACAATTTTCTATTTTAAAAACTATGAAGTATTTTCAAATTGTATCTTGGTGTTCTTAGGATTGGTGAATTGATCAAATTAAAAGAAAAAGAAAAGAATTTTTTGGTGCAATATTATTAAAATAAGAAGAAGTGGTGGAAATTTTTTTTTTTTTTTGACATTTATTCATTTATTAAATTCCTGACGTTGTAATATTACATTATCATGGAGACTCCGTCTAATCCATTCCCTATGCCCGAGCCATCCCTTTATCCATTAGAAAGTAAGGCCTCATGGAAAATAAAGTGGTGGAATTAGAACTAGTAATTTAGTAGTAATTATTTTCATAAGAAAGAGAGATAGAGAAATATATAAGGACTTTTAGTTATATATATATATATATATATTATAAACATAATATTAAAACTAATTTTTCAAATTAAAGGATTTCAAATTGCTAGATATTTTAAAACCTTTCTTAAAATAATATTATTCAAATAAAAATCCACACATAACATTATCAAATTTAATTATTTAAAAAATAATTAAAAATATGTATTAATTTATTTAGCATTTTTGTATACTTTTCACATGTTTTATACAAATTTAATGCTAGATTCACATAATTGTGATGCCCAATTCAGGGGGTCGGTTGACCCGCGAAAACACATGAATACACATTGTCTCATCCTTGAGACTCATACATAGTAAATGGCCACATTGGCCCATACATCCCATACTTTCTCAAAGATCTGGCCAAGTATATTCTGATAGTTGAGGTTATTACATATACCAGCAAACATATATCAAAAGTTAGGGTTCTAATACATGTTTTGCAAAATATCAAAACCCATGATGGCTTTCTTCTAAAAAAATATGACCTCTAGTGAGCGCCATCCTCTTATTACACTCCTTGTACAGAAATAATGATCCCTGACGGGTGAAACGTGCCCGGTAGTGATAATCTCACCATGGGTTACTCCCTACCTAAGTGCACATGCAATGATTCAACATAAAGCGCATTTCAATAGTACATGATCTGCGAGATATGCATGATATGGATGAGAATGTGGCTCGCACTTCCCATTTCTCGAGCCCTCACTTGGAGCTCCCTCACGCGTACTAAGCCCGAATGTAGGGAAAAACATCGTTTCAGGCTCAGCTTTTGTTCTTGAAAACATCATCGTCTCGGTAAATATATTGGAAGGTAGATTGCTTTGGATCATTTTTCGAAGCAGGTCATGGGCACACCTCGAGATGACATTGGACTTCACTCTCGAGAAATTCTTGATCTTCCTTGTAAATTCCTTTCCCTGACCATTTTCCATTTTTCATTTCTTTCATGCCATGCACTCATACCTAATTTTCTAGGTTGCCTCGGTGAATATGAAATGTATGATGCCATTTCCAAACAATTCATGTTAATATATAAATCATGCATATACTAACATAAATTAACTGCTAACCATGTTATTGATTCTATCCGATAACATAAATTGGCTGCAGCAGGCTAATCCCGCGATTATTTCAATGAAACACACACATTATATTTTTATAATTCAACATCATGTTAACACATTTAATTATATGCATTAACAATTTCTTTCACACAATTCAAGCCATCCAATTCAAGCAATATTTTTCTTGAAACACACATGGACCATTTTCGGTCCAACCAAGCAAACGGAATTTGAGCAACGGTCCTAAGCGACGATGGGCTGTCGGTGGGCGATACTCCGCAACTCGGTTGCTGTGGAACCGATATCTATCGATCATTTCCAGCTGACAACGTCAAACCATAATTTATTGCATAAGTGCTCCTGGCTCCTGAACAGTCCACTAAGCGTCCCAGCGGGTTCAAATTCCGACAATTCAGTCGAGTTTTGGGAGGCGGTAACAACCATTCTGACCTCGAAACACTCCAAATCATTCACAAAGCTCTTAAAGCAGAAAATAGCAAGTAAGAAGACCCTTATCTCTTGGGTTATTAAACTCACAACCAGTGTCCATGCGTGGCCCTTGTAGCGATAGAACAACTTGCTTCTTATTGTATAAGCCAGACGATCAGAAAGCGGAAATCTGAAGAGTTACACTTTCTCTCTCTAAAACCCTCCATTTCAAAGATTTTGGTCACCCCTCTCACCTACGCGTCTCGACGAAATGGAGAGGCTCTCCTTTTGTCCCTCTTTGCCACGTGTCAAGTTCCCCAATTAGTTTCGTTTGGTTCTTGCTCAGCCAATCCATAACCATTTAATTTTCCTCAATGACATCATGCCATGTGTCCACATGGGCTACAACAGACTCAGAGTTAGTGATTACGCACTCTGACATGGCTGCTTGTAGACCTCAAAATGTACCAAGTGTCGGGTACTACACTCATTGCCGCCTCGAAAAAATCGCTAAATTAAATTGTCTGGAATTCGACCAAGTCGACGTGATAGCTAGATTCCTTGAGATGATTCCAACGGTGAGAAGTCAGTTTAGGTCATCAGGATCACAGAAAATTATGGTTGTGAGTACCATTTTACCCTTTTCCTTTCTCCCGGAAGTTAGATTTTCTCTCGGTTTTACACTAATATTGCTAAAGAATGCTCTAATCCCTCATTTGATTGTGTTTCATGATTTTGAGTGAAAACAAAGCAAAGTGATGAAAAAATGGTAAGCAGAAAAAAAGGAAGTTGATGAGCTATATTAGGGTTGCTTTGTCCGCCGTCGCGACAAACCATCCCATCTCAGCAGCCGAAAGTCTGTTCGACAGCGATGAAGCGGGAAGATCGCCAAACCTGAGAGCTTCACGAGTTTGTCGCGAGCAAGCCACGTTCCGTCTGAAGAAGGATGAGTGATGAGAAGCATATACTACGGGTTTGTATAGCAGAAACGCTACGGAATAAAAATTTGAAGTCGTCTCACTCTTCGCCCATTGATGGCCCATGTTCCCAAGGCGTAAAGGGGTTTTCAAAGACAGAGACTAGGTTCGCAATTTGGGGGATGAAACTGAACTTAGAGTTAGCACATCGGTGCCTTGGTCACGACCTTGGAAGTCGAGGAAGCACACGATGACGCATTGTCGACGCTACGGTAGTCTTTGTGACGTACTACACCCGGTTGCCTTGCTATGACTAGGGGTACAACCGACAACCTTCCCGCGACCGAGTCGCCGGTCGGCTGTAGGATCCTTGGGCGGCTCGTTGGGAGATTGTGTTACAAACTAAACGAGACACATCCTTTGCTTTGGTTCCTCTCGTAGGATCGTGACCCTTCTTCCTTGATGTAGTCTTGGGGGCGCGCTGGATTCATGCGATGGGCGTTGCCGTCTCCTGCCATCAAATCTTTGAGGCTTCTTCACCCGGCGTAGCCGGGTTGACATAAGGGAGTGACCCGATGACGACAAGAGACATGTTCACGAGTTGGTCGATGAGCATATAAAGCGCCCGACCAAATAGCAACAACAACTAAAGGCGTTACAACTTCGTCGTGAGCAAAATTTTAGGGAATATAAATTTTGGAGGCGTTGCTAATATATTTCTCACAATATATAGGTTACAACACAACAAATATATGCAAAAACACGCCAATGTAAATTTGAACTGCATTGTAAATTATGGTTTATTTATTTATTTGTTTTTTTTAATTATTATTATTGATAAAAATGATCATTTCTTTGAACAATAATTTTTCTGAGACTAAAATGAGTCTTACATTCACAGCTTGATGTTTTGAATCAAAATTTTAGTTCCCACGTATATGATATTTATTAAGATGTTTCTTACCACCATCGAGGAGGGTGCATGTGAAATATGACTTTTAAGCAATTTGTCCCAAGATATTAATGATGTGGCGTGACCTACCAGCACAAGTGTACGGTGAGATAGTTATTAATTATTAAGTTAGGAAGTGTAAACTTGTTATAAAGAATAATGGTAATGTAAAGATAATAATAAGGAAAAGGTATTTAGAAAATTCACCACCATTTTAATGTATCCTATGATCTACAAGTATCGTCACCTTTCTTTACTTCATCCACACCTATTTGATCTTCTTTCCTCATTTTCTACTCTAAGCAAAACTCTAAGGAAAGGGCCTAGACTATATGCGCAAATATAATTTAAAAACATATTTCCAATTTTTAAAACAGCAGAAATTATTTTCAAAATTCTTATCTTAGTGTTCTTAGGATTGGTGAATTGATCAAATTAAAGAAAAATTTTAGTTTAATATTATTAAAATAAAAGTGAAGTGGTGGAATTTTTTTTTTTTTTTTTGACATTTATTCATTTTTCATTTACAACGTTGTAATATTACATTATCATGGAACTAAGATCTAATCCATTCCCATGCCTGACCATCCTTTATCCATTGGTCGGGACCTCATGGACAATAAAGTGGTGGAATTAGAACTAGTAGTAAGTAATAGTATTTTCATAAGAAAAGATAAATACATTTAAGGACTTTTAGTTTTATAATATATATATATATATATATATATTATAAACATAATAATAATACTAATTTTTAAAATTCGCAATTTCAAATTGCTAGATATTTTAAAAATATTTTAAAACCTTTCTTAAAATAATATTATTCAAATAAAAATTCCCTACATAACATTACAAAATTTAATTATTTAAAAAATAATTAAAAATATTTGTTCAACTGATAAGTGTGAATTTGTTAGCATTTTTAGTATACTTTTCACATGTTTTATAAAAATTTAATGCTAGATTCACACTAATATTGCTAAAGAATGCTCTAATCCTCATTTGATTGTGTTTGCGATTTTGAGGAAACAAGAGCAAAGCGATGAAGAAAATGGTAGAAATCAAGAAAAAGGAAGTTGATGAGCTATATTAGGTTGCTTTGTCGCGGATTAACCATGGCTTCGCTGACAACCATTCTGCCATCGCGACGTAAGGCCATGTCTCGATGAGCAGAAGATCACAAACGCAAGAGCTACGAGTTCGTCACTTACGGCGCGAACCCACGCTCGTCTCCGGCTAGCGATGAATTGATGAGAAGCTATGCTACTTCGCCTGTCGCAACGAATCGCTGCATTTTAATAAAGCCGGGTCGTTTTACTTCGCCCATCAATGGCCCATGTTCCCAAGACTATAACAATGGCCAAGACAAGACTGTGGTTCGCACTTTAGGGATGAAGGCTTGAACTTAGAGAGAGTTCGCACATCAAATCTCGTCCTCGACTGAGGTCAGAAGCACCGATGAAGCCGCATTTTGATCGACTCGTAGTGCCGATATTCTACCGCTATTTTGCTACGACTAGGGTACAACCACGACAACCTTCACAACCCAAGGAGGGTACTCGTCAGCTTCAACGGATCATGACCCACTCGCCGGGGAGATCAGGTTACCAAACTCCCAAGTAAGACTTCACACGCTTTGGTTCCTCTCATAGGATCGACAACCCTTCTTCCTTCAATGTCATCTTGGGGCATACATGGATTCATGCGATGAAGGCGTTGCCATCCTCCTACCATCAAATGCTGAGCTTCTTCACCCCGCACAGCCAGGTTGCCATAAGTGGCGACCAGCAAGCAGCGAAGACATGTTACGAGATTGGTCAATGAGCATATAAAGCGCCAACCAAATAACAACAACAACTAAAGGCGTTAAAACTTACGTACGTGAAACAAAATTTTAGGGAATATAAATTTTGGAGAGACGCTTGCTCAATATGACTTTCTCTCTATTAATATATGGGAGTTACAACTTACAACAACTATACTTAAATCACGCCAATGTAAATTTGAACTCAGATTATGAAATTATGGTTTATTTATTTATTAGTTTTTAATTATTATTATTGATAAAAATGATCATTTCTTTGAACAATAATTTTTCAAGACTAAAATGAGTCTTACATTACGTAAAAACGATGCTCAATCAAAATTTTAGTTCCACGATACACACGTTGTTAAGATGTTTTCTACCACTATCCAAGGAGTGGTGCATGTGAAATATGACTTTAAGCAATTTGTCCCAAGATATTAATGATACATATAGCTCGACCTACCATACAATTATTTTGATTATGAATGGTTAATTATTGTTTGGAAGTGTAAACCCAGATAAAAATAATAATAGTAAGTAACCAAAGATATTAATATAAAAGGTATTTGAAAATTCACCCACCATTTTAATGTATCAAGGATCTACCAAGCATCACACCTTCTTTTCTTCTCTAAATCACACCTTTGGTCTTCTTTCCTCCTTTTCTACTCCTCTAAAGAAACTCTAGCGCACTGCCTAGACTATGTTTGCAGATATAATTTAAAAAGAATTTTCTATTTTAAACATGAAATTATTTTTCAAAATTCTTAATACTGGTGTTCTTAGGATTGGTGAATTGATCAAATTAAAAGAAAAAGAAAAAGAATTTTTGGTGCAATTTTATTAAAATAAGAGTAAAGTGGTGGAATATTTTTTTTTTTTGACATTTATTTATTTTGCATTACAACGTTGTAATATTCTATTATCATGGAGACTCGAATCTAATCCATTCCCTATGCCCCACTATCCCTTTTTATCCATTGAGTCGTGCCTCAAGTGGACAAAGGGTGGGAATTAGAACTAGTAATTTAGCAGTAATTATTTTCATAAGAAAAGAGATAATTACATTTAAGGACCCTTTTAGTTTTTATAATATATATATATATATATATATATATATATATATATATATATATATATATATATTATAAACATAATATTAAACTAATTTTTCAAATTAAAGGATTTCAAATTTCTAGATATTTTAAAATATTTTAAAACCTTTCTTAAAATAACATTATTCAAATAAAAATGCCTACATAACATTATCAAATTTAATTATTTAAAATAATTAAAAACTGTGGTTCAACTGATAAGGTGAATTTGATAGCATTTTTTAGTATACTCTTTTCTACATGTTTTATACACCAATGCTAGATTCACACTAATATTGCTAAAGCACGCTCTAATCCTCATTTCGACAAGGTTGTTGCATTTTGAGCCGAAACAGCCAGGCTCGATTTAAAAAATGGTAAAATCAAGAAAAAGGGTTTCGATGAGCTATATTAGGTTGCTTTGTTGTGACGAACCATCCCTTCGTCGCAACGAACCATCCCTTCATTGTGATGAAAGTCATGTTGGATGCGATGAAACAGGAAGATCACAAACACAAGAGCTACGAGTTCGTCGCGGCGAAGGCAAACCCACGTTCGTCTCTGAAGAAGGATTAATTGATGAGAAGCATATGCTACGGGTTTGTCGCAACGAACCGCTATGGAAGAAAACGGTTGTTCCCACTTCTGGCCCCCATCAATGGCCCATGTCTCAGATCAGAAAGAGGGCTTTCAAGACAAGACTAGGTTCACCGGGGATGAAGGCTTGAACTTAGAAAGAGTTTGTGTGATGCCCTAAATCCCGGGGTGGCTCATTGACAACCCGTTAACCTACGGAATACCTGTGTCTCATATTATGAGACCTATACATGAGTAAAAATGGCCACTTGGGCCCATACATCACTCACCAAAATACATCAACCATATTACAATAGTTCAAGAGTTATTGTTTCCAACCAAACATATATCAAAAGCGAGTTCTAATACATGTTTTGGTAAAAGAAAATATCAGCCACAACTGCCTTTCTTCAAAAACGCGACTCTAGTGAGCACCATCCTCACGCACACCCTTGTACCCGAAATAATGATCCTCGAATGTGGCAGGCAAAGCTCAAAGAGTGATAATCTCCTACATGGGTTACTCCCCACCTAAGTGCACATGTCATGGCAACCAAACACACTCAAGAAAATACATGATCCTACTTAAATGTCTACATTCCCAATCCCATGTCTTGAGTCCTCACTGACTCCCTCACACATGCATAAGCCAAAAGCGAGAAAAACATCGTTTTCAAAACAAAAGATTTTTGTTCTTGAAAACCTCATACCTAGTTTCGGTAAATATATTGGACTACCCTTCGAGGCGAATGGCTGGATCATTTTTCCGACCAGTCATGGGTTCGCCTCCGATATGAACTGTTGAACCACTCTCAAAGGCAATTATTCGAAAATCCATAAATTCTTCATAACATTTTACGCTGTTTTCTTCATGTCATGTACCACACTACCATCTCTAGTAGTTCAGCATACGCGGTTGCTGTTATTTCAAACAATTCATGCTAATATATTTTACATGCATATATCAACAAAATCAACTCACATAAATCATGTTATTCAATTCATGGCAATAACATCAAAATTAGCTCACATGGGCTAAGAACAATCCAAGCAATTCATTTTGAATTACCCAAACAACACAAAAATCACACACAAAACACGTGAATGCTGAAACCCCAGGCTCATTTTCAACGTTCACTGGCCACACTTAGATTTCCTCTCACTTGGTTCAAATATTTCGAGACCGAAACACTACTCATCCAAGCCTCAACAACCCCATCCATTAAAATGACCCTTAACCAAAGAATAAACCAAGTAGGAAATGTGACGCCCTGATCCTGGTGTCTCGTTGACAACCCACACCCGACAGCTGTGGAACGTCGGCACCCGACACCACCATGAAAAATTCCGCGTAGGGCCCCTTTGTACGGAGCTCTACCCAAGGTACAAAACTCAACCTAACAAATTTACAATGACCACATTAGTGGTCCATATGCGAAAGAAAATAATGGCCCTTGGCCCCCGTGACAATACTCACAAAATATCTAACCAACTATCTTACATGGTTCAAGAGTTAACACATTACTCTTAATACAAACATATATTAAAAGTTTACAATTTCTAATACATGTTATACAACAATATCAAAGCCATAAGTCTGGGCTTCTTCTAGCTCACGGGCTTCTGCTGAGTGTCGCTCTTCCCGATCGGGCTTCCCTGCACCGAAATGGTGGATCCTCAACAGGCGAGCAAAAGCCTAATAGAGATAATTTCCTACCTGGGTTGCTCCCCACCTAAGTGCACATGTCATGGCAAACAATCACATTCTGGCAATTTCATGAACCCACCACTGTCTACATGCCCAAACCCATGTCCCGAGTCCTCACCGACTCCTCACATATGCCTAAGCCACGCGAGTAAAATATCCGCTTTTCAAAACAAAAGCTTTTTGTTCTCGAAAAACTCACTCATCGAATTTCTGCGAAATTATTTGGACACCCTTCGAGGCGAATTACCGGATAACGCCCGAAACGCTATGGTCCCTATTCGCGATCCGCTGACGACTCTCCAAGGCAATTCTTCAAAATCTTCCACAAAATTCCTTCTACAAACATTTTCATTTTTGTTTCATTTCGCGTCATGCACTCACACCTAATATTCTAGTTGCCCCAAAGGCATATGGAATGCATTATGCCAATCTAAATAATTTATGCTAATACACCACATGCATATATTAACATAATTTACTCACAACAATCATGTTATTCAATTTTCACATCAATAACACCAAAATTAGCTCACATGGGCTAATTAGCAAACACAAGCAATTCATTTTGAATCACTCAACATCATAAAATCACACCGACTTCATGTTACTATTTATGTGAACAAAGGAAACCTCGGGTGGCAATCGCTCACGTACCCACAAATAAGAATTTTCCACCCAAACAAAAGTCTTCGAGACCAATCATTTAAAACAAGCCTCATAACATTCAGAACTATTTCATACGGTTTTAGCTAAAGAATAACACAAGTAGGAAAAGATCCCTACCTCTTGAGTTGTCAACTCCACCAACCTGTCCACGCAGAGTCTCTCACCGCGCAGGAACCGCTTTGCTTCTGCTCCTTCGAGAACCGACGGTCCGAATCCACGTGAATCTGAGATAGGCGAGTCTTTTCTCTAAAAATCACAGTGCTCTCACTACTGCACGTTATTTCCAAACTAACGCATCTCCTTCACGCTGTTTCTTTCACCTCGAGAAGGCCACTATTCACTGCCATACTTTATCTCATTAACAATTCAAAAATTCCCATCATGTCCCCTTTTCTAGATTTTGACACTTGACACTATCTAGGTCGTCCATTTCCATCATCTCTCTAATCTTGCAACATGTGTCACCAGATTACATGTAGTAGGTGACTTTTGTCACATCACATGTCTTCTCAAACTGCTTTCACTCCGCACCCGACACCCAGGGCCTCGAAAAACGTGAAATTTCGACCGTTTCATAATTCGACCTAAATTCGACGTGTTAGGCCAGGATTTCTCGTGGAGACGATTCCAACTAAGGAAACTGGCTTTGTCATCCAAGATCTAGAAAAATTTTGGATTTTTACCGAAATTACGATTTTGCCATTTTTCCGAAAATTGGAATTTTCTCTGGTCTTAGAGGAAAAGATCCCTACCTCTTGGAGTTTTTGGAACTCCACAAAATCAGTGCCCACGCTTTAGCCCCCACTAATGGTAACTTTGCTTTTGCTCCGACTTCAGAATCGACAATCCGAAGCTAGAAATCTGCAGAGATGTCACACTTTTCTCTCTCTAAACCTAAGCCACCCTCTGTTTGATGTTTTTTGCCAATGGAGAACATTTAGTCTCTTTTGTCTTTATTTTAAATCTTTTCAATTAATTCCATTTGTGTCCTTTAGTTTGATTTTTAAAAGTTTTTTGACACATGGCTTAATATAAGCCATTTATCTCATCCTCTCACTAATCATGCAACATGTGTCACATGGGTACATGTAGTAGGTGACTTTTGTCACATCACATGTCTCTCACAAGCCGTCACATGGCACCCGACACTCGGTGCCTCAAAAAATGTGAAATTTCTAACTGTCTCGAAATTCGACGTGGTAGCTAGATTTCGCGAGACGATTCCAATGGTGAAGTCCGTTTCATCATCCGAGATCTAGAAAAATTTTGGATTTTGTCCGAAATTACCATTTTACCCTTTTTCAAAAAATTAGAATTTTCTAGGGTTTTACAGCCGCACATCGTGGACTCGGGTCCGACTCGAGGTCGTGAAGCACATGATGAAGTGCATTCGACGACCCCGGTAGTTGCCGGGCCGACATACTTATCTCATGGCTCTCATACGACTAGTAGGCCAACCATGACAACTCACAACCCGCGAGGGTAACGTCGCCTTCAACGGATCATGACCCACTTCGCCGGGGAGATCGTTACCAACTCGACAGACTACACGTTTGGTTCCTTCATATGATAGACAACCCTTCTTCCTTCAATGTCATCTAGTGGCATACTCCTGGGATTCATACGAAGCCGCCAGCCGCCCTACCATCAAATGTCGGAAGCTAATTCTACACACCAAAGTTGACATAAAGGCAACCAAAGAAGGGAAACAAACACAGATTAATGAAACAAGAGGCAAAGGCCCAACGAGTACAATTATTTTGATTATGAATGGTTATTAATTATTAAGTTCTATAAACTGCGACAAAAAAAAAAATAGTAAGTAACCAAATATATTAAGAAGGGAAAAGGTATTTGAAAATTCACCCACCATTTTAATGTATCTATGATCTACCAAGTATCGTCACCTTTCTTTACTTCTAAATCACACCTATTTTGGTCTTCTTTCCTCCTTTTTCTACTCTAAAGCAAAACTCTCTAAGGCAAGGGCCTGGGACTTATGTCTCAGAGATATAATTTAAAAACAATTTTCTATTTTTAAAACATGAAATTATTTTTGAAAATTCTTAATACTGGTGTTCTTAGGATTGGTGAATTGATCAAATTAAAAGAAAAAGAAAAAAAAATTTGTGCAATATTATTAAAATAAGAGTGAAGTGGTGGAAAATTATTTTTTTTTGACATTTATTTATTTTGCATTACAATGTTACAATATTCTATTATCATGGAGACTCGAATCTAATCCATTCCCTATGCCCCGACCATCCCTTTATCCATTGAGTCATGCCTCATGGACACAAAGTGGTGGAATTAGAACTAGTAATTTAGTAGTACTATTTTCATAAGAAAAGAGATAAACACATTTAAGGACTTTTAGTTTTATAATATATATATATATATATATATTATAAAACATAATATTAAAAACTAATTTTCAAATTAAAGGATTTCAAATTGCTAGATATTTTAAAACCTTTCTTAAAATAATATTATTCAAATAAAAACTCTTACATAACATTATCAAATTTAATTATTTAAAAATAATTAAAATCGTTCTACCGATAAGTGTGGAATTTGTTAGCATTTTTAGTATACTTTTCAAGAGCGTTTGAGCAATTAATGCTGAATCGCACCTTACAGCGTATCGCTCTAATCCTCATTTGATTGTGTTTTGTAGCACTTCAGTAAACAGCAAAGTTGGTTGCAAAGAAGCTCAGCGTAATCAAGCAAAGGGAGGTCACGAGCTATATTAGGTTGCTTTGTCATGACGGCGCTAGTCATGTTCGCCGCGATGAAAGCGAAGATCGCACAAACAGCAAGGTTACGGATCATCGCCACGAACCATGTTCGTCAGCAAGAAGGATGAATTGATGAAGCATATGCTACGGATTCGTCGCAACGCATCAAGCAATTTTAATAAAACTAAAGTCGTTTCAATTTCGGGCCCATCAATGGCCCATGTTCCCAAGACTATAAAGAGGGGTTTTCAAGACAAGATTAGGGTCTCGCAATTGTGGGATGAAGGCCCCGCACTTTTAAAGAGAGTTCACACACCACTGCAGCCTCGGGTCCTGACTCCGGGAGGTCGAAGCACCTGATGAAGCACATTTTGATCAACCCTGGTAGTGCTGCTGACATACTCTACATGCCTTCCTTGCTATGGCTGGGGTACAACCACAACAACCTTCACAACCCAAGGAGGGTACTAGTCGCCTTCAATCCATCATGACCCACTCGCCGAGGGATCGTGTTACCAAACTCCTGCAGGACCTCTCACAGCTTTGGTTCCTCCTACTGGATCGACAACCCTTCTTCCTTCAATGTCATTCGGGGCATACCTTGATTCAGCGATGAAGGCGTTTGGTCGCCCTCCTACCATGAAATGAGATGAGCGCCTTGACCTCTAATGTCAAGTTTGACAAGGGCCACTCGAAGAAGCAATGAAGACATGTTACGAGATTGGTCAATGAGTTATAAATCAAGTTAACCAAATAAAGAACAACAATCAAGGCTCGTTTCACTCGACACGAGGGGTCCGGTGTGGCGGTAGAGCCTCTCAGGTAGCATTTCTTGTTTGGGCTCGATAGGCCCGAGTAGGTTGGCTCGAGTTCCTTACTTGACCAAGCCGAAATTGACGCCATTATGACACTACTAAGGGAGTTCGTGGATGTCTTTGCCTGGTGTTTTTTTCAGAAATGGCTCATCTTCGTTTAAGAGGTTCAAGAGGATCACAAAGCCAATTCTAAGAACTATTGGAGGCGTCACCCAGCATGCTAAGAGAGGTGATAAAGCAGCAATGATAAACTCTCACAAAGAATAACATTCATAAGGGAGATCCAATACCTCGAATGGCTCTTCAACATACTGTCGTTCTAAGAAGAATGGCAAGGGCGGGTATGTGTTGATTACACCAACATAGACGATGTCTACCTGAAGGACACATTTCCACTGCCACAGATCGATCAGATTGTTGACTCCTGACAGGGCCCCTACAAGATTCAGTCCCTTACTGGGGGGTTGGAACCCCACCCTTGGAACTCATTTCATCTAAAGAAGTATTTTCAATAATATGTCGAACATGTCTCATGGTGGTTTGCGATGAATAACTAGTACTATTTCTCTTGACTTCATTGAATGTGCTTTGTTGGACTACGGTCCTCTCATTTCTGCATTCGTGGTCCTTGCTCCACCCTTCTCCATTTTATGTGATTAACCCTTTCAGATGTTTCAGATTTCCATTTTTTTGGGATTAACCCTTCGAGATGTTTTTACTTCATTTTACGGGATTAATCCCCTAAGATGTTTTCAGGGATTCATTTTATGTGATCATCCCCTTTTGTACTTGTTCTCCATTTCATGGGATGATTGCGTTCCATTGAATAAGATGCCTCCCACATGAGATGGTTATTCCTTTCTCTTATGTTTACTAAGACAATGGCCTCGCTACCTCTTTGGGATGAATTTTACGATGAATTTTGTCCTTTTTTGTTGGGATACCTGTTATATGGGATGCTTGGCATATTTTTATGAGTTGATTATTCTCCATTACTGTCTCTGTTATTCCCTCTTTTATGAGATACTTTATCTCTTATTAAATAATTATTCTTTGCTTGCAGTTCACTTAGAAGCAAGAAAGTCATTACTTGTCCATAAATAAAGGCAAAAGGTGCCCAAGACAAACCCCCTTGGTTGGTCAGGGTTCTTTACATATAGAAGGCGGCGCAAGGAATTTAGTGGCCAAGGGAGGTGAATCTAGCATGGTCACAAACTGCTGTTTCAGTTGACATCTTCAGCCTGGGAGTCCTCAACCATAGCACCTCGCACTCCGTGCTCAGGGGAGGCCTTCACTTTGGGGTGTGGTCGCTTCAGAGCCCTAACCGGAGCTATTTGATTTATGGTCGCTAAATTCGTATTCCTGGGCTTAGCGTCAAGGTTTCGCTCTTCTAAGATAGCCTACCTTGGGCTGCCAAGCCTCGTACCACTCACTCCGCAGATGCCCTGGCAAATTGATCGGGTAGTCACCCGCTTGTTCGGGCAAGCACGCATACCTTTTCACCTCATAAAAGACACCTTCAATTATACCCACATCTTCGCCTTTAGGCCCGTTTAGTGCTTGCTACACAACTGTTCAACCTCGTGCTTATGAGCAACACAAAGCCCTTCTACCTCGGCCTAGTGAACAATACGTTGCAACACAAGGGAGTGCTTCAAAGCCTCCACCCTGGGCTTTCCACTCACCTTCTGGCTTGGCTACCATCACGTTACGCCCTTAAACAAATCTCAGACAATTTCTTCTTGGCCTATGACCTCCCCCGCTTAGAGTCGAGGAACTCTGACTCGCTCAGACCTTCAGATATAGTCTCAAATTCCTGTAGCCCTGCGGCTCTGTTTACTGGGAGTTTGGCACTGAAGTCGCTGATTATTTTTCCATGTATAAGCCAAGAGTGCTCATTCAAACAATGACTGGTCAACAAGATAAAACAGCATGCACAACCTAAAAGCTATATATTCAACAAAGCGCTTGTTGGGTCGCCTTCTGGCGGCGTAGTCCCTCATGAGATCCTAACCCCTTCTTCATCGCCAACTGTCTGGCAAACACGCACACTATTGCCCATGACCTCCTCCTTCGGGTCTTTTAGCAATGGCTCTTTGAATAGGGTCAAGTATGCCAAAAGGGCCTCTAAGGAGGGAGGAGCCTGAGTTTCCACCACAAACAGGGTAGCCCGGGCAGTCGCATGCTCCTTTCCTTACCCTTTTCCTCGTGATAAGCACACATTGTGACGAGGTTCCGTAATTCAATAATTTTTATACCTCCTCGGGAATCGAGAAGGCCGATTGTCATCTAGCAGACTAACCTAGGCCCAACGATCCAATCGTTGCAAATCGTAATGATAGCCAAAAAGTCGAAAAATTTCCCTCGGGCCGAATAACTGGGTCTTTCCCCATCCCAGAGGATCGCCATGTGGTCGCCAATGTCGCTGCCGTCGCGCCATACGTATCTCCCGGGCCTCTTTCTCTCGTGGGCCTACACGTCTCACGAGGGAGGAGGGGGGGATAGGGAGGTCATCACCACCACCCATATCTTTAACCGCCTGAATCAGGGCAAGAAGGCGACCAAGACGCGCTTCCCTACCAAGAGTCCCTCCCGCTTTAAGCATGAGACTTTCTAACTATGAACTCTCGAAGTTGGTCGTACACCTCTCGGTCATCGACATCATAAGAGCTCAAGTCCCTGCGCAGCTCGAGACTTAGTACCTTAACCGTTGAATCGACCGGGAAGGTCAGGCTCATCGACGAGCCTCCCTCGCCATGCCACACGAGCAAGTGAGGTTACAAAATCGACGAAAGCTTCAAAAAAAAAAAAAAAAAAAAGTGGAAAACACAGATTTTGAGACCACCGTGAGTGTATTGGTACCATTGGGAACTCCTAGAGCATAGGATCCCTAGTGTATCCCTGTCGGGCAACAACACGACGCTGCCTTACAATATTCCCACTGTACGACAAGTTCATCACCAATAGTAGAGACTTGGCTTTAACAACCAGGAAATATTTCCCGAGGTTGTGCGGCTTAAAGGAGTAGACATATAGAACCTTCTCCAAGCCCAGATGTAACCCGAGCTTCCTATTCAGTACGCTCACACCCAAAAGAACTCACACAATGTTCACATGCACGTAGATGGGGTGGAGACGCATGAAGTGCAGGAACTGGTGCACTGAAGGGGGAAGGGGGAACCGTAAGCCCTTATTGATATGAATCTCAGGCCAATAGATGGAGTTTATCACACCTCGGTCCCCATTCGTGCAGGCTATAAATTAGGGGCATGAGGTTGAAAACTTCACTCGGACTTACGGAGGAAAGGAGAATCTCTTCCGAAAGGCGTCCACTTTGGCCTCCCCGATGAGTTGAAGTCAACTGAGAACTCGCGGGCTTTAAAGATAACAACCTGCATTTAGGAAGCCGACGACGCGCCTTGTCCTCAGCCAGAAAGGTCGCTTTCTTCCAATGGCCATCCTTTGAGTGCCTTTGTGCCTCCATCACCAGAATGATGCTTGGAGAGACAACTAGGGTAACTCATCAAGCTTAAAAAAAACCAAAGAAAGAGCGAAGCATAACATAGACAATTACCTTGGAGAGAATTGGTGACCACACTGGGGGAGAATTAGCAAACAAGGAGCACTCTCAACAAGAAGACTGCAGCATAAGTGTTGAAGAATGGGACACTCCTTCGATGGAACCATCAAGAAGTTCTTCAAATAAGAAGGGGGGAGTTTTTAAACTTAATGTTGATAGCATAATGGGCGGTTAAATGAAGATATGATGTACCACTGCGGCCTGAGAGCACGCTACACTTCGGACTAACTAGCCGACACATGTAAGAAACAAGATTGTAATGATGAATGAATATGGCTCGCAGTATCACGGCCTTAGAGCATCTCCAAGAGGCTAGCTAAACCTTCCCCTTTAGCTATTTTACATAGCCGACCCTTAAATATTGTCTCCAAGAGGCTAGTTATCACGCTAGCTATTTCCCATTACCACCATTTGGCTAGCTACTTCTGACTAGGGCAAAGACGCTAACTACTCTGATTTTTGCACCAATAACACTCTAGAGGCTTCATCGCAGAAGATCGTCTTCATCGTCTTCGTAAGGCGTGTGAGCATCGTTGCTTCGTGCACCGCTATAAATATGACAATTGAAAAATTTAAAATTTAAAATTTTGAATTTCGCGGACTGCTATAAATATGACTGTTATTAATAAAATCAAAATTTTAAAATTTTGCTTCTCTTTCAAGGGTGCTTTGGTACAGATGTAAAGACTTAATCAAAATGGTTTGACACAGAAAGATAAGGTTTGAGTTAATATTTTCTTACAAAATAGTTATCTTTTAATGACAAGGTAATGAGTTTTGTTGTAAAAAATTTCAAATTCGTGATGCCAAGAACTCGTATTAAAGGAACTCTATAAACTTCTCCGCTTGAACATTGTTGAATGGAGTTAAGGTATCAACCAAAATGGACGGAGGATTCTCAATCAAACAAAAAGACAAAAAACATAATGCTACTCTTAGTTTCAAATTTTAAAATTCTTTTTTTATTTCGCGGATCGCTTGTAAATAAGATCGTTATTAAAAAAAAAATAAAAATAAAATTTTGATGACGTGGCTTAACACATCAATACGTGATGTCATCAATATGGTGATGACATGACATACTATATAGTATTTAGATTTTATTATTGGAAAGTTAGTTAAAGTTATTGAAGTGGATAGCTAAAATAGATAGCGTTGTTGGAGTGACTTTGAAAAGTGGTTATTAAAATATTAATACAATATTTTAATATATTTTGAGTAGCCATTTTAGATAAATTGGTTGAGATGCTCTAATGGTTAAAGATGGAAACGACGGGTAGCGCACCTAACTTCAAGAGACAACATACCACCCTTCCAACCCTAGTAGCTTGAAACGACGCTAAGGGGAGAGCTCGTGGAATGGGATAAGTTGACTGCACGTGGCATGCAAAGAGTAGCTCGCCACGCTAGACAGAGTAAGTAGCTCGACTCTGGGCCACGATGTGTCCAAGAGCGATCATCGCTGATAATCAGAGGATGGCCCGAAACACGCCACAAGATCGCTGTTATAACCCATTTTGAAAACTCGAGGCAACAACCCACCTCATGCATGGAATACGTAACTACCTAAACACAATGAATTTTTCAAAGCAGTATTTAATGTATAGAAATTGAAGGGAGGAACCAATATGAATCAAGCACAATTACACCAATCATAGTAATCATTTTTGTAATCTGTCTATCAGGTAGCCTCCCCTGGTCAACAGATATATAATCGAAGAGGGTGTACTTGGTAGGGATCCACTTTTTTTGTTTTTGCATACACAAATTTAGTAACCACAAGAGACCTTTCCATGCTTGTTTGTAAAAATTTATTGCATTCGCCTTTGGTTTCGCTAATTATCGAATGACTATTTCTAGATAACCATTTGATACCTGGTTATATTATGACTACTGCACGTATAACAATCTTTCATATTAATGTGCTGAAAAACAGCTGACCTATTATCAAGTTCTTTCTAATATGCACTCATTTTCCATATATATCAACGCAGATGTTTGATTAGAAAAGTAAAATTGATGATTTCCCTCCTTCTGATGAGTTTTGCAAGCCACCCATCATAAAAATTAATCAATCAATTTATGTTAAGATTGTTACATGCAGCCTGTTCTTTTTTCTTTTTTTCCTGGTCGTGTCCCGTTGCGTTTACATATATATTGAAATAAAAATAAATGAAAACTTACTTAACTCGATGAATTTGTGTAGCACATACTCGATAAGAATCATAAATTCGCTGTCGTTTGAGTAATATAAAGCTAGAGAATGACGTAGCAAATTATTTCACTGTTTTCGTTATCATTGTCATGGAAAGCTTGTTCAGATATATTAAACGAAAGTGACACGAAAGGATATGACGACGTGATTGATATGCTGAAAATATTTTCCTAAAACCGGCACCGAATCCACCAAATATCATGGGCCACATTCTGGAAATTAACTTTTAAGGACCAAATATAGGGAAGTATGTATCAGTCGTTTATTTTAAAATAAAAGGGATAAGTAGGTACAAGGAATTCTAAATACATCGCTAGTACATTCAAAAAAAAAAATTTGTCTTTGAGGAACAAAACTAATGAGTAGGTACAAAATTCCTAAAATGCCCCTCTTAGTAATCCAACCACTATTCCAACTGGAATAAAAAAAATTAGAAATTCTCAAATGTCTGTCAAAATATATTGAAACCCCCTTCCTTTTGACGAAAGTGCGTAGGTACTAGTCTAATATAATGTAAGTACTACCTTAATGTACTGTAGGTACTACCTTACAAGCATCAGGTATATATTACCTTAATAGAAATGCCCTAAACCCCCTATTTCTACTATTATGTTAAGTTTCCTCTTAGTAATCCAACTGAGCTATTCTAGCTGGAATAAAAACAAGAAAATATCAAAGGCATAGTCTAATATAATGTTTATAAATATAATATATTGAAAGTTCTTCTTGATCTAAAGTGCGCAGGGTACTCAGTTTATAATGGGTACTACCTTATCGGGACGTGCGTACTACCTTTATAAGGATCAGCACTACCTTGATAAAGGCCCCAAACCCATTTACCACATTTTTGCTTGCAAATACTCACCTCATCCCATATATATTCCATGAAATTATGAATTATAGTAGGACTCTCAATGCAAACCAAATTAGGTAATATGAAATGTTTAGGCATTCTTACTTCATTTGAGCACGAGGTCCATACGTGGGGAGTATATGGTAATCCCAAGTATTCTGGGTGATGGCGTCAAAATATACTCAAACACCTTCTCACACTGTGCGCAGGTACTCAGTCAAGACATAGGAAAATTTTTTTTTTTTTTTTTTTTTTTTTTTTTTTTTTTTTTTTTTTTTTTTTTTTTTTTTTTTTTTTTTTTACATACCTTAATGTAATGAAGGTATTACCTTTATAAAGTACTATAGGTACTACCTTTATAGAAAGGCCTTAAGCCCCTATTTACCACATTTTTCACAAATACTCAGTTCTCATCCCATTTTTATATTCATGAATCGGGTTTCCTAAACTGTATTGCAAGGAAAGACTTAAAGAATCCAACATTTTGGCTTGGTTTGCATCGCGAAATAGAAGATTAAATAGTACTGCATATCTGCAGTCCTTCATTCAACTATATTGCGATACAATTCCTTGTATTGCATATAACTCCTCCGCAGCCGCTGAATTATAATAAGCATATAATAAATTATATTGCGCACATACTTTTCTCACCTCTAGTGGTTTATATTGCGATACTGCACAATTGTATCATGACATAGATTCTCTTCACCTTCAATGATCTCACTGGCTTGTATTGCGATACAAACTGATTGTATCGCGATTACTTATGCTTGCTTTCCTATACTCCAATTAGTACGCGATATAGACAAATCTCACACATTTTCTTACAAACTAAGAATTTTATTGCAGATATAATAGAATCAAACAAAGTATACATCTCCGTCTGTATATTTATATCGCGACAATTATTCAGACATGACATATTAATCTCCTCTTCGATGCTCATGGATCTTCACTGGGCTTGTATTGCGATATAGAATATCAGACGATATAACTTCTCCTTTAGCCTGACTTATATTGCGATATAAGCCGCTGAATTATATTGCGAGCACAGCTTCATTGCATTGCGATATAACCCTACTACGCTCGCTGAATTATATCATGATATAACTTCCTTCAACTCCATCAGTTTGTATTGCGATACACCTCCTTGTATTAATGATATAACCCCTTTCAAATTTATGGACTCAGACATAACAAAGAGAATTGTATCGCGATATACTTTCTTCTCCTCTTGCATTAGTTATCCCACGATACACTCCATTGTATTGCAATATTCCTCTACTGACTGAGATGGTTTTATATCGCTATACAAAAGGTTCGTATTGCGATACAAAAAGTCCTTTAGTTGCATCCATTATATTGCGATGTAGTAAACTATATCAGGATATGTTGATTTTGCCAATTGCCTTCATTATATCATGATGGTAAATTGTATCGCGGATACTACTCACTATGACATTTTGATCATTTTTGTCAGCTTTCTTGCCTTTACTTTTTTCCAGAACCTACAAAACACAAGTTTGCTAAATATTCCATCTTTCCAATTCAAAATCAATCAAATATATCTCAAAATTGCTAGAAAATGGACCGAAAAATTAGGATTGATTTTGTGCAATTTTTTCTCCAAATAAGGACCTCAAGCTTGTATGTTATAAGGAATGCTCAAACATTTCACATATGTACTCTAATTGTTTTACTGAGGAGTCCTACGATAATTCACCAATTTCATGGAATATATATGGGATGAGAACTGAGTATTTGGCAAGCAAAATATGGTAAATAAGGGTTTAGGGCCTTTCTATCAAGGTAGTACCTGATCCTTGTAAGGTGGTACCTACAATACATTAAGGTAGTACTTGCATTATATTAGACTAGTACTCACTGACTGTCAGCAACTGAGGTCAATAATTTTATATACATTATTAACAATTTACATTTTCTGTTTTCTATTCCAATAGAATAGTAGCCGGATTAATAAGAGGTGGGCAAGAAAATTGTGGTAAATAGGGGTTTAGGCATTTCTATTAAGGTAGTACTCGATAACAGAAGGGTAAGACCTACAAGACATTAAGGTAGTACTTGTATTATATTAGACTAATACTCCACGCCGCACTGGCCAAAGGGAAGGGGGTTTCAATATACCGACAGACATTTGAGAATTTCGATTTTTTTTTTTATTCAATTGGAATAGTGATTAGATTACTAAGAGGCATTAATCTTTGCACCACTGTCACTTGTTCCTCAAAGACAATTATTTTTTTTTCAAATGTACTAACTTATGTATTTAGAAGTCTTTGTACCTATATCCCTTTTATTTTAAAATAAACAACCTGATATATACTTTCCCCCCAAATATAACCTTACAAATTGTGAGTACATATATATATATATATATATATATATATATATATATATATATATATATATATATATAGTGAAGAGGTGGGAAGACAAGGAATATAAAAGTTTGCAATATTTCAAGGTGGATAAATTATAGTACTGAGTTTGAATCTTCTTTAATACAATGTGAAAAATAAATTAAATTAATTTTGAACGCGCACTCTACTGTGCATGAGGTTGATCCGCCTCATACGATATTTATATATCGTAAGTTAGATTTAAGTTCTATTATAATCTTATTTTCTAAGCACAACATTAAAATCAATTTTCAAATAGATGATTTCAACCCATCAAGCTTAGCTCATGTGATAAAGCATTTAATCTTTCAAAAATGTAGGACATAGGAAAGGGAGGGGTCTCGGGTCGAAGTCCTAGTGGGGATAATTTACTATATTGTAACTAAATTATTTAACTACAAAAAAAATGATTTCAAATTTCCAGCATACCGATGAACATAATATGATCTAATGACCGTTGGACCGAACTTTGCCTTCTAAACTGCCAATGCGAAAACTCACGAAGAAGCTAACCGTCGTCAACACAACTACCCACTATAACAAGTCGACGACAAAACACGCCGCAACATATTGATGACAAAAACACAAAAAAAAAAAAAAACAAATTAAAGGCAAAACAAAGGCAAACTCAAACCGATGTGAAAGAAATCACTTTATTGGAAAAGAAAACTCAAACCTAAAGAAGAAAACGATGGAAGGGGTGATTTCATGCCAAGAATGGCCAAAAAATCACCCCTCCCTTGTAACAAACAAGGGCCTGAAAGAGTAAACAAAGGAAGTGATGAGAGGACGAGACCGTGATGGATGATCTAACGGTTTAGGTAAGTTAAAGATGGGTTTGTGGTAGTTTAGTAAGTATAGGGATGTAATTTGAAGGATAAGGGATAGGTCTTAATCCAAATACAGAAAATTCCTGTTTGAATCTTATTTATGATGGAATTAAGGTTTAGAATGAAGGATTTTAGGTTTGGAAATGTTCAAGTTTTGTTTGATGCAAAATAGCCTTGTTTTGAGCTAGTTTGGGGTTTTCTGCTTTTCTAAGGTAAAGGTAATATGCACGATTTAGTGGTTTCTCTAAGGTTAAGTGACGATGGTATTTATTAAGCCAATGTTAAAACAAAGTATTTCAAAAGGTTTTGAAGCATGGAACTAGATTTGGAAAGTTTTTGAGTTGTGATTGAGATTGGAAAACTAAAAATAAATGATGGAATGAGTTGAAGTTTCATAGAGGATAGATTACTTACTTTCGCTTACCCAAGGAATCTACCTAGAGATAAGAAGCCACAAACTTGCTACCATATCCACCCAAGAGATATACTTTGCCACCCGAGGGATACATCAAGGGATAAAAAGCAACGAACTAGCTACTTAAGAGAATTTACCCAAGAGATAAGAGAACAAGAGAGAACTCTTATAAGAGAAATTTGAAATTATTATTAAACTTTGAATTGAGAAAAGAGTACATTGCAGGTTTATATAAGCCCTTTATTTTCCTAATTCTAATTGGAATAGGACTCTCATAATTAAATTCTTCTAATCGTAATTGAAATATGACTCCTAATTCTAATAAAACAACTTGTTGGAAATTAAATAAAAACAACTCCTACTTTGACTAGGAAACTAAAAGTCAACCCTTCATTAATCAATGACTTAACTCAATCAAACTTTACAAATGTGTATGTTTATAAATATTGATTTAGGTAAACTCGTCCTCAAACCTTGCCATGACCATAACTCCTTTAAAGTCCCTATTGAAGCCCAAAAAAGCCATTTTCATGATCTCAATGTTTCACAACCTCCTGAATCTGAATCTTTTATAATCAATGTTGAATTTCCAATAGTTGTTGCAAATGCTTCTGCATCCATCCCCATAGTTGTAGCACTGCCTCCGTAAGTCTTCACCTTGATAGGACCTCAAACGGTGTTGTAGATGTTGAACAAAAGTCTCAAGATCAATAATACGCTTTTGCTTTCTCATGTAACAAACTCAAACCATGATCACCGTCAAACTATAAGCTCTAATAACACTGATGCAAGGACCACCATGATGGATGATCAAAAGGTAAGACAAGTTAAGGTACTCAAGCACGGTATTTTCTTTATGGGGCGATGAAGACGCCACAATCAATTATGAAAGAATTGATCGATAAGTCGATGGATGATGAAGACAATTCACATTCAATCAGGGAAAGATTGATTGATAAGTCGATGAGATAATGAAGATGTGACAATCAATTATGAAAAGATCGATTGATAAGTCGATAGTAGAAGGATAGATACTTACTTCACCACCTTTGATGCAAGGACAGACCGTGATGGATGATATAAGGGTTTAGGTAAGTTAGGGTATGAGTTTGTCAAGTTCGTGGGTAAGGGTATAACTTGATGGGTAAGGACAGGTCCAATCTCAAAGGTTTTAAGGCTAATTAAGGGTTCATATATGATGAAATTAAGGTTTATAATGAAGGATTTTTGGTTTGGAAATGTTTGGGTTTGATTTGATGCAAAATAGCCTTGTTTTGAACAAGTTTGCGTTTTTCTGGTTTTTCAAGTTTTTGTAAGGTAAGGTTAGGGCTAGCATGAATTTAGGGTTTTTATAGGTTAGAGATGGTGGGTTTTAGGGTTTTCAAGATGGAATAAAGTGTTTAGGATAGTCTTAAAAATATGGAACCAAATTTGTAATGAGTTGGGTTGAAGATTGAAAAAAAAAAAGGGTTATGTGAGGTTAAGGTTAAGATTATTGAATTGGTAGAGTAGGGGAGAAGAGAAGGATAGGAACTTACTACACCTAAGGAATCCACTTAGGGATAAGAAGCCACAAACTTGTCACTCAATGGAATCCATCAAATAGATAAAGAGAATTATAATATAAAAAGTCCCACATAGAACTGAATACATAACTTTGAATTTATTAAAAAGTACATCGAGGAGCATATAGGCCCCTATCTCTTAATTCTAATTGAAATAGACTCCTCAATTAAAAGTCTCCTAATCCTAATTGAATAAGACTCCTAATTCTAATAAAAACAACTTGTTGGAAATTAAATAAAACAACTCATACTTTTGACAGAAACTAAACAACTATTCTACTAATTAATAAGACTCTAACTCAAACTAGACTTAAGAAAATACATAAAATCAAAATATCACTTAGTCAGAACCCTCCCGCCCAATCAATGATCATAACGCCTGGGGTCCCACTGAAATCCAAAATCCATTTTGATGATCTCAATGTTTCGCAATTGAATCGACCTTCAGAATCAAGGTCGACCCTCATAACTATCAAGAAATACTCCCGTATCAATCCCCCATAGTAGGGAAAACATTTCGCCTCTTAAGTCTTCACCATGATAGACTCAAATGGTGTTGTAGGATGTTGAACAACAATCTCAATATTATTAATACGTCTTGCACTACGCTTGCGAACTACTTGGAACTTACGCATTAGAAATCTTATCTCAACAACCAAGAACCCTTAGCTTTCATATCAGGGAAACACTCAGAACTTTCGATACTAATTTGCGCGACGTGATCAGATAATGACTGATCCAGCAGGAGAAATAATTCGATTGATACAAACTGATATTATATGTTAGAAGGAATACTGCTAAATCATCACATCAAACATCGATTGATAAGTCTATTTTATAATAGTTAAAATCAATCAATTATGAAAAGATTGATTGATAAGTCGCTAGTAGAAGGATAGATACTTACTCCGCCACATAAGGAATTCGCCGAGGGATAATTAGAAGCCACAAACTCACCAATCAAGGGAATCCACCCAAGAGATAAGAGAACAAAATATATACTTCGCCATCCAAGGAATCAACCAAGGGATAAGAAGCAAGGACTTGATTACAAAAGATTCAGATTCAGGAGGTTGCGAAACATTGAGATCATCAAAATGACTTTTTTGGACTTTAGTAGGGACTTGGAAGGAGTTATGGTCATGGCCAAGGTTTGAGGAAGAGTTAACCTAAATCAATATTTTGTTTTTTATGTATTTTATAAGTCCTAGTTTGAGTTGAGTCTATTATATAAAGAAGGTAAGTGCCTTTAGCTTCTAGTCAAAGTAGGAGTTGTTTTATTTAATTTCCATTAAATTGTTTTATTAGAATTAGGAGTCTTATTTCAATTACGATTAGGAGACTATAATTATGAGAGTTCTATTTCAATTAGAATTAGGAAAATAAGGGGCCTATATAAACCCTTCCAATGTACTCTTTATCAATCTGAAGTTTACTAATATTTTCGCATTTCTCTTTATAAGAGTTCTATCTTGTTCCTCTTATCTCTTGGTGAATTCCTTTGAGTGGCAATTTGTTTTATTCCTGGTAGATTCCTTGGATAACAAAGTAATAAAAAAATTAGTTTAGTTTTAGTGGGAAGGTGAAATGGGAGGGATGATTTGCAAAAGAAAAAATGAAGGGGCTAGCTTAAAAAATGACGGCTTAACAATGTTGGGACTGGTGGCTAGAGCGTATTTTTGTGAAACTTTAGAAAGTGTTTCTTTAAGAGACGTTTTTGGTTTAAATTCAAATTTTCAAAATTTAGAAAGTGTCTCTCTAAAAACACCTTAATTTAAATTGCAGTTTTAGAAAGTGTCTCTTTGACACTGAGTTCAAATTCAAAATTTTCAAAATTTTAGAAAATAAGACACTTTCTATATGACAAAAAGTGTGTTAGATTTAGGTAAATTTATCTACTTTTTTTTTTTTTGGAGGAATTTTTATAATTAAGGGAAAATGTTGGAAAAGTCCCACACCAAAATGGTGAATGGGCCATAAGTCACACCAAAGGACCGAAAAAGTTATCCAACACTTATCCTCCAGCCAAAGATATTGTTATACACGATACATTTGCCAACAATTGAAATAACATCTATCACTAATAATCTCCATCCTTGTACTGCAGAACTTTTTTAAAAGACATCATGAGCTAAATTTAATTACTTGATTCTAAAAGTACATGTGGATTCTTTAATTTAGAACATGGATGTAATAAATCTGGGGTGAGGGTTTTTCCCTCTTTGTCATTCTCTTTATCTCACATTCAACCTTTCCATGATCATGAGGTAGGCATATAGGTATAACAATTCCTTCATTTTTGTTCCTAAACTCGCATGCAGGCTTTTGATTAACATTGCCCTAGTAATCCCACTTATAGAAACCCTCTTCCCTCTCATCCTGTAAGCCACCTCCAAACCCCACTGACAAGTTTCTACCTTTGTAAATGAGGGCCGACCCCTGATGACCATAAGATCTACCAATGATTTCATGTAGTACTCCTCACTCCTTTCTACTTTTCCTTTCTTCAATAACCTTACCGCATATACCAATGGATTTTTACATAACATTTCGGCCTTGGTAATTGAAGTTGGGTACATAAAAGCATTTCCATAGTATCCTGGAGGTAATTTGAAAACAAGCTTGCCTCGCATATTGATTATGCATGAAAAGTGAACAACCCTAATGTGGCTCCACTCAGAAATGCAATCAGGCGACATCTCCACATACATGTTGCAAGTACCTCAAAGGTTGAGCAACCACCGAGGTTTGAAGGTAACTAGTTCCTAAGTGCTATAATCTCCTTGCGGCTAAAGAAGAATGATCTATGAACCAAATAATTTTTGTTCATGGTCATTAGTGTGCCTTGGTGTTACATCTCTCGACCATGATGCACACAAAAGTTATTTGGTGGTGGATTCTCGCATTTAATAGCTCTTTACTATATGGGCAAGAACGATGGGACAGACAAACCTTTAGCCATCTCACCTACGCATTGAGGAATTGGATCAAACTGTGGAATCACACATTGTGTGGTTAAAACGTATTGCAAATATAAATCCTCCACACCTCAATCACGTCACCTTATTATGATTTTAAAATTATGTGTTAGGTTGTGTTATAGATTAAAACTATGAAATTAATTTTAATTCAATACTATTCATTTTAACTTATTTATTTTTATTAATTTGAAGTAGTAAATTTATTTTTAAATCATTTGTATTTGAGTATTGTATATATATACATAAAATGTTTATGACGAAAGTAGGTCATCATCGACTGAAATTATTATTCTAAAACATACTTATCAATATGGTTTCAAAAAAGTTATTTATAACATTTTTGTCAAAATTAAATATTTTAGTTTTTTATTTTCTACAAAGTTGAAAAATAATCAAGTAATATATATATATATATATATATATATATATATATATATATATATATATATATATATATATATATATAACATGATCTTGAAAAAAAAAAACAAGACCCACCTCATTGAATGATTTCAATTTAAGGTGGCTTTGTTTTTTAGGCTTTTTGTTGAAAGTAATTTGCTTTCAACATTTAGCCTGTTTGTTTTTTAACTTTTTCATAACTCGCTAAAATCTTGAAATTTTTAGTCGAATAGAAAAACTAAAATATTCGTTTTATGGCTTTTTTTAAATGCTTTTTTTCAGTAAGAAAACTATATATGTATATATATATATATATATATATATATATATATATATATATATATATATATATATATTCAAATATGAGAAAATCATTTATTTCATGATTCAATTAAAACTCTTCATGCTAATCAAATAAAAGCATTTGTATTTTTAAATTTTTATTTAAAATTATTTTTCTTCAAAAACAGTTAGCACTTTAAATGAAAAACGTCAAGTCACACAAAGTTTATTGTACAATGTTGCATGCATAAACAAACAACACTACATAAGACTTGGAAATTAAAAATAATTTTTAAGTTGTAATATTTAGTTATTTTTCTAAGCATGGGATGCCTCCTAAGAGACACGAAAGCAAGTTATTCTTAATTAAACATGATTAATTTTAATGATTTTAAATTACTAAATCATATTAGCTCAACAAAGCTCCTCAAAGGGCACATCAATGAACTGTCTGGCGATTTGAGCCAAGTGGGTGATCCATTCACCCAATGAACAACCCATACCATTTGCACTCCATTGTCAATTCTCTATTTTCCCCTTCAATCAATCTCCCTACAAATGGATAGTTGTGACACCCCTATCCCGGGGGTCCCGTTGACAACCCGTCAACCTGCGGAAACCTGTGCATATCGGGTGTCCCAATATCACACTCATTTGTCTCAATATATTGAGACCTATTCCTGCATATTTAATTCACAAATATACAAAAATATATGATAGACTATTTAATCAACAGTCCATTTACGGTCCTTTTATACAACAAAAAGGTATACATGAACTATATCCAGCTCTCATCCCATATGCTGGCCAACCACCCGCGACCGGACTCCGCACCGGGAAGGGGTCCTATGACGTGGCGAGCAAAGCCAAGAAGAGAGACATCCTACAAGGGTTACTCCCCACCTAAAATGCACATGCAATGGCATACATAAACATCAATCATATTTCATACAATTTATGCAACATTATATGAAATGTTTCGTGTCATGCATGAGATGCGACTCCTCATGCTCACAACCTGAATCCCAACCGACTCTCCCACACCTCGCAAGAATTGCCAAGGTGGAAAACCACCAAGCTCCGACACCCTGAATTCTGACAGTCCTCTTCAAGCTCACTGATTCCTTGAGACAAACTATAACTGCGCAATCCTGCTTCATATTATCAACCTGATCAGATAGTCTTCAGATTCTCTTAACCCAAAATTGTTACATATTGTTTAATGTTTTGCCATTTTTTCTTGAAAATTACAAATTTTCTCGGGTTTTACATTTTTCCCCCCTTAACAGAATTTCATCCCCGAAATTCACACATACTAGCACACACAAACACAGGCATATGCAGTAATATTCTAAAGCCAAATATTAGACCACGCATCTTCATCCTCAAATAGGAATGGATAGGTGGCCCGCAGATATGTCCCTTCGGTTCCCACGCGTCTTCACTTGCCTGTTACCACAACACTTATTAACCTTGCTGGGCCTTGCATTGCAAAACCTTATCCCAAATATCTAAGATACGTGACGGCCCTCATCGGCGTCCCATGTTGCCAATGCGAATTTCCCCAATCCACTACATGAGCTGGATCTAGAGAGAGGCTTTTCAGAGCATGGACACAAACACCTTGAGAACTGAGCAGAAACCAGAGTAACAACTGATACAAAGTTGCTTCACCGTTTGAGCACCATATATCTAATATGTTCTCGGCACTAGCTTCCCTCGCTTGCTGAATTTGACCACTCCTCTCTTAGGCATCACCTTCAAGAAGACATGATCACCAACCTCAAACTCTAGAGGTCGATGCCGTCTATCTACGGCTCTTATGTCTAGCCCGAGTCGTGAGAGAAGACGTCGAATCAAATCCACCTTCTCGAGGTGCGTCTCGAATCATATCCCAGATCAGTTGATGGAACGCTCTCCCATCTCCGTCCAATGACGGATCGATACGGCCTCCCATATAAGACCTCATAGGTGTCATTTGAATACTAGCTGATAACCAAGGTTGTTGTCAGAGGAGATAAATCAAGGTCCGTGATACGCACGCAAAGATGTCCTCTAAAATCAGATGGTCCCTCCGACCGAATTCATCCGCTTCCAAGGATGAAATATTGCGCTCATCACAATCGTCCCCACGCCTTTTTGAAACTCTTCCAAAGGAGTCAGAATTAGATCCATGTCCGATACGATAGAGACCGGTACCCATGTAACCTGATTAATTTCACAAATATACAACCCGGCATAATTCCTCTGGGGCAGGAAGGTCATCTCGTGACCGCTAGAAAGTGTGCTGACTTAGTGAGCCGATCCACTATAACCCATAAGACATCATGCCTCCGCTGTGTCCATGGAAAGTGGGTTACAAATCTATCGTGACATGCTCCCACTTCCACTCAACTACCTCTAATGGCTGGAGTAGTCCTACCGGGCTTAATGCTCTCGCCTTTTAATTGGCGACACGTGAGACAATCACAACAAAACTCTAACGCGTGTCGCTTCTTTCCGCTCCAGCATTACTTCAGCGAAGATCATAAGACACTCTTCGCGCCACCTTGGATGATAAAGAAATCGAGATGCTGAAACTCCTAAGATCTCCTTTCTCGACGGGGTCAACTAGGGAACCACAACCCGTCCCCTATACCGAAGACAACCATATATGTGGATGGCCTAGCCTTTGTCACCCGTACCTGATAGTACTCGATCCTTGATGGACGATATCTCGCCCCGTCCTGGACTCAATCACCCCGCCGCAGGGATGCCATGAGCTACCAAACTCCCTAGCACTTCGAGAGCCCGATCATCATTTACAAATTCTAAACCATTCAATAATCTCGAGCATTTGCCACTCCTAGTTATACTAGCCAATGACTCTCGACCTTCCACCTGAAACACGCCTGCCCATCATTTCTACCGTGATGGTAATGCAAAGTGAAGTCATAATCCTCCAGATACTCCATCCATCTGCGTTGCCTCATGTTGAGGTCCCGCTATGTAAAGATATATCTCAGACTCTTGTGGTCTGAAAATACCTCAAATTGCTCACCATATAGATAGTGGCGCAAAATCTTTAAGGTAAAGACTATGGGCCACCACCCCAAATCAAGTGCAATTCCGCTTCATGATTCTTTTTTACCGCCTAGAACCATAAGCCATGAACACTCTCTGACCGCATCAAGACACATCCCAACCGGTCCTTTGTGAGGCATCACAATACACCGTGGCACCTTTGTCCTCGTTCCGACTATCGAATAGGGAGCCGTAGTAAGCCTCCTTTTCAATCTATGGAATCTCCTTCTCGTTACAGGTCATTCCACTCGAATATTTTTTTTTAACTATTTCCTGCAATAGAACCTGAGCGCCCAAGGTGAAGTGCCTTGCCTAATTAAACCCTTGTCCAACAATTCTTGGGTAGCTGACCTTGAGTTCCCGCTAATCGTGCCATCCTATGAGGAGTCATAGAATGGGCAACGCACTCAGGTGTAACTCCAATGATAAAGTCCACATCCTCGAGCTGAGGTGGGATCCCAAGAGGCCTATCCGAAAACATCCTCATACTCTCGCAACCACCCGAGGTAGATTCAATTTATCTCCTCATCCCTCTAGGTCGAGGCTTGCTAGCCACCCATCAACCGTCCACCGATCCGAGTCGCGGCACCTGCTTCAGTAAAGCATCATGATTCTCCCCCTGAAAAATCACACGGATACCGTCCCGTGTGTAGGAAGTAATCCTCCTACTATCACGATCAATGACGACTCGGTGTGCCGTCAACCAATCCATGCCAAGAATGCCTATCCCGACATATCTGACTAACTCTCACCCTAGATCCTAGGGGAGAACTTTCCACACAATGGCTTTCTGTAGGCCTCAACCTCCAAGCCTAATCCATCACAATAAGATGCAATCACGACGTGTATGACGATCCGTTCCGCCGCGCCACGCGCAGAGTAGAAGTCGTACCGTGACATCGTTTATCTACGCTACCACCGCGGATAATCACCCGATCCCCGCCTTAGACAATCCCGTCTACGCGGTCCAGCCGATGGCACGATAACATGTCATCCGCCCTACCCGTCCGCTCTCGACCAGATGTCCTATCCGACCGACCATACCGCCCCGCCCACGGACCGCCGGTCGCAGCGAATAGTAGGCGCTTTGCGGCGCCACCCCGACCGTGATTGGCACGCCCGCTCTTCGTCCGCGCCGGTGCGAGTGGAATAGACTCGATCTGGCCCCCATCCCACAACTCGACTGGGCTACACCACACCTTAAACTCGGGATCCCTCGTCTTTATGGCAATCCTCCTCATATGTCCAAGCACAGAAATGGAAACATACTATCCGGCCCCGCCTAACTGAGAAACCCTAACTCAAGCCATATCGGACGATCGGGACTCGAGGTGTCCCATAACCTGGGATTCGCCTCTGGCGGGCAACCTGGGCCGAAAGTGTCTAAGCCTTGGCGCCGGAAACATGCTCCCGCTTTGATCAAGGGAGTCCCAAGTGTCCTCCACCCGTGATAACTTACTCGCCTCGACCGTGACACAACCCCGTCCCAAGATCCCCGCGTAAACTGGTCTTTCCGCTTCCAGTTAGAATAAGCCGATCCTCCTTCCTCTAAGACTAGCACCTATATCCCTGATGCCCCATATGTCATATTTCTTCTCAATGGTCTTAGGTAAGCTCACCCCACCACTCAGTCCTCCTCCCATAGTCGGATGATGGATCAAAGTCCCAGGTCACCTGCCTTCCTGCCTGATCATACTGGGTCAGAGACATGGAAAGAACAACCCTGGCTGCCTCTCAGAAAAGGCCTCGTTAATCAAAATGTGGAGTTCGACTAGCACCTCGTGACGACCTCTACGCCCTCCCCCCGTCTCGACTCGCCCATCTACACAAGTCAAATGACAACAAACCTTATTTAATCCCATTTAAGTCTAACTAGTAATGCACATGCCAATTACTAATAGACTTAACAACCATGAACTAACTTGTTCATCACCTAAGTGGTGCTAATTGCCAACCACTCCTTTTTATTTATTTCAACAAAGTTCAACACTTTCCGGTTCATTTCATTTTCCGAACCCCTAAGGTTATGGTTCCTAACCTAAGCATTCCACTTTTCCCATATACATTTTACCATGTATATATATATTTCCTACGTAATAACCACGCAATCACATTTCCCATATACATAATACCGTGTATATGTCTTTCCGCGCAATTTGTAACACACAATCACGCAATCACAAACATGGAACACATATCCAAACACAACATGAAACACACCATGCATGCAAATACCTAAACTGTTCCATGAATTCTAGGTATTAGTGTACCTAAACTCGATACCAAGCATGACAAGGCCGGTATCACCACCACAATAGCCATGACCTAAGCCCATGTCCTCAAGCCCCAGTAGTCATACATATGCTCGATACCGCCGTGAAGTCGGTATCGCACACCTGCCGCCAGTAATCAGGCAACCAGCACTATAATCGTTAACTCCATAGATCACTTTCAACATCATGTCCGCCATACATCAACAAACAATATTAGCACGCTGATATTTCACACAAGAGGTTATTATTTATTTTCAACAATTACACACAAATGGCCCAAATATTCGACCGATGATAAAATTGAATGTGGCACCTTGGCCCTTCCCGCTCATCACCAAATTCATGCGATACCAAAACACACCACAAAACCAGAAGACATCAGTCCCGGGATCAAAACCAAACCCAAACTCAGTCCAAAACTTCCTAAAACAAGCCTCGAAATCTTGTCCGTCAGTCTCAAACAATCCCGGCTCTTAACCCGAACTCGTCTCGAAATGGGGCCCCAGCCTTAGCCCTGACCGCCAAAACAGTCCTAAAATTCTACACTCACCAAAAATTTCCGAGACTGAAATTTACGGCCTTTCACGGCCTCTAAGTCAATCCCAAGCCATTGAATGGCCTTTAGGCTAAAAATAACACAAGTAGGAAAATTCTCACCTCGTAGTGTCAGTGAGAGATCAGCTTCGGTTGTTATTATTGTTATCATGCATGGTTCATATCATCATTCCATCCGTTTCTACTCCTTAAACACCATTTCTTTCACCACTTTATTTTAAATGAACTTACCCCAAGCCATTTCTCGACTTCCGAGATTTTCGTAAAATCTCGCCCTTGAATTCATCGACGGCTATCACCTTTAAAATCGAAAAATTATCCGATTGTCTGCGGAATTGAAGGAAACTTCTTTTCTCTCGGGTCACTAGATTTCGCGAGACGAATTTAACGGCGCTGTCCATTTTGTCATCCAAGATCTAGAGAATATTCTAGGATTCCCTGAACCATTCTGGCAATTGATTATTATTATTATAATTTTGCCATTTTTTTTCTTGAAAATTACAAATTTTCCTAGGTTTTACAATAGTAGCTTTCTAAGCTACTTTACCTGTAGCTTTTCTAATGACTTTACAGGTCTTCTTTCCTTTCATTATAGGATTGCTCTGGGTAAAACATCATTATAGAACTCTCAGTTTCTAAGGCCTCGACCGCCTATGCCTTAAAGCTGCTTAACCTCTCGTGGAGTGGGATTCGCAGGCCAAATTATCTCTGGATCACACCGTCTAACCGAGAATGCTAGAGGAGATGATGATGATGATGATGATGATGATGATGATGATGATGATGAGGTCATTTCTTCATGCACAAGGAGTTTGTTAATGGAGTGGAGAAATGAAGTTAAAAGAAAAAATATATATAGGAATTTATGAGATGGTTTCGCTTTAAGAATAAGCAAAAAGCAAATTATTTTGTAAAATCAAGGAATGAAATGTTCCAAAAAACATCAATAATAAAAAGACCCAACAAAACATATTATAATAATAACTTTATTAAACAAAGAAGCATATAAATTTGTAGTGGGAAAACATACCGCATGGATCCTAATCGGTTGTCGCTATTAGTCTCCAAATCTACAAGGGATAGGATAAAAAGCTAGGTTGAAGATGATTATTTCCTTCTCCCCAAAGTACGTTCTCTATCAAACCAGAAAATTTGGGGCTCTATTTACTTATATATATAGAGCACAAGGGAACAATTGGGCTTTGGTCCAATGGGCTTACCAAAGCAAAGGAGAAGATAGAACCATGGGCTCGGCACATTAAACCATCCCATACAAACAACACGCCACCATGCAACAAAATTGTAATATGATTATGCTTGGTCCATAATTAATAAATTAATCTAACATTCTCCCACTTGGAAAAATAATCATAACTCAAATGCTTTCTCAATAGCTTGAGGTCAGTGAGGAAGAAGAAATCGATAATGTGGAATCGAAGAATCGAAGGTCACCCTACATGAGCTATTTCAATATTAAACCTTGAGGACAACGTTCATCTTCTAGGGAGGGGTGATGATGAGACTCTCCATGTCAACCACGCATGATGAATGTAGACTTGGTCAAGGAGAGAGTCGAGAAGCACTAGTTGCTGGGGATTGAAGGTTAGGAGATGTGGAAGATCCAAATCTTATTTTTGTTCATAATATCATTCTATCTGTTTGTTATTCCATATTACTCTCATTTTTCCTAATTTTAGAATGTCCTTTGGATTATCAAGGATGAGTATACAGATGTTAGTGTTCTCACTCCATACTGCCAACTTCCAAGTCGATGTCTATTTTATTCAGATCCTTGTTAGCAAAACAATTATTGTGAAGTTTTTTTTTTTTTTGTTTTTTACTTTTTTTCATCTCATTTTTCGATACTACTTTACCCTTTGCATTTTTCATCAAGCTTTTCTTGTTCTAAATGGAGTCTTAATGTGTTCTTAGAATTTACCATGAACAATTATTTCATTTCCTAATAATTTATTAATTATAAAAATTTTAAACTTAAAAGAATTAAACACAATAAATTGTTCTATGACTTTAAAATTGAGATATCAAAGATCGGAAAATGAGTAAAGCTATACCTTTAAGACTTAATTAAGATTTAGCATTAAAATTGTAAAACCCGAGAAAATTTGTGACGCCCCAAAACCGGGGGTCCCGTTTAAAACCCATCAACCCGCGGAATACTCGTGGATGTCGAGTAACCCGACACCACTCAAGAAAATTGAGAAGAGTCTCCTTTGTACGGGGAGCTCTACCAAAAGTACAACCTGTCCTAATCACATGGCAACCTGTCCCAATATTTTACAATGACCTCACAGGGTCCACATGCGAGTAAAATAATGGCCACTTGGGCCCCTACATCAATACTCACAAAATGCATCAACTATATACAAGAGTACAAGAGTTATTAAATTACTCTTTACCAAACATATATCAAAATAGAGTTTTAATACATGTTATCCAAAAGAATACCCAAAGCCACTACCCTAGCTTTCTAAACGCCTCTAGTGAGGCCAGTCCTCCCATACACTCTGCATCTGGAATAAGGATCCCTCAACAAGGTGAGTAAAGCCTAAGAGGATAATTTCCTACGTGGGTTAGTCCCCATCTAAGTGCACATGTCATGGGCAAACAATCACATCCACCATACGAACCTACTCGAATGTCTACATGCCCAATCCCATCTCGAGTCCTCACCGACTCCCTCACATATGCCTAAGCCGAATGTGAGTAAAATCAAAGTTTTCAAAACAAAAGCTTTTTGTTCTTGAAAACTTACTACCGAGTTTCGGTAAAATACATTGGACTACCCTCCAAGGCGAATTGCTGGATAACGCTCCGAAACAGTAATGGTCCTCATCCGAAGTGATCTGTTAGATGACTCTCCAAGGCAATTTTTCGGAAAATATTCCTTCGAAAGTCCTTTCACAAACATTTTTGTTTTTGTTTTCTTTCATGTCATGCACTCACTCCTAATATTCTAGGGTGCCCCAGTGCATATGGAATGCATTATGCCAATCCCAACAAACTCATGCTAATATATAAAACATGTATATACTAACATAATTAATTCACACAATTCATGTTATTAAATTCACATCAATAACACCAAAATTAGCTCATATGGGCTAATTAACAAACACAAGTAATTCATTTTGAATCACTCAACATCATAACAATTCGCACCAAAATTACTGTCACTGTCAGTGGAACAAATGAAACCCTGGGTCAAAATTTGTTCACGACCACAACAGAATTATTTTCTCCACTTGCCTGTAAAAGTTTTCGAGACCAAAAAACACGGCTAATCCAAACCTCGTAACATCCCCAACCATTTACATGGCTCTTAGCCAAAGAATAACACAAGTAGGAAAAGATCCTTACCTCTTCGAGTTTTCGAAACTCCACCAAATCGGTGTCCACGCGTAGCCCTCGCTGCGTAGATCGACTTTGCTTTGCTCCTCAGAGAACCGACTTCATCCGAACCCGGCCGAAAAATCTAGAGAGGCTGAGCTCTCTCTCTCTCTAAAACTTCAAAAACCCAACCTACTACATCAATTATAGCCACTGCACGTTTTGGTCTCCTTTCATTTGGAGAAGAAGATCACTATTTGCATTTTGTCTTATTCTCATTTGCATTTCCAATAATTCACAATGTGTCCATTTTCTTGATTTTTGACACTTGGCACAATCTCAGCCATCCATCTCATTCTCTCTCTACTCATGCAACATGTGTCGGGACAGATTGCAGGTATAAGACTTCATTACATCACATGTCTCTCAAATCTCCGTTTTATCTAAGACCCGACACTCCTACGCCTCGAAAAACGGAAATTCCTACCGTCCCCCGAAATCTCGACGAAATTCGACGTGCTAGCTAGATTTCGTGAGACGATTCCAACGGTGAAGTCCATTTCATCATCCGAGATCTAGAAATATTTCGGATTTTTACCGAAATTACTGTTTTACCCTTTTTCAAAAAATTGGAATTTTCTCAGGTCTTACATTCTCCCTCCTTAAAAGGAATTTCATCCCGAAATTCTGGACAATCACAACAACTTACATGCATATGCAATCTGCACTATACCATGTACGTAAACTAGCCATTTAAGTATTAAAACGACTAAACCACATACCTTCATCCCTAAACAAAAGGATAGGTGGCCCGTGATCGCGGTCCTTGCGCTCCCATCGTTGATTCCCTCCACCCATGGTGCTGCCATAAAGACCTCACTAACCTCACTGGCCTAGTCAGAAACCTCGATCCCAGCTATCCATAATGCACACTGGTCTCTCCTCGAAGGTCCCATCCGTGTCAACCTCAATCTCTTCCCAATCCACTACATGAGCTGGATCTGGAGTGTACCTCCGGAGCACGGAGTCATGAAATACCTCGTGGACACTTGACATGCTGGGTGGTAAAGCCAACCGGTAAGCTACAGTGCCTACCCTCTCGAGTATCTCGAAGGACCCAATGAACCTCGACGATAGCTTCCCTCGCCACTAACCCGACTACCTCTCTAGCATCACCTTCAAAGACGCGGATCTCCAACCTAGAACTCTAAGGGTCGACGCCACATCCGTGAGATGCCCCATCTACCTCGAACCGGCTAAAGACTCATATCGAGCTCACCTTCTCAAAGGTGTCTCTAATCGTATCGGGGACTGAGCCGACGAGCTCTTCCCCACCTCGTCGAATATATCTATGATCCGCATGGCCTCCCATACAATGCCTCATACTACGCCATCCGTGATACTCGCCTCGATAATCATTGCAGGAAAATTCCACTAAGGGCAAAGTGCTCTTCCCAACGCAATTTTAAGGATCCGGTGATGGCGTTCACATCATATCCTCTTACACCTCGTATGGTCCTCTCCCGACCGACCATCCGTCTGTAGTGGAAAGTTGTACTCATGGTCAACAGATGCCTACAAATTTTCGAAACTTTTCCAAAGTGCTCCTTAAACTCCTGCCCTATCCGACACTATGGATACCGGTAGGACCATGTAGCCTGACCATCTCTGATAAACCGAATCGAATCTCTCCAATGTGAAGCGCCATCCGCATCGGGCTAAATGCGTCGACTTCGCGGTTCTATCCACTATCACCCATATCGCATCATGTCTTCAAGTAGTCCGTGGCAAGTGGGTCACAAATCCATCGTGACGTGCTCCCACTTCCACCTCCGCCCACCCTCTAATGGTCAAGTAAATCACGGGCTTCGGTGCTCGTGCCTCTAACTGGGTCGATACGGAGATATCACGAACAAAGTCCCCTACGTGTCTCTTCATCCCGCTTCGTGAGGGGTAATCGGCGACAAAGATCCCAGTACATCTTCTGCCAAACTAGATGCACAAAGAAATTGAGAGCGCTGGAAACTCCATGAGAACTCCTTCAAATCACTAACCTGGGGAACCATTTCACCGCCTCATACCGAAGACTACCATCCGCGTGACGGTCTAAATTTCGTCACCAGACTGATTATACCCTGGCCCCTAATGGACACTATCTCCCGCTGGCTCTTTGCCCCAGGACTTCAATCACTCTACTCAACAGAGACTGTAGCTACTTAAACTCCCAACGTACCTCGAGCCTCGTCGTGGTACTCGCAGCCCAACCGTCCCATAGTCTCGAGCATCCGCCACTCCCCAGGAAGCTATACTAGCCAATGCTCCCCGTGACTTCCGATCGAGTGCGCATCGCCCACTCACATTCGCCTTTACCGATGGTAATGCAAAGTGAAGTCGTAATCCTCTAGGAACTCTATCCATCTACGTTGCCTCATATTGAGGTCCCGTTGCGTGAAAATATGCTTCAGACTTTTATTGTATGAGTACACCTCAAACTGCTCACCATATAAGTAGTGGCGCCAAATCTTCAAGGCGGGCACTACTTCGCCGCCAACCCATGTCGTTGGGGTAATCTCCGCTCTCATGATTCTTCAACTGGCAGGAACCATAAGCTACTGCCCTCCTGGACTGCATCAAAACACATCCTAGTCCGGCCCTCGAGGCATCACAAAACATTGTAATTCCCTTTCCCTATCCGGACTATCAAGATGTGGTCGGGCGTGTTTCCCTCTTCAACTCTTAGAATGCCTCCTCGCATCTCCCAATCGAACTTGACCTTCTTCCGGGTCAATCTCGTCATAGGTGCCACTAATAAGGAGAAATCCTAAATGAATCTCCTGTAGTACCCAACTAATCCCAAGAAACTACGATCTCGCATCGAATACTGGGCCTCCTAACTCATCACGCCGACCTTCTCAAGGTCTAATCGGACACGCCCGATGTCGACACCACGTGTCCCAAAAATCTCACCCCAATGTAAGCCAAATCCCAGACTCATCAATCCATGCATAACCGATGGTCTCAAGAATTGTAAAACAATCCTCAAATGATACTCATGCTCCCACTCTGATTGGGAGTAGATCAAAATTTCATCCACGAAGACTACGACAAACTAATCTAGATCGGGTTGGAATACCCTATGCATGAGGTCCATGAATGCTACTGGCGCATTCGTCAATCGAAAGGGCACCGCTGTAAACTCAAAGTGCCCATCACGTGTCCCGACCATTCTTAGGATATCTCGTTTCCTAACCTCGCCTGATGGTAACCAAGATGAAGGTCTATCTCGGATAGACTCGCGCTTTCAATCGATCAAACAAGTCATCAATCCCCAAGCAATGGGTAAAATTCGAGCCTGGATCAGAATCTCGCTCAACTCTGCCGGTAGTCAAATGCACAATCGAAGGGTCTTGCCCCTCTTCTTCGCAAATAGAACCGAGCGCCACATGGTGAAGGCGTTCTGGCCTAATGAACCCCTTGTCCAAGAACTCCGTGAATGACTTTGAGTCTTCAACTCAACTCGTGCCAATCCTATGCGGAGTCATAGTAGATGGGTGAAGTACCAGGTGTAACCTGATACCGAACTCTTACAACCTCAAGGGAGGGCAAATCCCGGGTGAGGCTCATCCAAAAAAATGTCCTCATACTGCAACCATCGTGAGGTAGATCTAAGTCCTGGCTCACCTCGTCCTTCTGTGGTGCGGCTTGCTAGCCAACCCACCAACTGTCCTCGACACCGGACTTCAGACATTTGTAATGGGGCAAAATATCATGATTGCCCCCCTCGAAATACAACACGAGTATCGCCCCCGCGCAGGCTAACCCTCCTGGGCCGCTCACCATCGATAACCCACCCATGAACCGTCACAAATATCCATCCCAAGGATGACGCCGAACTCCTCGACATGTCCATGACCCTCGTGTCCACCGTGAGTAGAAATCTCCCCGAGATCTCTAACTCACAACCACCTTACATATCATCCCTATCTCGCCTCTAATCCCTGGCGGGAGAACCTCACACATACAAGGGCTCCTCCAAGGCCTCAACCTCTAAGCCCAACTCTATCATGACTGATGCAGCATCTCTAAGGTGTAAACATAGCCCCGAGACACTATTCACATACCGAAAAATTTTCATACTCTATGTCCATGCATTCATAGGTAATGCAAGACAATAATTCATTTTATTAAATCATACAAAACAAAAAAAAAATTTATTTTATTTCTTTTTATTTAAAAAAAATTTTATTTGATTTTATTTGATTTTATTTATTTATTTATTTATTTATTTGAAAACCTCGTGAACAGTGCTCATGAACAGTGTCCTAAACAGTGACTCAGAATAGTGCATTGTGTCAAAATCGAAATAAGCGCACAAAGGCACCCAATTCACCCAACCCGGTGTGCACACCGCACCGGTGGCTCAGCGTTTAGCTTCGCCGTGTCGCACCTGGCCCGACCGTGTGGCAACAAGACGCTTTAGTCGTGGTCGTGTGGGAGAAGATCAGATTGTTAGCGTGACGCCGCTACCGGCATCGCCATGGTCGCTACACAGGTCACCCCGTCGGGTCACGACACGCATTGTATCAAGGACCCTACTCTACCACGCGTCAGGTTGTCGCCAAGACTCATACCGATCGCAGTTCTTGCTGGGCGCTGTATAGCGACACAAGGTTGCCCCCCACCACGATACAGCTCGCATCACGACTCTCTCCCGGCCGTGCCATGCTACATTGCTGCCGCAAAGACGCCCGCTACGCAGCAGGCCAGATTGATGAGCATTGTCTCGGCCAGATCAAGCAGCTCCCGGCCGCGGTCGCGGCCGCGGTTATGGTCGCGGTCGTGGCCGAGTCCCTCGCGCCCCGTGCTAGCCCCTCTCCTAGCCTCCGTCGCCACGATACAATCCATTGTATCGTGACTCAAATGGGCAGTAGCCCATCCAGTCTCTGCGCCTTTTTTTTTTTTTTTAATTCTGGCCTATTTGCCCAAAATTTCTCAACCTCCTAAGGTTTTAATTTCTCCTATGCTATTTATCAAGCATACAAGCACATAACCAAACATCATACACAATATTTCATTCATCTAAATGCACAAGGAATGCGTGATCTAACCCGCGTTCCATCAAGTCCTGTGTAATCATATACCTAACTTATCGACACTAAGCTCTAGGTATTTATAATCCCAAGCTCGATACCAAGCCATGAAGCCTCGTTATCGACTAAACTTATGGATACCTCCCACTCGAGCTCCCTAGGTAATCGCTTGATCAAGCTCGATAAATAAGCCATGAAGCTCCAAACCGGGGTCCCATCGACAACCCGTCAACCCTTTCGGGAATACTCGTGGATGCTCAACCCAAATAATACCTCACGAAATCGCAGAGTCTCCTTGCATGGAGCTCTACCTAGCACAACTCCGGCCCCCATCACATGGCAACCTGTCCCAATATTTTACAATGACCTCACAAGGTCCACATGCGAGTAAAATAACGCTACTCAGCCCTCGTGATCGATACTCAAGCAAATGCATCAACTATATACAATAGTTCAAGAGTTAATAAATTACTTTTTACCAAACATATATCAAAATTTAGAGTATTAATACATGTTATACAAAATCGACACCCAAAGCCATAACTGGTTTTCTTTCTCAAACGCGCTCTAGTGAGCGTCATTCTCCACACTTCGTAATTTGAAATATGATCCTGACAAGAAAGCAAAGCCTAATGATACCTCCTATGTGGGTTACTCCCCACCTAAGTGCACATGTCATGGCAAACAATCACATCCAAGCAATTACATGAACCTACTTGAATGTCTACATGCCCAATCTCATATCCCGAGTCCTCACTGACTCCCTCACATATGCCTAAGTCGACGCAGCAAATCACGCTTTCAAACAAAGTTTTTATTCTCGAAACTACTGAGTTTTGCAAAATATATTGACTACCCTCCGAGGTGAATCACTGGATAACTCCAAACAATCATGGTCCCTAACCGGGCGGACTGGCTGACGACTCGCAAGGCTATTCTTCAAAATCTTCCTTCGAAATTCCTTTCACAAACATTTTTGTTTTTGTTTTCTTTCATGTCATGCACTCACTCCTAATATTCTAGGGTGCCCCGGCGCATATGGAATGCATTATGCCAATCCTAACAAACTCATGCTAATATATAAAACATGTATATATACTAACATAATTAATTCACACAATTCATAAGTATAACGAAAGACTAATAAATACACCAAAATTTAGCTCTCCCATGGCTAATTAACAAACACACAAATCACTGAATCACTCAACATCATAAAAAATTCGCACAAAAAATCATGTCACTATTCACATGAACAATGAAACCCTGCTATAATCGCTCATGACCACAACAATGAGGATTTTCTCCACTTTGCCTGTGCTTTCGCATTTAAAACACGCTAATTCAAGCTCTAGAACATCCCCAACCATTTATACGCTCTACCCAAAGAATACACAAGTAGGAAAAGATCCCTACCTCTTGGAGTTGCCTGAACTCCACCAAATCCAGATCCATAAAAGTGCTCTCGCCGCTGTAGATCGTCTTTGCTTCGCTTCCATAGAGAACCGACGGTCCGAACGGTTGGAAATCTAGAGACAAGGAACTCTCTCTCTCTCTCTAAAACTTAAAAAACCCAACCTATTGCATCAATTCCAGCCACTGCACGTTTTGGTCTCCTTTCATTTGGAGAAGAAGATCACTATTTTCATTTTGTCTTATTCTCATTTACATTTCCAATAATTCCCAATGTGTCCCTTTTCTTGATTTTTGACACTTGACACAATCTCAGCCATCCATCTCATTCTCTCTCTACTCATGCAACATGTGTCACATGGGTATATGTTGTAGGTGGCTTTTGTCACATCACATGTCTCTCAAACCCGTTTTACGACACCCGACACCCTGCCTGAAAAACGTGTGGAAATTTAACCGTCTTAATTGGTCGAAATTGACGCGTGTAGCTATATTTCTCGTAAGACGATTCCAAATCTGGTGAAAACTGCTTCATCATTCAAGATCTAGAAAAATTTTAGATTTTTACCGAATATCGTTTTTTATTTTTCGTAAATTGAATCTTTCCAGTCTTACAAAATTTAATTTTTTCTCAAATGGTAAATGCGTGAGGAGTCGCAAGGAGGGCTCGAGACATGGGATTGAGCATGGGAGACATTCATAGGGATCATGTATTTGCTTGAGTGTGTTTATGTTTTGCCATGACATGTACACTTAGGTGGGGAGTAACCCATATGTAGGGAAATTATCACTACCGAAATACTGCTCACCCCGTCGATGATCATTATTTCCAGGCCAGGAGCGCACAGAGGACGGCACTCACTAGAGGCCACGTTTTAGAAGAAAGCATGATTGTGGCTTTGGTATTAATTTTGTATAACATGTATTAAAAACTAAATTTATGATATGTTTACAAGAAGAATGCAATAACTCTTTTAAATCATGGCATATAGTTGGTGTATTCTTGATGAGTATTGATGTATGGGCCCAAGTGACCGTTTTTACTCATGTACATATCTCATGATATGAGACACAAATATTCTGCAGGTTGACGGGTGGTCAACGAGACACCCCGGGATTTGGGGCGTCACAATAATAAAATAATCTCTCAAAAAAATGAAGGCTATAAAAGAAATTGTTTGACTAGTAATAGTCTTCTAGACTTGAAAGCCTTGCTATTAGAAGTATAATCCTTCTAGAAACATCTTGATTATTTAAAAAAAAATGAAACTACTTATTTTCAATATTTTCGGGCCCTGGAAGGTTTCACTCATGCTATTTATGAAGAAATAAAATTCATTCCAATAGTTGCTACAAAATTCTATGAAACGTGAAATTGATTCATATATTTAAGTAATTCTGGTGCGATAAATAAACTACAAACTTCTACACTCTTCGGTTCAAAACTTTATAAATCCTTCCATAACTCACCCATGATTTATTAATCTCTGAATTTCACACAAAATCTTACTAGTAAATAACATTTTATCCATTATAAACCCCTATAATACAATACAATATTCAAGAAAAAACTGTTCCTCCAAGCTGTTTTGTTAGGATGAGTAATTTAAAACAAGTTTTCCTTATGAAAAAAAACCCCCATTTTCGTAAGTATTTAAAGGGGCAAATCAGAGATGAAAAACTAGGACGATTTTTAGAGTCAAAGCTTCCACTTAGGTTATGGGCTGAATTTTTAACTCATTTGGATCACAACAACAAGTTTTCTACTATTAAGCAAAATAGTAACAAGGTAGGAGAAAATAAGCATGTGGTTGAAAACATAGATTTATTTATAACTTTCCCATCAACATTGGTCTTATTACAAGCGTGAATCAAAAAACGATTTCACGCTTACATATACTTATAGCTTTCAGCACAGCATTCAATAGATATGTTTCTTCGACTCATCCTATCAATCAAAGCTTTTGAGGCTTGAATTTTTCAAACAAACTAAGGCCAAACCAAGGCGATCGTATCGTAGACCTAATTTTACCACGCTATAATAACAATTATCATCCAAAGATCTCTGACCTATCAAATATATGTTCATAGATTTTAAATCCGCAACTCGGGTCCACATTCCATAAGCAAGAAAGTACCTTGATATAGAAACCATCATAGGGCTCCGAAGGTATAACTAGACCATACCATGGAACTCTCGCATTGCCTGAGTTACTCGTTCCAGGCCATGGTATTGCAAATATGAAAAGGGCCAGCATTGTTGGAATCACATATGCTAGCTTCGCCATCCCTCAATTATTTCAACTTAATATTCTCCTTCTTAATTGTTTCTTAGAATGAGTTGAGAATAGATGTGGGAGATAGGTTGATATCTTCAAATTTATATATAAACATGTAGAGAGAGAGGTGAAGGAAGGAGAAGTAATACCTTTTATGTTATAATTTTCATTTATTCATCAAATTGAAGTTTTATGTTTTTTCCCTAGATAATAAATGATGATGTTATGACAATCAATTAGAGATTTCAATGCATTAATGTTTCATATGTTTTAAATTATTTTAGATACATATGCTTTTGAAATAATAATAATTATATGTATTATGAAAAAGCTTACTTCAATATACTTATCAGACCTTGCTTTAACCTTTTTTTTTTTACAAGTTTTCGCTTACAACCTTTTGTTCAAGAATTACAAAAGATTAGTATTCTCAAAATATGATCCGTATAGAGAAAGTACATGTAGAGTTTTTTTTTTTTTTTTTACTTTACCATCTCTTCTAATTTCGTTTGAATTGTAAATACGGATTTCAAATTCTTCCATTTAATCATTCTTATTCCAAACATTTAGGCCCCAATTTGGAACTCGAGTACTAATTAACGAATGAAAATAGAGACGAAGTGCGATGGAAGGTCTTGAGGAAATAAAATAAGTTTAAAGTTAATAAATAATTTCCATTGAGTAATCTAAGCTCATTTTATTTGTTTATTTCTTATTATATAATGACTAAGAAAGTGAAAAACAGATAATATAGATTATTATTTATTTTGGATAAAGGACTCGTTAGTTGTTGCATATCAATGTCTTAGATCAGGCATCGAAGACATCTACCACGTTATGTAACATGGTGTATCATGGAACCTATGTGAAAACAGTGCAATTCTAACTATTAAATTTATCTAAAATAATTTAGATAAATTATTTAAGTCTATCCAAAATAGGTACAAATATTAAATTTATTCTAATAGAGGGTATGAACGCCACATTTTGCAAAAAAATAATTTTTTTTATAGTAAGATGAAATTTAACAATTCCTAAAGAAACAACTTGAACTCTTGTGTCATTTCCCATGAACACGTAAAGGTTCGACTAGTCGGACTCCCGTTTATCATCACCTTTATTTCCCGAACGGCCTCTCAACTTCTACAACTGGCCTTCTTATGCCCAAACTTGTAGGCAATAGTTTCATTTTCCCTTAAACCTCATTCTGGGGCATTGAAGTAGAAGGCACATTCTCACACACCCTTAACACTAGAATTTACTTAACATACTTTCCTCATCAAAGAAGCATTATAAGGATACTTTCCGACCCCACCGCCTCGGGTAGTCACCATAGGAAATACTCCTAGACCTTCCTTCTTCATAGCCTCCCTCTCAATGAGGATTGCAAATATCTCTTCACGGTCCATCGCTCCTGGCTTAACCTGACCTAATATTGTCAAATCGCAAGGAAAAGTCCCTAGCGATCAGCCAAATAACATAATCTAAGCCAAACCCATACCAATGGTCTTAATCTGTCAGACTTAAGCTAATATTTTATCACTGTGTCCTCGTAATCCCACTGGTCTCCATCTTAGAAAGCCGGAGTGAAGAGTATCTGTAAGTTCATTCTTCTCATTCTGCAGAACTTCTGCGGTATTTCTTACCAACGACATCCAAGAACTCCTTTGCATTCTTAGTCTTGGGAATGCTTTCATAATAGAGTCCTCCATATGGTTCTCCATGATCATCAAACAACAATTGTTAGAATAGTCTCAATCCTCATAGGACTTTTTCTCACTTGCAGAACTCTCAATAGTATGTTACCTTTTCCTATCTCGACCATGCTTGAGTTATTGCCCAACAACACTAAATCTCTGAAGCTTCCATCAAAATTTGAGAAGTATTCTTTCTTCCCACACATATGGCTGCATCCCGAGTCAAGAAAAACCACATATCTTCTCTATTGGCCCTATTCATATCCAGCAAGCCATCACACTATCTCTTTTGTTCTCAACTGGCCTGCTTTCATCATGTCAATCGCGGGTAAGGGTTCGTGCAAAGTACTCATTCACATATTCTCCCACCTCCATGTGAAGACTTTCAAACTCTTTTCTAAGAGCTTGCAAGTGTGCACGTTTTACTCGTGTTGTACCTTGATATTTCTGCTTCAAAGGATCCCATATGCTCTTCTATCAGGATCCTTGTTAATGCTCTTAAGTCTCCACTAATGCTTGAAATAAGTAGTTCTTTGTTTTTAAATCTTTCATCTTATGATCATCAATATTCTTCTTCCGGCATCTCATTGTGAGACTCCTCTTGTCATAAAGAGAATACCCATTCTCCACCAAGCTCCAATACTCTTTTGAACGCAAAAAGTTTTCCATGAGCATCGCCCATGATCATAAGGTTCATTAAATTTCGAGACAAATTGCCCCATTAAATGAATTCTCTCGTCACATGCTCGACCGCTACACATATAAGATCGTCAGTTTACCTACCAGCCCTATGATGGGGCTCTGATACCAAATGTTGAAAAAACAAAGAAACTTTGCAAAGAAGGGATAAGAATTAGAGAAATCAATGATTTAATATGCTTTATCAAGAACTAGCTGGCTATAATATAGCCTTTTACAAAGTTGAAATGGTAAGAAACAACTAAATGAACAATCCCACTTACAAAGATATTCTAATGACGTGGGATATGAATAAATCAAAGAAATAGCAACCCATAACAATAGGAACTTATCAACCGTAGTGATAACATACCACCAAACCACCTATTATCTAAAATAACAGAACCTAACACAAGGTACGAGTAGAAAATAAGCATGTTGTTGAAAAATCAGAGATTTATTTTTAACTTTCCATCAACATTAGTCTTAATACAAGTGTGGAATCAAAACGATTTCACATTTACATATACTTATAGCTTTCGGGCATTACATTCATGATATGTTTCGACTCCATCCCGTCTATCAAAGCCAGGCTTGAATTTTTCAAACAAACTGAGGGCCAAACCAAGGCGTTTGCTGCATTATAGACCTAATTTTACCACAGTTCAACAACAATTATCATCCAACATCTTGGACGTATCAAATGTATGTGCATAGATTTGTAATCCGCAACTCGGGTCCACATTCCATAAGCAAGAAAGTACCTTGATATAGAAACCATCATAGGGCTCGGAAGGTATAACTAGACCATACCATGGAACATTAGTATCATTTGAATTACGTGGTTCCACTGCCATGGTATTACAAACAAGGAAAAAGGCCAGCATTGTTGGAATCACATATGCTAGCTTCACCATCCCTCAATTATTTCAACTCTTCTTAATTGTTTCTTAGAAATGAGTTGAGAATAGATATGGAGAATGATTATATTCAAATTTATATATAAATACGTAGAGAGAGGAGGTAAGGAATGAGAAGTATTAATTTTTATGTTATAATTTTCATTTATACATTGAATTGAAAGTTTTATGTTTTTTCCTAGACAATAATGACGACAAGCAGACAATCAATTGTAGATTTACGCATTAATGTCATATGTTTTAAAATTATTTGATAATATGTTTTTGTAATAATAATTATATGTATTGTGAAAAGCTATCAATTATTACTGCCAAACTTTTGTTCAAGAACGTGTTAAAAATTAGTACTCTTTGTAAAAATATGATCCGACATAATATTGACTACAATTCTATTAAATTCAATTACAATACTTGTCAAGTGCCTTCACATAAAAGGAAAAAAATGTAGAGTTTTTTTTCTTTGTTTTGTGTTTACCATCTCATCTAATTCTCAATTTTAAATTGTAAATATTTTTTGTTCTGATCTCTGAGAGTACTACGGAAAGAAAATATAGAGGAAATATGGATGGAAGGAAAATTTGGAGGACAATAAAAATAGGTTTAAAGTTAATAAAATAATTTTATAATTTTATTCAAAATCATTTTATTTGTTTCTTTCTATCATATAATGACTAAGAAAGTGAAAAATAAAAAACTCATTTTATTTCAATCATTTTGTTTGATAGTGATTTGTTATTTGTTGAATCGAGTAAAGCACCATCAAGTTCCTATACTACGCACCAAGTGATCTACCACATTATGTAACATGGTGCACCATATCATGGAAAGTTTGTAAAACAAGCTGCAAGTGACACTACGCATTGTTTACTACGATTCAAGAAAATCCCACATATTACCTGGTAAAACCCAGAAAATCCTAATTTTCTGAAAAATGGTAAAATGGTAATTTTGGTCAAAATCTGAAATTTTTCTAGATCTCGGATGATGAAATGGACTTCACCGTTGGAATCATCTCGCGAAATCTAGCTACCACGTCAAATTTCGTCAAATTCCAAGACAATCTGAACGATGTTTTCGAGGCAACGCGTAGCGTGACACTCGGGCACATTTTGAGCTGGGCCACAAACACACAATGTCAGGCGCAGTAATGAGCTCAACTGAAATTTCAAGTGTGGGGCCTACATGGACACATGGCATGATACCAATGGAGGAAAACCTATGGTAGATGGATAAGTGATAAGTGAATCCAAATGAGCCAACGATGGTTTCTTGACAAGGGCATGTGAGGGGACAAAAGCAAGACATTCCCTCTCTCATTTCTGGGCTCGTACGTGCAAAGTGGGGAGAGGGGAGAACATATTTTGAAGCATTTATGTTTTGGGAGAGAGAAAAGTCCAACTTCTCTTTAGATTTCCGCTCGACTGCTTCGCTCGTCGTGCCAAGAAGCTAAAGTTGATCTACGCTACAAGGGCTACGCTGTGGACACCGATTTCAGGATTTCGATAACCCAAGAGGTGTGTTTCCTACTTGATTTAATTCCTTTTTTAAGATTTTTTTTAATGCCTTGGGTGGAGTGATGCCGTTTGGTTGGTCCCGGAAACTAGGACCGGTTGGAAATTGGGACTGCTTAAGGGGCCCCAGATTGATTACGGACTTTTATTGGTCCATGTGTTATAATTTATGCAATAAATTATGGTTTGGGTGTTGTTGGGCCGGAAATGGCCATGGATTTCAGTTCCATAAAGTGGAACCGATGCTAGGTGAGAAGGTCAGCCCACCCGACAACCACTCTGCCAGCCTGGACTCGTTAAAATAAATCTTGCCAGATGATCGGACCAAAATGTCCATGTTATTTGCATGAAATTGCTTGAAATGAATGGCTTGAATTGTGTGGAAAGAAATTGTTAATGCATGAAAATTTAGTGTGTTAACATGAGTGTTTGAATTATATAAAAAATATAATTGTGTGAGAGCCATTGGAATTAAGTTGGATTGTTGATTAGCTCAAGTGAGCTAATTTTGATGTTATTGATATGAATTAAATAACATGCAGATTAGTATGAATTTGTTAATATATATGATTTCAATTTTCTGTGGGTCCGTTGGACAACCCACAACTGCCGAATAGCTCGCATGCTCTGCAACCCGACACCACTCATGAAAACCAGCGCAGTCTCCCTTTGTACGGGGAGCTCTACCCAAAATACAACCTGTCCCAACATCAATATCATGAGACATGTACATGAGTAAAAACGGCCACTTGGGCCCATACATCAATACTCATCAAGAATACACCAACTATATACCATAGTTCAAGAGTTAATAAATCACTATTAATTCAAATATATATTAAAATTTAAAGTTTTAATACATGTTATACAAATGAATCCTAGCCACATGTCTACTTTCTTCTAAAACGCGCCCTAAAGGAGCGCATTCCTCCCGTGACACCCTCCACCTGAAATAGTGATCCTCGACAGGTGAGGCAAAGCCCAAGAGTGATAATCTTCATATGGGTTACTCCCCACCTAAGTGCACATGTCATGAGTAAACAATCATAACCCAAGTAACATGATGGTCCTACTTGAATGTCTATACGCCCTAATCCCATGTCCGTCCCTACCGACTTCACACATGCCTAAGCCAAATGCGAAAATTACAATGCAAAACAACAAAAGCTTTGTTCCTAAAACTAACTACCAGTTTCGTAAAATTTATTGATGAACTCCCTCCTGAGGAGAATCCGTTGGATAACCCCTCCTAAATAATCATACCCCCTCCACGGAATTGTCGATAATCTCCCAACACAATTCCTCCGAAAATCTTCAGCCAAAATTCCTTCTACAAACATTTTCATTTTTGCTTTCTTTCACGTCATGCACTCCATGATTCGTTTCCGGCCGTGAGCAGGGTGTCTGAATCAACAGGTACTTGTACCTAGAATTCCTACTACCGACACGGCAAAGCTACTGGCGTGATAGTGGCTCTGTGGTCTAAATACAGGATGGGTTTTCTCTCATGAGAGGAGCATAAAGAGCATTGAAAAATGGTGTTTTCTCCTTGGATTAAAAGGGTGTGTAGAAAACAGTGTGTGTGAATGGTTGCAAACTAAAATAACTGAAGTGAAAAGTTAAAAGAGAAATCCTTGAAGTCTCGGGCCACTAGGCTTAAAGTTCTAGGTTAACTGACATGTGCTCGGGTTTTTTTCCTCGCGTTTGCGAGCATGACATATAGTCATTTCCCAAACCGGATCTTCATTTAGCTATAAAACCTAAACCCTAATAGTTTTCCTTTTGAAAGATAGTACCCCAGGCACAATGTCCCTGGTATAAAGGAAACACATCTCAAAAACACTACCCTACGATAACTAATAGGAGGCAACTAACTGGGCCTCAGTGGATCTACTGAAAGTATCCACTAAACACAAAAAGCTTGCCAAATACACATTAAATAGAGCATGCTTAAGAGGTTTTAACCTCAATGAGAAGCAAGGGCATAAATACCCTAAAATACAAACATAAAGAACATGAGAAAATGCAGCTAAGCCCAAAAAATAACACTCCAAAGGGCCTTCCCTTCATAAAGGATCAGGGTATTAGGCCAAGCATCCCTGATTTGTCAATAATAAGGGTGTTTACACAAGAAATGCAAGAAAGTGAAGGGAGAAGAGAAAATCTACCAATGAGAGGAGGGAAGTTTCATGTTTACTGATTGATTGAGTGACAAAGAGTTGATTTGATTATAAGCATGGTTGAGCTTATATAGGCTCAGAAATAAGGAAATTACAAAAGTGTTATAAAGAACCAAAATTACATAAGGGCAAACTTGTATAAAACCACTAACAAGTGGATCAAAAAGCAGTCACTGTGCATAGGTGTGCAAAGTAGTTTGCAGGTTGGCGTAAAATTGGCAACCTTCTCAAATTCCTCATATGAGTTAAAAATTGCATAACCTCGCGAATTGCAAAGTTCCACTTTTGCAACCCCAAAATTTCGGCACACTGCCTCCCTTCTTCAGTAATTTTGCTCCGAGTTTCCTCTGATTTGATCTTGCATCTTCGACCCGCCCAGGTTCATCGTGGTTTGAATCGAATTGAGGAACAGGAGGTATTTGACCTCGCAAAACTACTAAAAATAGCTGGGCAAAATGTGATCGCAATGAAGCTCTGATCCCAATGTAACAATTGAGTTATTGAAGTCGATTAGTACACAAAAAGCGCATAAAACCTGCTATAAATAAGGCTCAATATTGCACTATTTGGGTACTAATCAACTCACACCTAATATTCTAGGGTGCCCTAGTGCATATGGAATGCATTATGCCAATTCCAAAATATTCATGCTAATATATTTTTCATGTGTATATTAACATAACTAAATTCACATAATTCATGTTATTCAAATTACAACACAATACTCAAAATTAGCTCACAAGAAGCAATCTAACCAATCAAGCAATTCATTTTGACTCACCCAAACCACACAAAATCACACAACAGAAATCACGTGAACAAAGGAAACCCTGCCTGCGACCTAGCTCACGCCTTACAATAGAGATTCCACTCCTGGCTCAAATGTTGTGAGACCCAAATTACGGCAACCAAGCCTCAGAATATTCCCAACTATCTACATGGTTCTTAGCCAAAGAATAACACAAGTAGGAAAAGATCCCTACTCTTGAGTTGTTTGAACCTTACAAAATCGATGCCTAAGCGCAGCCCTCGCCATGATCGGGATTTTACTGTCTCACTCAGAACCCATCACCCAATCATGGGAAACTGAGATAAGCACACTCTCCCCAAACTCATCACCCCACCTGGCCAATCCCTCACCGCACATTTTCCATGCTGAATAAAGAACTCCTTCATGGTCTATCTCATTCCTCAACAACTTCAAACCCTCCAATCCATGTCCCACTCTGCCTTTGACACTGGCTTAATCTGCCTATTCATCCCATCCTCTCTAATCATGCAACATGTGTCAGCATGAGTTATTACGTAGTATGATCTCTTATCAATTTGATATGTCTTTATGGGTCGTTTTAGAAAACTCATTACTACTGGTGTGTAATGAATTTGATTTGTTAATTCGACGTAAATTCGATGTGTAGCTAGGATTTCTAGATATCATTCCTGAAGGTGAAGTCCATTCTTGTCATCCGAGATCTAGAAAAATTTTTGGATTTTAACTTAAATTACCATTTTGCCCTTTTCGTAATATTTTGATTTTCCTTGTTTCAAGCAATATACGCATGATTGAGATATATTAGCATGAATTGTTTTGAGATAATGCATTCCATGCACCGGGCAAATTTCTAGAATGATAGTGTGAGTGCATGACATGAAAGAAAATACCTAATGGAAGATTTTTCGAGAATCAGTCGGGGAGATTGTCCAACAATCACGCTTCTGAGAGCCCATGAATTGTTTCGGAGGGTTATCCAACAAATTCGCCTCGGAGGGTTGTCCAATATATTTTACCGAAACTCGATAGTATGTTTTCGAGAACAAAAACCTTTTGTTTTGAAAACTCGTATTTCACATTTTTCTAGGGTATTGCGCGACACGAGGGACGATTGGCATGGGGGACACTGCAGATCACAGCTGAGGTGTTTCGATTAAGTTATTATGATGTGATTTAGTGGGGAGTAACACATGGAGATTGTGTCACTATCGGGCACATGCCTACCCCGCCGTGGGATCCCCCTTTCGCATAGAGGTGCCCGAAGACGGCGCTCATTAGAGGCCGCTTTTGAGAAGAAAGTCGATATGTGGCTTTGATTACATTTTTGTAAAACATGTATGAATTATTAAAATTGAAATATGTTGTATTAAGAGTGATGTGTTAACTTTTGAACTATGGTAATATAGTTGATGTATTTTTGTGAGTATTTATGGCCGGGCCTATGGACATTTTTACTCGCATTACGGACCTTGCGGTGGTCGCCAGACAATGTTGACAGGTTGTATTTTAGGTAGAGCTCCTAGTACAAAGGAGACTCTGCTTGATTTTCGTTAAATCCTGAGTCCTAGAAAAAGGGGACTCAATGGATTTTACTAACGTATGTGTCTCATGATATGAGACACAGATATTCCGCAGTTGACGGTCACACCCGACTTTAATTGCCGACTAAAATGCATCCTAGATGCAAGGAATTTCACTATATCAATTAAGTTACACGTTGGTCTTATGTGGATAAGGTTCCCCTTTCTCATAGCGTCTTCTCCTAACTATCTAATGGTGAAATAAGGAATTAAGCCCCACTTATTTCCCCATATAGTGATATCAAGACTCCTACACGCCCAATCACTCCATCTCAACAAAAGTATCAACATTGCTCATTATCAAGGCTTAAAGAAGTACCTGAAGTAGCTACTTTACACGTAAATAGCTCCTCCAATCAATCTCCTTCTCCTTTTAAGCAGTCCCTATGAGATATTCTCAATATTCAGAATCTTTATTTTACCTATATTCTATACTCATTCCATATTCTATTTCATTCCATATTCAACATATTGGAAGGTCCTTTTATAGAAATCTCACAAAATAAGATTCAATCTCTTTGATTTGATCTGTCCAATATTGCCCAATAACACCCTCTATTCTTCGTTATTCATCTTAGTGAATATTGTCTTTTGATTTGCATAATATTGGCCCCAAAATCTGTGCTCACCAAATAAGGTAAGTTGTGTCACACAACTTGATCTACAATCTCGTGCTCCACCAGTGACATCAGGTTTAATGGCAAAACAATCATGCAATTTAGTTTAGCCAGAGACAATGCAAACCTATATCTCCAAAACAAAAATGTAAAATATGGAGGAATTTTGATTTTATTTTATTTTCTTTTATATTTTCCTTGAGATAACGCTTTTGGCTCCAATCATATGGTGACACATCATCAATTAGTTTTTTGAGAATCAAATATAGGTTATGAAAAATGGGCTCACTATGATGCCCCAAATCCCGAGGGTCCTGGGTCACCACCGGGCTAACTCAAGTAAACCCGTGTCTCATATCATGAGACCTTACATGAGTAAAAATGACTACATTGGCCTACATAACATACTCACTAAAATATAATCAACTACATTACCGTAGTTTCAAGAGTTGTCATACTACTTTAATACGAACATATATTAAAATTAAGAATTTAATACATGCTCTTACAAGAAAAATATCAAAGCCATAATCCGGCTTTCTTCTTAAAGCGGCCTCTAGTGAGCACCGTCTCTCCCGTAACACTTCGTGATCAGCCAATTTTCCTCGATGTGAAGTAGCAATGCCTGGGTATGAGTGATAATCTCCCTACATGGGTTACTCCCACTCCATGCATATGTATTGGCAAATCAAACACATTCAAGTAAAATGCATGATCCTACTAATATCTACATGCCTAATCCCATGTCTCAGTCCTCACCGACCCTCACACATGCCTAAGCCATGTATTAAAACTAGCCTTCCAAACAAAAATATTTGTTTTAATCAGGCAACCCTCCGATATAAATATCGTACGCTGGATAATCCTCCGAGGTGAATTTTGGTAACTCTCCAAACAATTCATGGGCCCTCCAACGTGAATTGTTAGACAATTTTCCCAACACAATTCTTCGGACAACTTTCCGATAAAATTATTATTTTTAATAATTTTACAAAAGAATTCATCGTTTGGACAACCCTCCGATTTATTCTAGGGTGCCCCGGTGCATATGAAATGCATTATGTCATTTCCATACAACATATGCTAATATATCAAACATGCATATATTAACAAAAATTTACACACAACACCATGTTATTCAATTCATAGCAATAACACCAAAATTATAGAAGAAGACCTCTACCTCCCGGAGTTGTCGAAAGTCCACAAAATCGGTGTCCACACGTAGCCCTTGCAGCGTAGATCAACTTCTCCTCTTTCTCCGACGAGAACCGACGGTCTTAAAGCTGGGAAATCTAGAGAGAAGTTAGACTTTCTCTCTCTAAATCTGTTTTCTCTTCCTCACTGCCGGATACCAGGCCAAATGAGAAGAGAAATGTTCTTTTTCTTTTCATTTTATTCCCTTTTTGTCCCTTAGTTTGACTTTTAAGGGCTCTTTCACATGTGGCTTAATATGCTTACTTATCTCTCGCTTATCTCACTATAAATGTGACATTATGTGTCACATGGATACATGCAAAGAGGTGACCCTTGTCAAGCATCACATGCTCTGCTAAGCTGTCATACGCACTTACACCCTGGCCCGAAAGACTTTGAAATTCTCGACCGTCCCAATTCGACGATATTCTACGCAGAATAGATCATGAGACACCTCCTAACTAAGAAGCCCTCGTTTCGTCATCCGATATCTAGAAAAATTCCTGATTTTGACTTAAATTATCATTTTACCATTTTTCAGAAACTTAGAATTTTCTCGGGTTTTACACTCACATTCAATAAAACAAATAGAAAGAATTTGAAATCATATTGAACCAAAAAGTTAAGAGAAATGTATATTATATCCAACAAAACATATTAGGGAAATGCAAATTTTGAAGAGGTTTTTTGAAAACAAAAAGTTAAACTTTCAAGATTTACATTTAACATGCATATTATACTTCTTATTCAATTGTAGTGTTAATTCGCATACACATTGAATAAAACTGAGAGAGGATTTAATCGAAAAATGCAAAGCCACTTCCTAGAACAATCGGATTCCCATTAATCGCTCTATCAATCACATTAACAAATGCTATTAAATAGGCTTAGATGATAGATCCCATCTCTTCCATGACTCCACTATTTTTGGGATGACTCCACTAACCATATGACCAAGAAATCCTCTAACTAAAATAAGGAAAATAACAAAATATGCTGAATAAAAAAATATGTTGCAAAACTCATATAAAAAAAAAAATCAAAACACTCACATATAGGTTCGTGTCAAATTTTTAATAACATATTAAAAACTTGAAAATGACGCCCATTCCCAAGGGTCCCGCTGATAACCCGCTAACTACCGGAATACTGCGGGATGCCGCAACCCGACACCACTCGACGTAAAACTGCAGAGTCTCCTTTCTCACTGGGAGCTCTACCCAAGGCACAAAACCTGTCCCAACACTAACAACGACTACCATCCATGTACGAGTAAAAATGGCCACACTTTCAGCCCATGCATCAATACCACAAAATTACATCAACTATATACTCAATAGTTCAAGAGTTAATAAATCACCTTAATCCAAACATATATTAAAATGTACACCTCTAATACATGTTATACAAAAATCTCTACCAAAGCCACAACTCCTACTTTCTCTTAAACGGTCCCAAAGTGGAGCACCATCCCTCTCAGACACTTCCCTCAGACCAGCCAAGGATCCCCTCGACAGCGAGCAAAGCCCAAGAGTGACACTCTACATGGGTTACTCCCCACCTAAGTGCACATGTCTTCATAGCAAAACAATCACATCCAAGAAAATACATGATCCTACTTTGAAATGTCTACGTGCCCAAACCCATGTCCCGAGTCTCTGACCGACTCCCCTGCCACATGCCTCCAATCCAAATGCGAGTGAAAATACAAATTTTCAAAACAAAGCTTTGTTCCTCGAAAAACTCGCTACCGATATTCGTAATACATTGATTACTCCCTCCCAGCACTGTTGATAACCCTCCGAAATAATCTACGTGGCCCTCCGACGTGAATTGTTGGGATAATCTCCCAACACAATTCTCCTCCGAAAATCTTCCGTCGAAAACCTTCTACAATATTTTCCTTCTTTTTTTTTTCTTTCATGCCGCGCACTCACTCCTAATGACTCTAGTGGCCCCCAATGCATATGGAACGCATTATGCGAACCCCAACAACCCATGCTAAAAATATTAACATGTATACACATAATCTAATTCACACAATTCATATGCTTATTAATCTACATCATTAACACCAAAATTATTCTCACATAATAATTATCATCAAACATGCCACCATTTTGAATCACTAACAACACAAAAATCACAATTCAAAATCACACATGAATAGTGAAACCCTCAAAGGGCACCTACTCACACCACACAATTAGGGATTTCTTCCACTCCTGGCTCAAAGCTTTTTGAGATCGATAACACGGCGTCTCTAGGGCCTCAACAAATCCCCATCCATAAAAAATGGCTCTAGCCAAAGAATAAAACCGCAGGAAAAAAATATCCCTACCTCTTGAGAGCTGCCTGAACTCAACTAAATCGTGTCCACGCCGCAGCTCTCGCCATATAGAATAACTTTACTTTTGGCCCAAGTGAAATTGCACGTTTGAACGGCGGAAATCTAGAGAGGAGCTCTCTCTCTCTAAAACTCAAAACCCAACCCCTCACGCTTCATTTCGATTTTGTCTCAAATGAAGAAGAAGACTATTTAAATTTTGTCTTATCTAAATCAATATCCTATTCATCCCACGATTCTTAAGCTGACAGACACTGGCTTTAATCAAGCCACACTTCCATCATTTCTCTAATCATAACATGTGCTCATGGGTATATGTGAAAATGACTTTGTCACATCACATGACTCATAAGTCGCTTTATGGCACCTGCACACTTTCGCCATCTAAAACTTGGAAATTTTGACCGTCTATGACCACTTAAATTCGACGCAGAAATTAGATTCCTCGTAAGATGATTCCAACTGGAGGTCCCGCTTCCATCATCCGAGATCTAGAAAATTCTCTGATTTACCAAATAACCATTTTAATTCCTTTAAAATTAGAATTTTCCCTGCCTTACATTCTCCTCCTAAAAAGGAATCCCTGCCTCAAATTATGTAATAATCACAATCGAATCACATGTATATAAATGTGCATTATACATGTGCATGTAACTAGCCATTTAAGCATTAAATGATCAGAAGTACATACTCATCCTAAACAAAGAAGGGACAGGCTCATCGTGTCCCTCGCGCCACACGCTGACTCCACTCCACGATGTCGCCATAGCACCTTATTAAATTTCACAGCCTTGCATCGCAAACCCCGATCCCGGCTATCCAGGGTCGCACACCGTCCTTCCTCGAAGGTCCTAACCGCGGCCACCCTCTCAATCTCTCCCCAATCCACTACATAATACCGGATCCGAGTCTACCGGAGCAGCGGAGATGTGAAATACCCTGACACTGACATGCTAGAAGGTAAAGTCAATCGATACGCCATAAAGGTCACCCTCTCGGTATCTCAAGGGCCTAAATAACCTCGCGATAGCTTTCCCCTCGCACTTTATCGGACCCCACAACCTCCTTAGGTATCACTCTTCAAGAAGACGTGTCCCAATCTCAACCTAAGCGGTCGGCGTCAGACATCGCAATACTCTTCACCGCACCGAGCGCTGAGAAGATGTTGTTGTATCAAGCTCACCTTCCTGAGGTGTTCCTAATCAAATCATGACTGATGGAGATCTCTCCCAATTCTGGCCCATAACGGATCGTATGGCCTCCCATAAAATGTAAAATGACTCGAAATATACCCTAGCAATGGACATTTAGGTATAATAAAAAGTAAAAGTATATTTATCCAATAAAATAAGCAATAACTTAGAATTAATACAACAATTAAGGGTAAATTACTAAATTATTCAATCTGGGCTTAACAAGTGGTCATAATATAATGTCTATATGCCAAAGTAGAATACTAATAAGTTAAATCAAGAGTAATAGAGAATTGGAGGACCACAAAGAGTAATAAAGAAAGATATTAGAATAAAACAAGGAAGAAAATTGTGAAGAGGTGACAAGTGGCTTGAAGGGAAAGAGGGAGGAAGTTTCTCCTGGAAAGTGAACAAAAAGGGGATAAGATCAATATGATACATCAAAAGAAATATCTCATTTTGTCTTAGGAGAGTGGAGAGAGCAAAAATGTATAGAAGAAGAAGAAGAGAAAAGAAAAGAAGAAAGAAGTGAGTAAGAAAAGAAGATCACGTGTATGGAACTGGAAGGCCTTTGTAAGGAATACACATGTCTTGGGTTGTATGGAACTATGAGCAGCAGCCTTGTCCAAAACCATGGAGTATGGAAATATAGTTTTGACTGAAAATTTAGATACATGGCTTAACCTCTATCTTGTGTATGGTTTGGTTTGGGAACTCCTTAAACTCATTTCCCTGTGTAGGGTTGGTTGAGAAGAGCTCTATGTCTTCAGATATGTGTTTTGAGAAGGGTCTAGTTAAAAGTCAACCTTAAATTCCCTAAATATTTTCTAAAGATACGCAGTAGCCTGCATCTTAGAACGGGTTTATGGGTCGAAATATAGGTTGGGTCTGGAAGTGAGTCCTTCTAAATTGCAGCCACGTTAATGAACTTATTTTAGCTTTTGAAATTTCTCTAATTCGGACCTGTGAGACCAAGTTATGGTCTTTTTACTCTAAATAGTCAAATGGGCGAGAGGTCAGCCCATAGAAGTCGGCTCCAAATGTGAGGTCGCAGATTCGATGCAAAGCAGAGCTGCAGACCATGCAAATGAGGTCACAGACCATCCCGTAGAGCCTGGTCCTCGTAGAGCCTGGTCCCGTAGGAGTTCGGCCCCTCGCAGAGCCTAGCTCGGTCTCGTAGAGCCTCAGCCTGCCCCGAAGAGCCTGGGCCGCCCTGAAGAGCCTACCATCCCTTAAGAGCCCACTGTCCTATAGAGCCCAGCCTGCCGTACTGGCCAGCTAACTCTGTCCTGGTTGACTATATGACTCCTCCAACCCTCGAAGGTCATATCTCCTTCATTTGAACTCCGATTTGGGTGTTCCTTGACTTCATGGAAAGCCCACGAGTCAAGAATACATTCCATGCCTTGAGGAGGCTATTAGATGTCAGACTGAGGCAAGTTAGACTGAGCTCGTCACTAGTTCAGCTCTGTCGCCCAGTCAGCTCGTCCCGGCTGATCACGCATGACTCAACTTCAAGATCACATCTCCTTCGCTTGAACTCCGATTTGGTGTCTCTGACTCTATGGAAAGCCCATTGAGCTAAGAACAGATTCATATGCCTGAGGAGGATATTAGATGTCAGGATCAGGTGCTAGACGGAGCCTGTCACCAGTTCAGCCTTCGTCACCAGTCAACCTCGTTTAAGGACTTACCACACTCAACTTCAAAGGCAATGTATATCTCCCTTCCGCTTGAACTCCGATTTGGTGTTCGACCCCATGGAAATCCCATTGAGTCAAGAATATATCCATATGCCTGAGGAAGATATTGGGATGTCAGATCGAGTGGTGTTAGACCCCAGCCCGCTACTTCAGCCAGCTCATACCATGTCAGCCTGTCCTGGGGCAAGGATCACAGACCCTCCAACTTCCTCATGTCATATTCCTCTCGCTTGAACTCCGATTTGGTGTTCTGACTCTGTGGAAATCCTAATATCAAGAATATATCTCCATATGCCTGAGGAGGATATTAGATGTCAGACTGAGGTAGGACTGAGTCATTACTCAGTTCAGCCCGTTTACCAGTCACCTCAATCAAGTGACTACGCATGACCTCCAAACTCGAAGCAACACATCATATCTCCTTCGCTTGAACCTGATTTTGATGTTCTCACTCATGAAAGCTCCATTGAGTCAAGAATCCATCCATATACTTTAGGAGGATATTGATGTCAGACTTATGTATAGATCAGCCTGGCCCATGTCAGGTCAGCTCAGCCCAGCTTCAGATTTTGACTGGGCCAGAGAATCTAAATTTATGTCATAACTCTTCTTCTGTCCTAACTTCGATCTGGTGTTCTTGGACTTATGGAAAGCCCACTGAGTCAAGACACAGCCATACCACAGGATATAATTAGAACTCATATTAGGTCCGAACAGAAAAACAGGAAGGGTGACATGAAACAAGAAATAATAAACATGCTAGACGGATATGGTAAAACTAATTGTTACATGATTAAGAAAAGAGATAGGATAGAAAACGTAAGAATAGCAATACATAGATTTGATGTAAAAGGAACAGAAGAAAAGAATATAATGATAAGTTCAGAGAACGATAACGTAAGGACTCCGCCAAGACTGATATTGAATGACAAGACATTATACATCGTGCTTCCGCACTCGCTAGTTCTACGACGTCAACATCACGCGCGTGCACGCATAGCGGGATTGTAGCGCTTGGCACGCGATACATGATCAGCACTGCACTCGCCAGTGCTCTTTACACTCTGGCACGCGGGGCAGCATCGCCTCGTTTGTAATCGTGACCGGACTGGTATAAGACGTGACTGAACTTCATTCATTCTTATCTCCTGCCTATGCGAATAAGCCTATACGTGTATCCGAATAAGAAAAGTAGTGGCAAAATAGTTTTGACATGAAGGCAATTCAAGTAAGGAAGAAGTCTATGTCTCAGACCCTGAGATGTAATAAACATAGTTACATAAACATAAGGCTATGAAACGACAGTATGCGCCATAAGACATGATAGAGCAACAAAGCACAATAAAGATATGCTTAATAAGATATAAGATGTTATCAGGAATGAAAACGCACGAATGATACATATATGAATATAAGAATGAGTAATGCATGCAATGATAAAAAGAGGAAATATATACGGCCATAGAGAAATATGATAGGCTATAATATGAAGCCACAGATATGAGAATGAATAATGATTTGAAGCAATGATATGACAAAATACAATTATGATAACAATAGTTAATTCAGTGTTTATGAGATATGTACGTAAAATGTAATAAAACGGATTACTCGTGTCCGACTAAGTAGGGATAGATCGGGTACGCCAAGAGGAAAAAATAAGTCTCTGGCAAAGATACAAGTTTTGTTCGATATCGAGGCCCCTCGGGGTCGATGACATAGATCCTGCTTGGACGTGGCCTGAAGGGTCACCACTGCGCCTCCGCGCCTTTATAAGATGATCACTGCCTCATAATGATAACCACGCCTCCGGCCATGATAAGACCGTTATTTCCTCGTACGCTGAGTACAGTCATCCAGCCCCGATAATACCACCTGTCAGATAGTGAGTATAGCGCCTTCTGCCCCATAAGTTTCTTTATCCACTTCTTTGGTATTTACAGCATGAAACATAAAACAAATGATTTAAATATACATGTGGAAAGATATGATATGGTTATGAGAAGCATAAAGACCGCTATGTGATGATAAGTTCTGTAACATGAGATTATATGATCTGACGTGATATATGAAAATGTATAAGAGTGTAAAATGATCTGAAAAGTTAATATGAAAGAGAAAGTAATATGAAAAGTATAACATGATAACAGTATGTGAAAACAGTACATGATCATAGTATATGATAACAGTACATGAAAACAAAGATATGAGTAAATAGAGCATAACAATGGTATATAGTATATAACCATGAAAGTAATATATGTATAAGAATATGACATGCAATGCATTAGGATATGTAATATGACCCATTAGAAAGATACATCAAATGATAAGTACTAGAATAAGAAATATATGATATGAATATATGATAGACATATCTAAATGAATGAGGAACATGCTATGAACATTACGATAAATGCATAAGTGCTAAGAACCATAGAGATAAGTAAAAGATGACAAAGCACAGAATACGCTTAAAGCATGATAGGAGTTATGTCAAAGACGAGAGAAATATGGACATGCAATAGGAATGCACAGATGAGAAATAATAAAAAGTCATATGAATTTGTATAGATATATGAAATGCATATGTATAAGCTTCGCGATCAGTCATCAGGAGTGTCATTCATGCTTATGTTCCCACTAAGCTGCAAAGCTTAGCACCCGTGTTCAATCCGTAGTACATGCTGCAAGACAAGGATAGAGGATGACATCCCACATCGCAGAGCAGCCAACTCGTAGATAGGTGCTTCACCGCATCGCTTCCGCGATCTTGATGTTTTGTATTAGAAAATGTACATGTATAAGTAAATGGAACTCAAAAGATATATATAGATAATGAGGGACACCACTGATGGTGGTTCTCTTATATATGAAAATGATTTTGTTATTGGCGTAAAGTGTTTGTATAACCACAAAGTACAAGTTCGCCTTTGAGAAAGAACAGGCAATGAGTCCCAAGATATAGTCTCGCGCCCGACTCTGCCCCATCCGCCATACTAGGTCGACCTGAATGTGGGCGTGACAAAATTCTCATATGGTGCCATCCAGATACTACCGATAACTATTGTTGTAGGTGAATTCCACTATGGGCAAATGCTCTTCCCAACACTTATGATCCAGAACGCATGATCGCAAAGATGTCCTCTAACACCTCGTATGGTCCTCTCCGACGACCATCCGTCTGCGGTGAAAGCTATACTCATGGTCGTGTGCCCATAGCCTGAAACTCTTCCAAAAGTGCGCCGTAAACCTCTAGTCTCTATCCGACACTATGGATACCGCACCCATGCAGACCTGACTATCTCGAACGTACAACCCAGTAATCTCTCTAATGTGAAGGGCATCTGCACGGCTAGAAAATGTGCCGACTTTGTGAGCCGGCCCACTATCACCTATACCGCATCATGTCCCTACGGTGTTCGTGGCAAGTGGGTCACAAATTCCATCGTGACGTGCTCCCACTTCCACTCAGCCACCTCCAATGGTCAAGTAGCCCTCAGCCGCTTCCGGTGCTCACTCTTAACTCGTCGGCACGTGAGACATCATCGAACAAAGTCCCCCACGCGTGTCTCTCATTCCGCTCTCCAGCACACCGACGACGAAGATCTTGTATACATCTCGTACACCCGGATGCACCTGGAAACGAGATAAATGAAACCATGAGAATTTCAACCCACAACTCGGGGAACTACTATCGCCCTCTATATCGAAGACTACCATCTCGCTTTGACGGGGTCCAAATTTGCCACTGTGACTCGATCAGATTCCGGGGCCCCCCGAGATGGACACTATCTCCTCGTCTCCGCCTCAGGACTCAATCACTCTACTCAATGCAGACCGTAGCTACTTAAACTCCCCAACGTAATCCTGCTGCCATGTATAGCAGCCCAAACCTGTCCCACGCCTCGAGCATCCGCTCACTCGAAGCTATACTAGCCAATGCTCCCCGTGACTTCATATCGAGTATCAGTTACTACATTTGCCTTACCAGGTGGTAATGCAAAGTGAAGTCATAATCCTCTAGTGAATTCCATCCATCTCGCGGTCGCTCATGTTGAGGTTCCGTCGCGCAAGATATACTTAAGACTTTTGTGGTCCGAGTAATACCCCTAACCGGTTTCGCCAATAAATAGTGGCGCCTAAATCTCAAGGCGAAGACTACGACCGCCAACTCCATATCATGTGGTACTCGCCGCGATCCTTCAACTATCAAGAACCATAAGCTACTACCCTCCCGCATCGCATCAAAACACATCCCGCTCGCCCTCGAGATCAATACATCAGGTACTCTTGTCCCTTCGACTATCAAGATAGGAGCCGGGCGCAAGCCTCCTTCAACTCTTGAATGCCTCCGCATCTGGCCATCCCACTCAAACTCGACTCCTTCCGGTCAATCTCGTCATAGGTGCCGCTACCGAGAAACTCAATGAATCTCCTCCCGTGAGTACCCACCAATCCCAAGAAACTACGTGACCTCAAGACCGACTTCACCTCCTCCCAACTCATCACGGCCTCACCTTCCCAGTCCACCGACACGCCCGATGCCGACACCGTGTGTCCTAAAATCTCACCTCAAGAAGCTAAAACTCGCACTCATCGAACCGGCATACAACTGATGGTCTCTCAACAACTGTAATACAATCCTCAAGTGATACTCATGCTCCCACTCCGACTGGGAATAGATCAAAATGTCATCCACAAAGACCACGACAAACTGATCCAGATAGAGTTGGAATACCCTATGCATGAGTTCCATGAATGCGCTGGCGCATTCGTCAATCCAAAGGGCATCACTGTAAACTCAAAGTGCCCATACCACATCCTAAACTGCCTTAGGATATTTTCTTCCCTAACCTCGCCTGATGGTAAAATCTCAGCTGGGCGGCTGGGCCCATCTTAGAGTAGACTCGCGCTCCTCTCAACCGATCAAATAACAATCCCCGAAATGGGTACCGATTCTTGATCGTAACCCTGTTCAACTGCCTGTAATCAATGCACAGTCGAAGGGTCTTGTCCTTCTTCTTCAATAACCGAACCGGAGCACCCCATGGTGAAGTGCTCAGTCTAATGAACCCTTTGTCCAATAGCTCCTGTAGCTGGACTTTGAGTTCATGTAACTCAACTGGTGCCATCCTATGCGGAGTCATAGAGATGGGCGAAGTACCAGGGTGTAATTCGATACCGAAGTCTACAACCTTCTCGCTGAGAGGCAATCCCAAGAACTTATCCCGAAAAACATTCCTACATCAGAAACTACTGCAGGTAGATCTAAGTTCGATCTCACCCTGGCCCCTCTAGTAAGGCTCATGAGCACTCACAACTCGCCCCCACACTGACCCGTACACTGCCTCGGGGGAAAAATATCACGCTTGTCCCCCAACAAATACAACACGAAAATCGGGTCCCGTGTATGTGCGATAACCCTCCTACGCCTCACAACCGATAACGACTCATAAGCTATCAACCATCCATCCCTGCACGACGTCGAACTCGACATGTCCATGACCTCGTGTCCTTCGTGAGCAGAACCCGATATCTCTAACTCAAACCACGACATATCATCCCTATCCTCGCCCTAATCCCTGTGGGAGAACTCACATACAAGGCCCTCCAAGGCCTTAACCTCTAAGCTCAACTCTATCACAACCGATGCTAACAATGAATGAATGCAACGATCGTAATCAAACAACACTCTACCTATAGGCTTAGATAGGAAAATGTACCTTGTATAACCGGGCCGATTCGCTCGACGCAGCCCTAAGGGTGATGTAGACACGCCTCAACCCCGACGTCCCCCGGCTCAGGCTCGCCCTCACTCCGCCCCATGATCTAGCCTCTCTAGCCTCGTCGTGTAACCCGGAGGTGCTTGTGCAGCCCCGAACCGACATACTAGCTCCTCCGGGCCCGCACTAGGCCGTGGAGGAATATATCAGATCCCTCTCCTATCCCACCGCCGACCGGGATCGCGGCCGTCCCAAACCTCGGGGATCCCCGTCGGGGGCAACCTCATCATGTGTCCGGGCTGCTGGCAATGATAGCACACCATCTACCCAGCCTAACCGGCAACCTTGATCTGTCCCTGGCTCGGATGGCCACGGCCATGGAACCCACATGAACTAGAAGCCCTCTGCTTCTTTCTCGAACTATAAGAAGACTGACTCTCCTTCCTCTTGCTACTAACACCCGCATCTGGAGTGGTCCGAGCATCCTTGATCTCTCTCTCTATGGTAAGGGTTGTCCCAACCATGGAGTCCATGTCTGGTAGGCGAAGTCCTACGATTCTGCCCCGAATGGACAACTTCAACCCATTCTCGAATCTCTTGACCTTGGCTATGTCTGTGGCCATGTAGTCATCAGCAAAGCGGGGTAGCTCCATGAATCTAGCCACATAATCCATCACAGTCATCGTCCCCGCTTCAACTCTAGGAACTCCTGAGCCTTTGCGTGACGAGCAGTATCCGGAAAATACTTACCCATGAACAGCCTCCTCGAATCGCCTCATGTCATCGCTTCTCTAGGTCTCTGCAGGTCTCGGGCCAGTTCCACCATACTGGCATCACCTCTAGCCGGAATGCACTAGGCTAATTCGTCGTGTTTCCGAGGTAATCTCCATAGCCTCCAACACCTTCTAACTCGCATGAACCAATGGTCTACCACCATTGATCTCCCCTTGTGAATGTCGAAGGATGATGTGCCCGGTCTCCGAGGTTACTGACCTCCCCTCGCCACCGTACTAGCCTCGTGCAATAGTAGCCAGCCCGCACACAAATGCCAACAAAGCCTGCTGGTCAAACACCGGTGATGCTAGCTAGCACCCGTGATGACCCCACGCCCGCCCTCGACTAGCCATCTACGCATGTCAAATGGCAAGTTAATATTCAACGTGATATCTAAGCGTAAGACAAATGATACTATTTACATACTAAAAAACATTTCATACACAATGTCCATGCATTCATAGGTAATGCAAGACAATAAGTTCATATATTAAATCATATTCAACAAAAAAAAAAATTTATTTTATTTTTTTTCATTTTATTTTATTTTTAAAAAATTTTATTTTTTTATTTTTATTTTTTGAAAAATCTTTGAACAAAGAATTATGAACAAGGGTCCAAATGGGACTGAAAATAAGCACTAAGTCAGGAATCGAGTCGGGTGTACACGCGCACAATTCCGCGACCAAATTTACGCCAAGATGTGTCGCGCACGCGCCTGCGCCGCCGTGTCGCGACCGCAGGTCGCGGCCTATGCCCACTTATCGTGGTCAGGGCTTTACCGCAGGTTGTGGTCAGGTCGCCGCGCCCCCGCTTGTGTAATCGCGCCGCCAGCCCCCCGCACCTTGTCAAGCAGCCTTCCCGCGTCGCAGATCGCGGGCGTGCCACGCCGTATCGCAACGCTAGCAGCCGCCGTATCGCGACCCAAAGTCGCCCCCTCAACCATGATACAAATCTTTGTATCGCGACCGCCCCGTACCGCACGCACCGTGCCGCGGTCGTGCACGCGCCTACCAGAGCAGCGTGCCACCTAGCCGTATCGTGGCCTGTTGCACCGTGTCGTGGCACACCCCTGCGCGCTGCCTCCCAGCCTTACTTGTCACAATATAGCTTGTCAGACAGATCTCAAACTAAAAATCGGGCAAGAGCCCATTCCATGTTTTCCGCACTTTTTTTATCTTTTTTCACTTATTTTTTTTTTCATTTGATCTATTGGAAGACCACAAAAAATTTTTTCCATTTTCCAAGAGAACCTAAAATATTTCAAATATTTTTTTCCTATTTTACATATCAGAAACTCGTAAAAAATTCCCGCTTCAACACACCATTTTTTTTTTCATTTAATTCTCGATCATTTGCCAAAATTCCTCAAACAACTTGTTCTCACACTAAACCCTAGTGTTCAAATATTTTTTTTCCAATGTCTACTAATGCTAATATAAATCACACACCATAACACACAATCACACATCACACAACAATCAATAAAGTGCACAAGGAATGCGTATTCAACCTGCGCCCATCAAGTCCTGTAATCGCATACCTAACTTATCACACTAAGCTCTAGGTATTTATAAACCTAGCTCGATACTGTCAGACGCCCCATTCCCGGGGTCCCGTTGAAACCCGTCAACTCGTTAGACATCAGGATGCTCAAAACTGACCACTCATGAAAATCGTGCAGTCTCCTTTGTACCTGAGCTCTACCCAAGGTACAGAACCTGTCCCAAACAATTAACAACGACGACATCGGATCCATGTGCAAGTAAAAATGGTCACTTGGGCCCATGCATCAATACTCACAAAATTACATCAACTATATACCAATAGTTCAAGAGTTAATAAATCACTCTTAATTCAACATATATTAAAATGTACAATTTCTAATACATGTTATACAAAAATCTCTACCAAAGCCATAACCTGACTTTCTTCTAAACGCGGCCTCTAGTGAGCGTCATCCTCCTGTACACTCCATATACCAAATAGTGATCTCTCAACAAAGGAGCAAAGCCCAGTAGTGATAATTTCCTACATGGGTTACTCCTCACCTAAGTGCACATGTCATGACAAACAATCACATCCAAGCAAATACATGATCCTACTTGAATGTCTACATGCTTAAACCCATGTCTCGAGTCCTCACCGACTCCCTCACACATGCCTAAGTCAAATGTGAGGAAAATACAAAGCCAAAACCAAAGATTTTTTGCTCGAAAACTCATACGTATTCCCAGAAATACATCGACTACCTCCGAGGCGACCGTTGGATAACCCTCCAAAACAATTCATGGGCCCCTCCGACGTGAATTGTTGGACAATCTCCTAACACAATTCTCCGGAAAATCTTCCGTCAAAATTCCTTTTACAACATTTTCCTTTTTTTTTATTTTATTTCATGTCATGCACTCACTCCTAATATTCTACGGTGCCCCAGTGCATATGGAATGCATTATGTCAATCCCAACAACTCATGCTAATATATAGAACATGTATATATGAACATAATTAATTCACACAATTCATGTTATTAAATTCACATCAATAACACAAAAATTAGCTCAATGAGCTAATTAACAAATACAAGCAATTCATTTTGGAATCACTCAACAACAATAAAATCACACTAAAATCACGTGGAATGCTGAAACCTCGAGCTGGGGTAATCGCTCATGGCCACACAATTAGGGATTTCTTCACTCTGCCTGCTTTCGAGACCGACATAACACGACCTTCTATGCCTCAACAAATCCTCATCCTTAAAATGGATCTTAGCCATAGAATAAACCAAGTAGGAAAAGATCCCTACCTCTTGGAGTTGTTGGAACTCCACCAAATCAGTGTCCACGTGTAGCCCTCAGCCAGCGAGAACAACTTTACTGCTTAAAGCCAACCGACTCATTCCAACTAGAAATCTAGAGAGAGGGAGCTCTCTCTCTCTCTATAAAACTTCAAAAACCCAACCCCTTCTACTCACTGCCGATTTTGTCTCAAAATAAATAAGAATACTATTTAAATTTTGTCTTATTCAATTAACATTCCCATTAATTCCCATTTTGTCCCTTAAGTTTTGATTTTGACACTTGGCTTAATCTAAGCCATTAATCTCCATCCTTTCTCTAATCATGCAATATATGTCATATGGGTACATGTAGTATGTGACTTTTGTCACATCACATGTCTCTCACAAGTGTCGCTTTACCAAGACCCGACACCCTAAGTACTCATAAAACGCTAAATTCGATCGTTCGACCAACGAAATTCGACGCCAGAGCTAGATTTTTGCAGATGATTCCTTAAATCTGAAGTCCGTTTCGTCATCCAAGATCTAGAAAAATTTTGGATTTTTACCGAAATGACCATTTTACCCTTTTTCAGAAAATTAGAATTTTCCCGAGTTTTACATGTAAGATTGTAGATGAGTTTTTCAATTAGTATTTTTTTCATAAAATTGAAAGAAAGAGGAATAAACTATACAGGATCTTGCAAGATAAAATATCTAGTGTGAAGTGATCTTTTTCTTCTTTTTTTTACTTTTTTCATCTCAATTTTCTATACTATTTATCTCTTTACATTTTTGCCAAGCTTTTCTTGATCTAAATGGAGTCTTGATGTTTTTCGTAGAATTCTCCATCAACAACTATTACATTTCTCTAATAATTTATTAAATATGTAATGTAAATGTTAAAATAAATAAATTCAATAAATAGTTCTATGACTTAAAATAGTGATATAAAAGATTAGGTGATGAGTATATACCTTAAGACTTAATTAAGATTTAGTATTAGAATAAAATAATCTCTCAAAAAATGAAGGCTATAAGAGAAATGGTTTGACTAGTAATAGTTTTCTAGACTTGAAAGTCTTGCTATTAGAAGTATAATCCTTCTAGAAACATCTTGATTCTTTTAAAAAAAAAATGAAACTACTTATTTTTCATTTTGGAAGGTTTCAATTTTATGCTATTTATGAAGAAATAAAATCAATTCAATATTAATTAAAATTTTATGAAACATGAAATGATTCATATTTAAGTCACTTGCATGAGAAATAAACTACTAACTTCTAACACACTTTCGGTTCAAAAAACTTCTAACACTATTCCCATAATCACTCAATATTATACTTTATTAATTTCGAGTCTACTTAAAATCCTATTAGTGAAGAATTGTTTATCTTATTATAACACATCATTTTTATGTAAAAAGGACAATACATTGAAAAATAAAATTTAGTAATTAAATCAAGTTTTTCTCCGAAAAAAAAAAATACCCCAGTTGTGGGTGAGTATTTAAGGGCAACAGTAGATGACAAAACTAAACGTAATACGATTTTTAGTAACATCCACTTAGGGTAATGGGCTGAATTTTAACTCATTTGGAGTTTGGGTCACAACAAACATGTTTCTACTAATAAGCAAAATAGTAACAAGGTACGAGTAGAAAATAAGTATGTTGTTGAAAAAATAGAGATTTATTTTTAACTTTCCAATATTAGTCTTAATACAAGTGTGGAATCAAAACGATTTCACATTTACATATTCTTATAGTTTTCGGGCATTACATTCATGATATGTTTTTCGACTCATCCTGTCTGTCAAAGCTTTTTGAGGCTTGAATTTTTCAAACAAACTGAGGCCCAAACCAAGGCGTTTACTGCATTGTAGACCTAATTGTACCGCGTTGAGACAACAATTATCATCCAGTATCTTAGACTTATATCAAATATATGTTCATAGATTTTTAATCCGCAACTCAAGTCCACATTCCATAAACAAGAAAGTACCTTGATATAGAAACCATCATGTGGCCTCTAAGGTATAATTGTGACCATACCATAAACTTCTAAGATTGTTTGAATTACTCAGTTCCACGGCACTCATGGTATTGGGTAAACAAGGAAAAAGGCGCATTGTTGTAATCACCGGCAGCCTCCCAATGCAAATTTTAGCCACAACCTCTCACCCTGGCCGTAGTCCCACCACCGCTATTGCACCACTAGCTTCCTCGTGCTTCTTGCCCACGCAAAACCCTTTCCAAAAACATCTCCGTGGATCGAGGTCTTCTCCGCCATACTCAAACATCGACAGAACCTAATATATCTAATTTCGACATTTTCATGGAGTTGCATGGTTGTTGTCCACAGAAAACATGCTTCCCAACTCTGAGACGTGGACACATGCGAACAAGGTTTGTCAACATACCATCCTAACTACACTGTCTAACGAATTGTTTGATGTCTACTATGCCTACAAGGAAGCAAAGGTTATATAGGAATCAATGCTAAGAAAATACACTGCTGAGGATGTGGGTAAGCAAAATTTCGTTGTAGGAAACTACTACAAATGGGAGATGGTAGACAACAAGGACATAAAACTCCAAATGAATGAGTACCACAAATTGCTAACCTTTTCCTCAATTATTTCAACTCAATATTCTATTTCTTAATTGTTTCTTAGAATGATTTGAGAATAGATATGCGAGATAGGTTAACATATTCAAATTATATATAAACTTGTAGAGAGAGGTGAAGGAAGGAGAAGTAATAACTTTTATGTTATAATTTTCATTTATTCATCAAATTGAAGTTATATGTTTTTTTTTCCCTATATTAAATGATGATGTTATAACAATCAATTAGTGTGACGCCCCAAATCCCGGGGTGTCTCGTTGACCACCCGTCAACCTGCGGAATATCTATGTCTCATATCATGAGACATGTACATGAGTAAAAACGGCCACTTGGGCCCATACATCAATACTCATCAAGAATACACCAACTATATACCATAGTTCAAGAGTTATTACGATACTCTTAACCAAACATATATCAAAATTTAAAGTTTTAATACATGTTATACAAAATGAATACCAAAGCGACAATCCGACTTTCTTCTAAAACGCGGCCTCTAATGAGCACCGTCCTCCTGTACACTCCTTGTACCTGAAATAGTGATCCCTCGACAGGGTGAGCAATGCCTAGTAGTGATAATTTCCTACACGGGTTACTCCCCACCTAAGTGTACATGTCATGGCAAACAATCACACTCAAGAAAATACATGATCCTACTTGAATGTCTACATGCCTAATCCCATGTCTCGAGTCCTCACCGACTCCCTCACCCATGCTTAAGCCAAATGCGAGCAAAAATACAGTTTTCAAAACAAAAGCTTTTTGTTCTTGAAAACACACTACCGAGTTTCGATAAATATATTGGACTACCCTCCATGGAAAATTGCTAGATAATTATTCCGAACAGTCATGGGTCCGCTTTCGAGATGAACTGTTGGACTACTCTCCAAGGCAATTCTTCGGAAAATCTTCCTTGAAATTTCTTTTCACAATCGTTTTCATTTTTCTTTTATTTTCCTTCATGTCATGCATTCACACCTACCATCTAGGGTGCCCGATGCATATGGAATGCATTATGTCATTTCCAAAATATTCATGCTAATATATTTCTCATGCACATATTAACATAATTAATTCACACAGTTCATGTTATTCAATTCACAATTAAAAACACAAAGATTAGCTCACAAGGGCTGATACCAATCCGAGCAATTCATTTTGAATCACCCAGCAACACAAAAATCACACAACCAAACACGTGAACAATGAAACCTCTGCGGCCTAAGACCGCTCATGGCCAATAAGTAGGTTTCTTCACTCAGCTCAAAGGTTTTGAGACTAAAACAACCCGCCTTCCAGCCTCAACAACCAAGATCCATAAATGGCTCTTAGCCAAAGAATAAAACCAAGTAGGAAAAGATTCCTACCTCTGGAGTTGTCTAACTCCACAAAACGTGCCCACGCCGTATTCTCACGCTGTAATCAACTCGTTTTCTCCGTCGAGAACCGATGGTCCGAACGCCGGAAAATCTAGAGAGAAGTCACACTCTCTCTCTAAAATCTGAAACACCCACTCACTGCACGTTTTGTGCTTCCAAATGAAGAAGAAAACTATTCCTCTTTTGTTTTATTCATTTAAACTTTTCAAAAATTCCATTTGTGTCCTTAAGTTTTGGATTTTTGACACATGGCTTAATCTAAGCCATTCATCTCCATCATCTCACTAATCATGCAACATGTGTCACATGGGTACATGTAGTTGGTGACTATTGTCACATCACATGTCTCTCACAAGCCATTTTATGGCACCCGGTGCCTCGAAAAACATGAAGTTCCGACTGTCTCGGAATTCGACGAAATTCGACGTGGTAGCTAAATTTCGCGAGATGATTCCAACGATGAAGTCCGTTTTGTCCTCCGATATTTAGAAAAAATTTCAAGTTTTGACCAAAATTACCATTTTACTCTTTTTCAGAAAATTCGAATTTTCCCGGGTTTTACATTCTCCCCTCCTTAAAAAGAATTTCGTCCCGAAATTCTGGACAATCATAACAAATCACATGCATATGCAACGTGCACTATACCATGCATGTTAACTAGTCATTTAAGTATTAAACAACTAAAGCACGTACCTTCATCCCTAAACAATACAGGATAGGTGGCCCGCATCGTGTCCTCGCGCTCCCACGTTGACTCCTCCACCCACTCCGGGTCATTACAAGACCCCTTACTAGCCCTCACCTGCCTTATCGTCGCAAACCCGATCCCAGCCTATCCATAATGCACACTGTCCCTCCTCGAAGGTCCCATCCGTGTCAACTCACACCTCTCCTCAATCCACTACATGAGCCGGACTGGGAGGTACCTCCCGAGCATGGAGAAGTGGACACCTCACTGACACCCGACATGCCGGGGGCGGTAAAGCCAATTGGCACACCATACGCTCTACCTCTCAGTACTCAAGGGTTCAATGAACTCATGATAAACTTTCCCCGCGCCGTCGAACCCGACCAATTCTTCTCTTAGGCATCACCTTCAAGAAGATGTGATCTCCAATATCGAACTCTGCGGACGACGCCGCACATCAAAGATAGCTCTTTTCCTACTCGAGCCATGAGAAGACGCCGTCGTATCAAGCTCACCTTCTGAGGTGTTCTAATCGATCACCGTTGATGGATCTCTCTCCCACCTCCTGGCCCAACATATAGGTGATCTGCACGGCCTCCTCCCATATAATGCCTCATATGGTACCATCCGTATACTCCGCCCGATAACCGGCCGGGCTGCAGCGACTCCACTAAGGGCAAGTGCCCTCCCACTACCCTTATGATCCAGACGCATGCTCACATGTCCTTCTAACACCGTACGGTCCTCCGACCGACCACATTCGCTTCCATGGGTGGAAAGTTGTACTCATGGTCTCGCCAGAAGCCCATAAATTTTTGGAAACTCTTCCAAAAGTGCGCTCGTAAACTCCTGGGCTTCTCATCCGACACTATGGGATACTTACTCCATGTAACCAGACGATCTCTTGAATATACAACCGGTAGAATCTCTCCAATGTGAAGGTTATCCGCACGGCTAGAAAATGTGCCGACTTTGTGAGCCAGTCCACTATCACCCATACCGCATCATGTCCCTGCGGTGTTCATGGCAAGTGGGTCACAAAATCCATCGTGACGTGCTTCCACTTCCACTCAGCCACCTCCAATGGCTGTATACCCACCGGCTTCCGGTGCTCACCCTTAACCCATCGACAAGTAAGACACCGCCGAATGTCCTCTACGTGTCTCTTCATTCCGCTCCAATAATACTGAAGACGAAGATTCTAGTACATCTTCGTGCCACCTGGATGCACAACATATCGAGAGCAATGAAACTCCCTGAGAATCTTCTATCTCAAATCGGTAAACTGGGGAACCACTACCTGTTCTCTATATCGAAGACTACCATCTACGTGGATGGTCCAGCCCTCGCCACTGTACCGACCGCATCTCTACTCGATGGACACTACATTCCACTTCGCTCTCGGGACTCGATCACCGCCAACGTAGACGTCAGAGCTACTAAACTCCCCAACGAACCCTAAGTGATGCCATTGCATCAGTAGCTCAAACCGTCCTACGCTCCTCGAGCATCCGCCACTCCCGAAAAGCTATACTAGCTAATGCTCCTCGTACTCGACCGAGCGCACGCCCACCACATTTTCTCTTACTGTAGATGGTAGTGCAAAGTGAAGTCATAATCCTCTAGGAACTCCATCCCCGCATTGCCTCATGTTTCGAGGTCCCAGCCGCTAAGATATACTTCAGACTTTTATGGTCTGAGTACACCTCGAACTGTTCGCCATATAAATAGTGGCGCTAAATCTTCAAGGTGAAGACTACGACCGCCAACTCCATATCGTGTGTGGGGTAATTCTGCTCATGATTCTTCAACTGACGAGAACTATGCTACCACCTCCTCGCATCGCATCAAACACATCCCAATCCTACCTCAAGGCATCACAATACACCAGGAAAATTCCTGTCACTCGGTTCCGACTATCAAGATAGGAGCCGGGCAAGCCTCCTTTTCAACTCTCGAATGCCTCTCAGACGGTCATCCCAATCAAACTTGACCTCCTTCCGGGTCAATCTCGTCATAGGTGTCGCTAATCAAGAGAAATCCTCAATGAATCTCCTGTAGTACCCAGCCAATCCCAAGAAACTATGTATCTCGAAGACTGACTTCGGCCTCTCCCAACTCATCATAGCCTCGACCTTCTCTGGATCCACTTATTTGCCTGATGCTGACACTACGTGTCCTAAAAATCTCACGTTAGCTTAAACCGCACTTATTTAATTTAACAGACAACATGGTTTCCTCAAGAACAAATAAACGATCCTCAAGTGATCCTCATGCTCCCACTCTGACTGGGAGTAGATCAAAATGTCATCCATGAAGACTACGACAAACTGATCTAGATAGGGTTATAATACCCTACGACAGTCCATGAATGCCGCCGTGCATTCGTCAACTAAAGGGGCATCAACGCAACCCAAAGTGCCCATACCGCTGTCCCAAACACCGCTCTTGGTGGATATTCGCCTCCCTAACCTCGCTGATGGTAACCAACGCATATTGATTTCGAAAGCAGACTCGCGCTTCCTCTCAACTCGAACAAACAAATCATCAATCCCCAGAATGGGTACCGATTCTCCTCGATCGTAACCCCTGTTTCAATTGTCTCGTTGTCAAATGCACAAATAAGGGTCTATCGCTCTTCTTCGCAAATAACCTGAGCGCCCATGTGAAGTGTTCTGCCTAATGAATCTCTTCTCTAAGAGTCTCTATACTATCCCAGTTCCTCGGCGAACTCAACTAGTGCCATCCTGCTTTATCAGGAGATGGGATGGGCACCAGGTGTAACCTGACAATCAAGATACAACCTTCCGCGAAAGCAACCCTGCACTCATCCGAAAAACATCCTCACTTGCGCACTCACTGAGGTAGATCATGTCCCGGCCTCACTGCCCCTCTGCTGCAAGGCTTAGCCAACCCCTCGCTTAACCGTCCTCAAGCACTGACTCGTATTAATCGCCCGGGGCAAAATATCAGCTTGTCCCCTCTCAAATACAACACTAGTACCGTCTCCGCGTGCGATAACCTCCCACGCCCATAATCGATAACGATCTCAAGAAGTCACACCATCCATCCCAGATGACGCGAACTCGACATGTCCAAGACCCTCAGTCCACCGTGATAGAACCCAGATCTCAACTCGCAACCATGACATCATCCCTATCCTCGCCCTAATCCCTGGGGGAACCTTCTGTGGCATATGATCCCCGCGCCTCAACCCTAAGCCCAACTCTATCACAACCGATGCAAGAATTAATGAATGCAAAGCACTGTAATCACAACACTCTCGCCATAGGCAAGATAGTAAAAACGTACCCCGTATAACTGGCCGATTCGTTGACTCAACCGGCAGGATGGCGTAGACACGCCCGAACTCCCTCTGATGTCCTCACAAGTGGGCCTCCCGCCCTCCGCCTCGACTCCATACCGGGCCTCTCTAGCCTCGCCCGTGTAACCCAGAGCCCGTGCAAATCTCGAACCGATATCGCTCCTCCGCCCGTACTGGGGGTGGGAGGAATATATCAGATCCTCTCCGCTCCTATCGTTGATCGGGACCGTGGCCGCCCCAAAACCCCGAGAGATCCCTGTCTGGCAATCCTCTTCACATGTCCGGCAAATGGGCAATGGCGGCACACCATCCCCGCCTGGGCTGACCGGCAACCCCTGATCCTGTCTCTGTCTGATGTCGCAAATTCCGGGGAACCACGCGAACCTCCGGGCTTCTCCCGGGATTCTTCCCGAACTAGAAGAAGACTGACCCTCCTTCCTCTGCGCCCAACACCGCATCTCGAGTGTCCCAGTATCCTCGATCTCTCTCTACGCAGGTCGGCTGTCCCAACCATGGAGTCCAGCATGTCCCAGTAGCCTCTATTAATCCCGCCCGAATGGACAATCCTTAGCCCATTCTCGAATCTCTCGACCTGCAATGTCCGTGGCCGTAGTTTTCATCAGCCAAGAAGATCTCAAAGGTGTAAACACAGCCTCGAGACACTATTCACATACCAAAAAATTTCATACACAATGTTCATGCATTCATAGGTAATGCAAGATAATAAGTTCATATATTAAATCATATTTAACAAAAAATAAAATTTTTTTTTTCATTTCATTTTATAAAATTATATTTTATTTTATTTTTTTTTGAAAACCTCGTGAATAGTGCTTATGAACAGTGTTCATGAACAGTATCCCAAAGAGTGACTCGCACGCAGCATTAAGTCAAATCAGTCGAGTACGTTGCTCCCACCGGGCTCAGCTGGCAAAGACACCGCGCCCAGCCGCACCCACAAAGATCGTGTCGTGGTACGCTGGCCGTGTCGTGGCCCCTCCCCGGCGCATTAAGGTCGTGAAACGCACGTGCACCTACAGTTGTCGCTGACAAGACCTACTGCGGCTTACAGTCGTGGTCGCTGGGCGCCGCCAGGCCCCTGGCCATGATACACAAAAATTGTATCGCTACCAAATTGTATCGCCACCTAGCCTCGCCACGCCACGTGTCGCCGCCCACACGCCAGACGCGGCACGCCACCAATCGGCACTATCGCGCGCCGGTCGGCATGCGTCTCGCACACACCGCCAGCCGTCGCTTCTCCATCACGATACACTCCATTTGTATCGCGACACAATCCCCAACGGGCCGTGCCATACAAGGCCGTCGCCAGCGCAGCCGACCAGACATGGGCGCATGCTCACCGTGTCGTGGCCAAGTCCCGGTCAGACGTGGTCCCCCAAGCTGCGCCTAGGCCAGCCTGAACCTCCCCATCACGATAGAATTCCCCTATATCGTGGACTTCCGCGATGCGGCGTGAGCCCATTCAAATTCTCTTACTTCTTTTTTTTTTTCATTTCATTCCCACCCACGGGAAGACCAAAAAATTATATATATATACAGTATATATATATATATATATATATATATATATATATATTTTTTTTTTTTTTTTTTTTTTTTTTTTTTTTTTTTTCTTGTCTTCCGTAGAATCAAATAAATTCATTAAAATTTATTTCCTTCCAGCTTTTACATATCAGAAACCTTAAAAAATTTCTTCAATACAAGCTCCATGTGCTATTCATCAAGCACAAATCACACAACATACACAACAATCCATGTTATGCACCCAATCACACATAAAACACAATGCATGCAAGAGCCTGACCATGTCCCAGGATCAGTTTTGGCAATCACATACCCAACCTCACACCCACCAAGCTCCAAGGCAATCGCTTACCTAGCTTCTCGATACTGCCGTGACACCCCAAATCCCAGGTGTCTCGTTGACCACCCTGGGCTAACTCAGAAATATCTGTCTCATCATGAGACTTGTACATGAGTAAAACGGCCACTAGCCCATACATCAATACTCATCAAGAATACAATTAACTATATACCATAGTTCAAGAGTTATTACAATACTCTTAACCAAAACATATATCAAAATTTAAAGTTTTAATACATGCTATACAAAATGAATACCAAAGCCACAATCTGGCTTTCTTCTAAAACGCGGCCTCTAGTGAGCATCGTCCTCCTATACACTCCCTATACCTGAAATAGTGAGATCCTTACGTATGAGCAATGCCTAGTAGTGATAATTTCTACATGGGTTACTCCCACCTAAGTGTATGTCATGGCAAACAATCACACTCAAGAAAAATACATGATCCTACTTGAATGTCTACATGCCCAACCTATGTCTCGAGTCCCTCACCGCTCCCTCACATGTCTAAGCCAAATGCAAAGTTAAAATACGCTTTTCAAAACAAAGCTTTTTGTTCTTGAAAACACACTATCGAAGCCGATATAAATATATATCGACTACCTCCTCCGAGGCTTACCATCGGATAATTATTTCATCGCCATATGGGTCCACTCTCCGTGTGAACTCGTTGACTACTCTACAAGGCAATTCTTCTAAAATCTTCCTTGAAATTTCTTTCACATCGTTTTCATTTTTCTTTTATTTTCCTTCATGTCACGCACTCACACCTACCATCTAGGGTGCCTCGGTGCATATGGAATGCATTATGCCATTTCCAAAATATTCATGCTAATATATTTCTCGTGCATATATTAACATAATTAATTCACACAGTTCATGTTATTCAATTCACAATTAAAAACACCAAGATTAGCTCACATGAGCTAATACCAATCCGAGCAATTCATTTTGAATCACCCAACAACACAAAAATCACACAACCAAACACGTGAACAATGAAACCCTCGGGTCGGCACTATTCACGACCACACAAGTAGAGATTTCTGCACTCGGTTAAAAGGTTTTGAGACCAAAAACACGGCCTTCTAGGCCTCAACAAATCCCCATTCATAAAATGGCTCTTAGCCAAAGAATAAACCAAGTAGGAAAAGATCACTACCTCTTGGAGTTGTCAGAACTCCACAAAATCGATGCCCACACTTAGCCCTTGCCGAGTAGAACAACTTTTCTTCTTGCTCCGTCAATAACCGAAGGTCCGAACGCCGGGAAATCTAGAGAGAAGTAACACTCTCTCTCTCTAAAATATGAAACCCCCACTTACTGCACGTTTTGTGCTTCCAAATGAAGAAGAAAACTATTCTCTTTGTTTATTCATTTAAACTTTCTTCAAAAATTCCATTTGTGTCCTTAAGTTTTGATTTGGACAATACGGCGACCTAAGCCATTCATCTCCATCACCTCACTAACTATAACACGTGTCACATGGGTACACGAGTCGTGACTTTTTGTCACACCAGACACCCCCAAACCTCGGGGTCCATTGACAACCCCGTCAACCTGCTGGACAGTAAGGATCGGGCTCGACACCACTCATGAAAATCGTGGAAGCAGTCTCCCTGTACAGGAGCTTCACCCACCCGCACATAACCCGTCCCAAACATCAATATCACTAAAAACTACTACTCAGCCCATACACAATACTATCAATATATATCAACTATATACACTATAGTTTCAAGAGTTAATAATACTCTACTTTATACAACATATATTAAAATTCTAGAATTCCTAATACATGTAATATAATATAAAGCCTCAAAGCCACAACCCGACTCTTTCTTCAATATCGGCCTCAGATTTGCAGCCGCTTCTTTCAGGCGCTCCCTGCACCCGAACAATATACCCCCGACGGTAAGCTAATGCCGCGCAGTAGCTCACTCTTAAATGGTTACGCTCCACCTATGTGCATATGCAATGCTCCAAAGTAAACATACATTCAAGTAAATGCTTAATCCTACTTGAATGTCTACATGATCAACTCATACCCCGAGTCCTCACGACTCCCTCACACTTGCCTAAGCCACGTATGAGAATCATTATTTTCAAAACAAAGATATTTGTTTTTAATTGTGGACAACCCTCCGACGTATATCAATTGGGCCGACTTCGACGATTGATATTTTATATGGACTACCCTCCGATATTGTAATTGACACACTCCGATAATTATTATAATTAGTCAACCCTCCGAAACACTTCTCTCAGGTATCCACCTCATTGCACTCACTTCTATTGTTCTAGGGTGCCCTATAAAGGCAAATTAACGTACGACGCCGATTCCAGCATTAATTATATAACACATGCAAATATATATAACATGATATATATTTATATATAATTTAATCACAAAAATACAGCTATTATTTACAATCATTATAAACGTAATTAGTCATTTGGCTGTGAGACAACACGAGCAATTCCAACTTAAATTTACGATCGTCACATTTTCACACAAAATTTATTTACATGTCAATTATTCATGTGAACAGCTGGAAACCTTCGGTCGCACTGTCACATCCAAATACCCAATATCGTTTCTGCACTCGTGAAACTGAATTAGAGAGGTTTCTATTTCCGCCTCATACAATATCACACAACACAAATTGTTTCACAATTTATACAATTTACAACCCAAACAGCCCGTGCACAGTCACGGACGACACAAATGGGTTTCAAAATTTCATAACAATTCGGTTCCAAGCTTCAGACCATCAAATGGCCACTACGGCCTCAATCAACCTCAAACATTGTAAACACTTTAAACAAAGTGTAAAACCCAAGTAGGATGAAACCCATACCTCACGGAGCTCATCAAACCCAAGAAACGTAGTCCACGCTGCAGAGGCCTCACAGAGAACACTTCCTTCTTGGCCCGCGGATTTCGACGGTCGACGCTCTACAAATCTAGGAGAAGCCTGGATGCCTCGCACTAAAACTCTCAAAATCGGCTACTGCATCTAATTTCCTCTTCTTCCCGTTTTGGCTTCTTTTTTTCTCATTTGTAGGAGACAGCACTATGCATGTTTTGTCTTTAGTGTCATTTAATCAAATTCCAAATTGCCAATTATGTCCTCAGTCTTGGATTTTTGACATTTGGCACTATCTCGGCCGTCCATTTCCATCATTTCTCTACTCATACAACATGTGTCACATGAGTACATGTTATAGGTGACTTTTGTCACATCAAATATCTTTTTATGGCATCCGATACTTGGTGCCTTGAAAAACGTGCAAATCCCTACTGTCTCGGAATTCTACGAAATTCAACATGCTAGCTAGATTTTGCGAGACGATTTCAACAGTGAAATACGTTTCATCATATGAGATCTAGAGAATAAATTTCGGATTTTTATCGAAATTATGATTTTGCCCTTTTTCCATAAATTGGAATTTTCTCGGGTCTTACATTCTCCCCTCCTTAAAAGGAATTTCGTCCCAAAATTCTGGACAATCACAATCACTCACATGCATAAGCAACGTGCACTCTACCATGCATGTAAACTAGTCATTTAAAAATTTAAACAACTAAACCACGTACCTTCATCCCTAAACAAGAAGGGATAGGTGGCCCGCATCGTGTCCTCGCGCTCCCACGTTGACTCCTCCACTCCATACGCCATAGCATCTCATTCAGTCTCATACTCTGGCCTGCGTTTCAAAACCAAGTCACCCGCTATCCAAATGCACACCGGTCCTCCTCAAAGGTCCCCCATCGTCACCTTCAACTCCCCAATCCACCACATGAGCTGGATCCGAGTATACTCAAGCATGGAAACATGAAATACCGTGGACACTGACATGCCGGCAACACCAACTCGTACACAATAAAGGCCTACCCTCTCGAAAAGTATCTCGGAAGGCTCAATGAACTCGGGCGATAGCTTCCTCGCTACCGAACCGACCACTCTCTCTCTTTAGGCATCACCTTCAAGAAGACATGATCACCAACCTCGAACTCTAAGGGTCGACGTCACGTCCGCACTTTCCGCCGGCCTCGATCCGTGAGAAGACGCCGCCGTATCGCCTACCTTCTCGAAGGTGTGTCTCTAATCGATCGTGACCAAAGGATGGAGCTCTTCCCACCTCTCGTCCAACATAACGGCGGATCCGCAGGTATTCTCCCACAATGCCCTCATATGGTGCCATCCGTATACCGCTTCGATACCGTTGTCAGTAGCGACTAAAACTAAGGGCAAGTGCTCTTCCTAGCTACCCCGATGATCCAGATGCATGCTCGCAACATGTCCTCCATCACCCAGATAGTCCTCCTCAAACCGCCCATCCAAATGGCTCCGAGGGTGGAAAGCTGTACTATCACGGGCCGTAGGCCCAAAGCCTTTGAAACTCCTTCCAAACGTGCGCCGTAAACCTCGTGTCCTTATCCGACACTATGGATACTTGTACTCCATGTAAAATTCTGACCATCTCGAATGTACAACCGGCAGAATCTCTCCAATGAGAAGGTCATCCGCGACATTTCAGAAAATGTGCCAACTTCGTGAGCCGGGTCCACTATCACCATACCGCACTATGTCTCCTCGTAGTGTCCGTGGGCAAGTGGGTCACAAAAATCCATCATGAGGCTCCCACTCACCTCGCCACCCCAATGGAGCCTCCGGGGCGTGCTCGCCGGATTCTAGTGCTCGCCTAACCTCGCCGACACGTGAGACATCGCCGCGATAAAGTCCCCTACGGTCTCTTCATCCCGCCCGCAATACTAACGACGAAGATCCCGGGTACATCTGCACAATTCGGATGCACGACAAATCGAGAGCAAGTGAAACCCCCCCGGTAATCTCCTCTCTCTCAAATCGGTCGAATCGGGAACCACTGTCCGGGCCCCTCTACAAAGACTACCATCTATGTGGATGGTCTCTTGGCCCCCGATGGACTATCTCGCCTCGTCACTGACCTTCAATCACTCCGTCAACAGAGACAGCTACTAAACTCCCCAACGTACCTTGAGTCCGTTTCATCAGACTTAGTCAAACCACCCAGCCGAAAGCATCCGCCACTCCCGAAGCTATATTAGCCAATACTCCCCGTACTCGAATTGGTATTAGCTACCATGGTTTCGCCTCTTTACTAGGCATGGTAATGCAAAAGTGAAGCCAAAATCAGTTCAGAATACTAATTCATTCCGCTTGCCTCTATGGCTGAGTAACCAAGGTGAAGACAGGCTCACTTTGTCCGAGTACACCTCGAACTCCGCCATATAGCAAGGGCGCCCAAATCTTCTGGGCGGGCACTGCGCCGCTAACCCATGTCGTGCAGGGGTAATTCGCTTCATGATTCTTCAACTCGGCGGGAAACTATAAGCTACTACCTCCCGGATCAAAACACATCCGTCCCGGGGCCCGGCCCTCGGTAATCACTGTACCCCCCGCCCCCGTCCGGACTATCAAGATAGAGCCGGGCGGTCTCCTTCAACTCCCCGAATGCCTCCTCACATCGGCCATCCCAATCAAACTCACCTCCTTCCACTGATCCTCTGTCATGAGGTTACTATCCGGAGAAATCCTCAATGAATTCCTATAATACCCAAACAATCCCAAGAAACTATCTATCTCGACATCGACTCGGGTCCTCCAACTCATCACGGCCTCAACCTTCTCCTGGTCCATTGACACCGACGCTGACACCACATGTCCCAGTGTAACTTCACCCCGCAAGCCAAAAACTCGCACTTCATCGAACTTAGCGCATACCGATGGTCTCAACAATCGCAAACGATCCTCAATGATACTCATGCTCCCACTGACCCGAGCAGATCAAAATGTCATCCAATTAAGACTACGACAAACTGATCTATATTGGAACACCCTATGTACGAGATCCATGAAATGTTACGCGATTCATTTCGCAATCCAAAGGCATCACTATAAACTGTAGCAAACATAATGTTCCTAAATCGCCGTTTTAGATATCTATTCCCCAACTTAACCCATGGTAAATCGCGCGTAAGGTCTATCTGAGTAGACTCGCATCTTCCCAACCGATCAAACAAATTGTCAACTTCTGCAATGGGTACCGATTCTTGATCGTGAACCTCGCTCAACTATCCGTAATCAATACATAGTCGATCGCGAATCCTCAACTCGGTGCCATCCTATGGAGTCATAGATGGGTGAATTACCAGGTGTAACTCGACACCTGGTCTACTACCCTATGTGGAGAGGGGCACCCGTAGATCTTCTCGAAAAAACATCCACATATTCGCACACTACCCGAGGTAGATCTAAGTCTAGTCTCTCCGTCCCCAGGTAAGGCTCGCTAGCTGGACCCGCCTAACCCGGTCCCGACACCTGACTCATATACTGTTTGGGGCAAAATACTGCGTTTGTCCCCGAAATACCACACGAGTACCGTCACGTAGCGGAACCTCCTACGCCAATCGATATAACAACCCCGTAGTCGCCATCCAATCCATCCCTAGATGACATCGAACCTCGACATGTCCATGATCCCTGTCCACTGTGGGAGTAGAGTCCCGATACATCTCTAACTCAACCATGACATACCATCCTATTCTCGCCTAATCCCTAAGGGAGAACCCACATACAGCATGGCTCCTCTAAGGTCTTAACCTCTGTCTAACTCTATGGTATGGGTCAGTCCCAACCATGGAGTCCATATCCCCGAGGCGAAGTCCCATAACCCGTCCGAATGGACAACTCTCAAATTCCCATTCTCAAATCTCCTAACCTTGGGCCACACCCAGGCCACTGTGAATCATTAGCAATCGGGGCTAGCCTGCGGAACCTAGCCATACATAATCCATCACGCCTATCACCCCCGTCACCTCTAGGAATCCTAAGCCTCTCATGCCTCGCAAAGATCCGGGAAAGTACTTACCCATGAATGTGCCTCCTTCAAACTCGCCCATGTCATAGTAGCCTCTAAGTCTCTAGAGGCCTGCCCACTTCCACCATACTTGGGTTTCACCCCTGAATGAACCAACACTCGATCCCGGTCGCGCCGCAGGTAATCTCCATGGCCTCTAACACTTTCTCGATTTGCATAAACCAATGGTTTGCTACCATCGGATCTCCTCCCCATATGAATGTCGAAGGATGATGCGCCCTAAACCTGTGGAGGTTACTAGACTCCCTACCACCCTATACCAGCCTCGTGGATATAGTTGCCACCCCAATACCTACAAATTTCAAGCAAAGGCCCGGTGCAACACACCGGTGGCTGGTCAAATGCCTGGTGCCCGACTAGTACCCTTCGTATGACTCCCTCTACGCCCCGTCCTCGACCAGCCATCTCGCTGGAGCTTAATGGCAAGTTACAATGCAAAGATTCTAAGGCATAACACGTACCCGAGACACCATTCATATCACTCGAATAGATGGCCTGATACTCATGTCCCCGCATTTAAATGCACGCAGATAATTAATTCACATGTCAAATCAATTTTATTCACAAAAATTTTATTTCAAAATTTTCATTTTTTTTTTCCAAAATTTTGCCCTATTTTATTTTATTTTATTTTATTTTATTAAAAAAAATTTCGATTTTTTTTTTTTTTTGTGATGAACAATGTTCATGAACAATGCCCAAAAAGTGACTCAGAACAAAGAGACGAGTCCAAAACTGAGTCAGTGTGAGTCGTGCACCAAGCACTAATCCGCCCACCAACACGCACAGTCAAGCCCAGCAGCCAGGTGCGCAGCCGCACGTGGCCACCAGTCCGTGTCAGAGGCCCCACCGGGGGTCAGAGCCGCAGCGCCCAAACACAGACGCAGCGCCCAACACAGACGCAGCACAAGGTTCTCGTGCCTGCGCCCGCCGCCCAGCGCCTGCCCCCGCGAGCCCGTGTCGCGCTACTGCGGTGGTGCAAAGGGTCAGAGCTGCAATACAACCTTGCCTCCTGTCCCACCTAGTCACAATACAACTTATGTATTGCAATACAACCCTCACCAACACCATTCCATCCACCTTAGTCACGATACAATAATTGTATCGTGACACGGTTTTCACCCAAGCTAATCTAGCCATCCTATTGCAATACAAAACCTTATTGCAATACAATTTCAGTCACTAAACCCTTCTCTTGCAATACAAACCCTTCTCTTGCAATACAAACCCATCTAACTACACACCCAAGGCTGCAATACACCCTTTATTGCACTACACTTAGCCATTCGTTCCCCTCATAAATACGATACAATCCCCTGTATTGTGATAATGCCTATGTTAAAATGGGCGTGAGCTCTATTTAGTTCGTAAACATTTTTTTTTTCGCTTTTCATTATTATTATTTTTTTTCATTCTTTCAACATCGGAAAACACTAAAAAAATATATATATACCTATTTTTTTCTCCTTAATACTCAACAATTTATAAAAATTATTTTATTAAATTTTCAGCTACACCCCGTAAAACCTAGAAAATAATTTTCTTCCTTTTCATTTATTCCAAAATTTTTACCGGAAGATACCAAAAAAAGTATACCTATATATATATATATATATTCTCATTTTCTAGAACACTAAATAAACTTAATTTCTCATTTCGTAATACCAAATAAACTTATGTAATTTATTTTTTTTCAATTTTCTTCGGGCTTACCACAAACCTAGAAAATAAATTTTTTTTTTTTTCATTTTCCACAACCCAAATAAATTTATCTTAAATTTATTTTATTTCTCCTCTTTGTTCCAAATTTTCTTTACATACATTGTAAACACTCCTAAAAAATTTTCCAACACTCATGTTTTCCTTATGCTAATCACTACAATACAAAACCACACAATACATACAACATGGCATACACACCATCACACACAAAACACACCAAACATGAGAATGCAAAAAGGTCCTAGTTTATCCCGTGATTCCCAGGGTAATCTCATACCTAAACTTAACATCGAACCACACCCTGAAAGTGGTGATGTTCTTACACTCCAAAGACTATGGCCTCGAGCCTCCAACCCTCAAGCCCTAGGTAGCCATATACCTAGGCTCGATACTGCTCGTGACACCCCAACCCGGGGTCCGCTTGACAACCCGCCAACTCGCTAATAGTAAAGTGATGCCTGCCAACCACACCATGGTACCGGGCATAGTCTCCCCAGCCGTGTGAGCTCACCCATAGTACATAACATGTCCAAACATCAATATCATGAGTAAAAAGGCCACTTGGGCCCATACACAATACTCATCAATATATATATCAACCTTATATACACCATATAGTTTCAAGAGTTGAATAATTTGTTTTATACAACATATATTAAAATTTAGAATCTCTAATACATGTAATACATCATAAACCTCAAAGCCACAACCCACTTTCTTCAATATCTCTGGCCTAGGATGAGCTCAAGGTCTCCCGTGCGCTCCCTCAGACTGATAATATAATTCCTCGACAAAGGAAGCAATGCTCAAGAAGGAATCACCCTAAACGGGTTACGCCTCCACCTATGTGCATATGCAATGCCTGTAGCAAACATACATTCAAGTAAATGCGTGATCCTACTTGAATGTCTACATGATCAACTCATACCCCGAGTCCTCACCGACTCCCTCACACTTGCCTAAGCCACGTATGAGAATCATTATTTTCAAAACAAAGATATTTGTTTTAATCAGGACAACCCTCCGATAGCAAGAGTGGACCTAATTCGATGATCTATTTAAGGACAACCCTCCAACGTATACTGGACTGGCCGACTTCGACGATTGATATTTTATATGGACTACCTCCGATATTGTAATTGACACTCGAGATAATTATTATAATTGTCAACTCCAAACACTTCTCTCGTGCATCCACCTCATCGCTCTCAATTCTATCGCTCTAGGTGCCCTACAGCAATGGAATGATGATGCCAATTCCAAGCATAATTATATAACATATGCAAATATATATAACATGATATACATTTACATAATTTAATCATTAATAAACATGTTATGTAATTATTAATAATCCATTACACCAAAAAATTAAATTTCACTCAGGCTAATTATCAAACACAAGCAATTCAACTCAATTACTGTAATTCAAATACATTTTCACACAAAAATTTATTTTCGTGTCAATTATTCACTGAATGCTGAAACCTCGTCACTGTCACATCCAACCCAACATCTGGCTTCACTCTCATGGAAATCGAACTGTATAGCCATTCCTACTCATACACATCAATACAACACAAATTGTTTCTCCATAATTTATACAATTTATTAACCTAAACAGCCCACAAGACAAATACGACGACACAAATGGGCTCTAAAATTTCATAACAATCTTGCTCCAAGCTCGATCCGATCAAACGGCCACTCACGACCTCAATCAACTCAAACATCGTAAATACACTTAAACAAAGTGTAAAACTCAAGTAGGATGAAACCCCTACCTCACGGAGTTTGTCAAAACTCCAAGAAACCGGAGTCCACGCATAGGCCTCTTCGCGTAGAACAGCTTTCCTTCTTGGCCCGAAGGATTTCAACGGTTGGATCGCCTACAAATCTAGAGAGAAGTTGCATGTTCTCTCACTAAAACTCTCAAAATCGGCTACTGCATCTAATTTCCTCTTTTTCCGGTTTTGGCTTCTTTTCTCATTTGTAGAGTGACACTATCCATGTTTGTCTTTAGTGTCATTAATCAAATTCCAAATTGCCAATTATGTCCTCATCTTGGATTTTTTGGCGTTTGTACTTATCTCGACGATCCATTTATCGTTCTCTCTTTGCGTGCAACATGTCACATGAGTACATGTTATAGGTGACTTTTGTCACATCAAATATCGTTTTCACACTTTTAGATACTTGGTGCCTCGGCGATGCAAATCCGTATCTCGAAATTGTGAAATTCGGCGTGCTAGCTGAATTTCGCGAGACAATTTCAATTAAATCTGTTCCCGTCATCCGGGGATCTAGAGAATAAATTTCGATTTTACGAGTACGATTTACCTTTTTTCGAGAAATTGGAATTTTCTTGGGTCTTCTGTATCACATGTCTCTCACAAGCCATTTCGGCACCGATGCCTCGAAAAAGCGTGAAATTTTGGTATGAAGTCGACCCGAGGAAATTCGACGTGGTAGCTAGATTTCATGAGGCGATTCCCAGCGGTGAAGTCAGTTTAAGATCACTGAGATCTGAAAGATTTACGGTTTTTGTAGAGTACCATTTACCATTTTTCCAGAAAATTCGAATTTTCCCGGGTTTTATAATTACAGATTTCAATGCATTAATGTGTCATATGTTTTAAATTATTTTAGATACATATGCTTTTGTAATAATAATTATATGTATTATGAAAAAGCTATCAATTATTACTTATTATTATACTTTGGCACAACCTTTATTTAAACATCTATTAAGGTGAAATCTTGTCAAATTTGATCCTATAAGAATATTGGCTACAATTCTATGAAATTCAATTAGATACTTAAATGTATTGTTTTTCTTTTCTTTTTGTTCTTTGTTTGTCTTTACCATCTCTTCTAATTCACTTTGTTTTAAATTGTAAATATGGATTTCATATTCTTCCATTTTAAGAATTCTTATTCAAACATTTAGGCTCTGTTTGGAACTCAAGGAAATAAGAAAAAATAGAGAAAATGGGTGGAAGGAAAGTTTGGAGAAAATAAAAAATGAGTTTTTAAAGTTAATAAATCAATTCTATACATCTATTCAAACTCATTTTATTTGTTTCTTTATTTCATGTTCTAAACCACAAACCTAAACCTAAATTTTATATAATATTTTATATTATTTGTGCTTATGACAAATAAATGATAGTTTAATTTGATCATATTACCTAAAACTATACATGTAAAATATGGTGCACCTCATTTCACTAAAGCTCGTGCCTTAGGGGTGCGTCTTGTGCCTTAGGTTTTCCAATCATTCCTAAAGCCTCCCCTAAGCCTCCCCTGAGATCCCTCGTATACCACCCTCTTAAATCCACCCCAAATATGCTGCTAATCACCCTTCTCCACATAAAGTCCCTCTCATTAGCAAACAGTCAGCTCCACTTACTAAATAATGCCTTATTCATATAGGAAAGACGTCTTACCCCTAAACAAGAAAATGTGATCAAACCTTTATGGATATGTAAGTTTAGGTCTGAAAGGCTATAATTTTTCTTCCATAAGGTGAGGTTTAAGCCTTGAGGCCAATTGGTGGAGCCTTGCCTTAAAGAGTGGTGTATTTATGATAAATCAAAACATTGGATGTAATACATGTTGAGTACCGGACTTTGACTATTTCCTTCATTTCACTATTTCCTTGCCTGTATATTATTTTCTTTCTTTTTTGTCCTTGAGATTGTTTCCTTTTGTGCCTTACCTTTGTATATAAATAGGTAGGACCTATATTGTATTTTACACACTCATTCAATAAGAAAAGTATTCTTTTCTTCTATCATTTCACATGGTATTAGAGCCATGGAATGTTGGTAGGGTTTTGTCATGTCTTCAATTCATAAGCCCATCTAGTGGTGGGTGTCTTTGGCCACCCTTCATCTCGAAAGCATGGGCTCTCTCTGTGGTCTGAACATCACCGCTGATTGGTGGAAAATTTTTCGATGATTGTCTCAACTCTGGTTAGCGACCTCACCATTCAGATTGTCGAGACCTGATCTATCTTTCAATAGCAACTCTAGCATCGAAGGTCAACAACGTGCGCCATGCACATCATTTCGTCGCGGCATCTCCATGTCTGCCGTCATTAGGGTAACTTTCGGCGTTGTTGACCTGCAGCTTGTCGATTTCACCGATCTGTCTCCCTTTCACCTTGCTTCTCCCCTTTGGTGCCAAAAAATGCCATTTTTTCCCATTTTTCTCTTCGTCGACTGGTTCTAAGGCTTTTCTACTACTTGAATCTTCTCACTTTTTGTATTTTCCAACACTCTACAACACATCCAATCCTTTAGGAGTTGTTTATTCCTTTTGGAAGTATTGGTTTTGTTGATTATGCTAATTCTCCAACTCACATCACCTTCAAGGGAGCTCATCCACACCTCAAGAGTTATTCTTATACCCAACGAACAGAAGTACCTCCACCTCACTTTCAATGCCAAATGCGCATCCATTTTATCTATTGCTCTGAACCCGGCAATGGCTATGCTTGCATTCTACATTCATCTAGACTACAGATTCTTAATTCAGAGCCTTTGATCATATTTTCAATAATAAGGCGTTTTTACGCTCTTACATTTAGTACTCCTTTATCCATGGTTACTTTAGCTAATGGATCCCAAACCATAGCTAAAGGAATCGGTTCGGCATGCCCTCTTCCTTCTTTACCCCTTACTTATGTCCTTTATGTTCTTGATTATCCTTTTAATCTAATTTTCATCTCGTGACATTAATTGTTTGATTATCTAGTCTAATAACTCAACCACATTGCAGGATCAGAGTACAGGGAACAAGATTGGCATAGGACATGAGTCTTAGGGCCTCTTTCATCTCAGCTCACCTTCATCTTCCCTTTGCTTGTACTTCGCCGACTCCTCTCCTTATTCCTGTCCTTGTAATCATCCCGAATATTTCCAAGTTTCAAAATATGGTTCCTCATTTTTCTAGTTTGTCCTCAATTGAGTGTGAGTCATGTCAGCTTAGGAAACATACTTGTGTCCCATTCCCCAAACACCTAGATCAACGAACAAAGTCTCCTTTTGAGCTTGTCCACACTAATGTTTGGGATCCTTCCCAGATGAAGTCTACCTTGAAGTTTTGGTACTTTGTTACTTTTACAGATGATTATTCTTGTTGTACTTGGCTACTTTTAATGAAAACTCGAGCTAAGTTATTCTTTATTTTCCAGAAGTTCCATGCTGAAGTTCGAACTCAATTTAATCCTTCAATTCATATCCTCACAGTGATAATGCCAAGGAATATCTTTCTAGACTATTTTCCTTCTTTCTGTCTCACATGGGATTCTTCATCAGTCCTCTTATGCTTACACTCCTCAACAGAATCGAGTGGTTGAGAGCAAGAAACGTCATTTAGTTGGCTTAGCTCATATTATCCTACTCCATCACCATGTTCCTCACGTTTTTTTTTTTTTTTTTTTTGGGGGGGGCGTATCATCCATCTTTTTCTAGCAATCTCTCTTCTACCTAACCCCTCGTGTCTTTGGTTGTGTCTTTTTTATCCATATTCTTACTCCTGGGCAAGACAAGCTCTCAGCTAAAGCCACGAAGTGTCTCTTCCTCGGTTATTCTCGACTTCAATGAGGTTATCGTTGCTTCTTTCCTAATACACATCAATACTTTGTTTTTACTGCAGTGTCTCTTTTTGAGAACTCTTCTATGTTCCCTACCACCCCCCTCTTAGTTCTAATGTCCTATCTCTACCCCTTCTTTTTCTCGTGTTGGATACCTCATCTGTACCTTTGGCTACATCTCGACCATTGCAGGTTTATTCAGCCGCCCATTAGCCTTCTCTGATCACCAGTTGACTCATCTCTGGCACCTTCACCATGATGCGTCTTAACTGCTCTAATCATTTTCCCATAACCATTTGGAAAGGTTCGCACTCCTCTCGTAACCCTCATCCTATTAATAGTTTCTTGAATTATCTTCACCATGTCCTGCTTTTATTTCCACCTTGTCTTCTATTTCACTTCCTAAATGTAAAACCTAAGAAATTCCAATTTCTGGAAAAATGGCAAAATCGTAATTTCGATTACAAAATTGTAATTTCGGTTAAAAATCCGAAATTTATTCTATAGATATCAGATGATGAAACGGATTACACCGTTCGAATGCGTCGTGAAATCCCCAGTTCTTCGTAAAATTTCGTTAATTCGAGAACTGGTCGGAGTTGTACGTTTTCGAGCATCGCGTTTAGTGCCTTAAAGCGATTTACGATGCGGCCCAATCACATATAACACGTACTCATGTGCCATAAGTTGCATGAGTAGAGAAATGATGAAAATGGACGGTCGAGATAGTGCCCCGAATCTTCTTGGAAAAAAAGAAGAAATAATGGTCATTTTGGATTTGTTTTAAAGGATAAGGCCAAGAGGAATAGTGTCGTCACTCTTGGAATGCAAAAAGGGAGAGAAAAGCGTGGGGGAGAAAACCGGAGTAGCTAAATTCGTTTCTTTTCTAGTGAGAGAGAGTCTTCCTTCTCTGATCGTGGGGAATCAGACCATCGCGGTCGTCGGGACAAGAAGGGAAGATTTGCTCCCTACGCGGAGAGGGCTTGGCAGTAGATCACCGGTTAAGGAGTTTAGACAAACTCCTTGAGGTAGGGGTTTCTCCCTACTTGGGTTTTACGCTTTGTTTAAGAGCTATGTTGATGTTTCGGTTGGTTGAGGCCTTGAACGACCATTTGAACGGTCCCAAAACTTGGGATCGAAGTGTGAGAAATTATGGCACCCATTTCGGGCCGGTCAGTGATGGTGTGTTCTTTAGTTTCATTGTCGTGCAATATTATGTGTTGATGTGTGTGAAGACGAGCTCTTTAGTGCTTCCGGGTTCACAAAGTGAACCTATGATTGAATAATGATTTGTCGAGAATAATGTAGGGTTTTCACTATTCACGAGAATAGTGTTCACAAAATAATTTTTGTGGCTCAATGTGTTTGGTCGAGAAAACAATTCAAGTTGAGCCTTCGTCTTGATCATTAGCGAGTGTCTTGGGCCACTGATGTATGTGAATTACATAACATGATTGTGTGATTTAAGTATGTGAATATATGCATGATTATATATTTTCATGTGTTATAGAAAATGAAATGGAAGTGGCATCATGCATTCTACTGCAACTATGAGGCCTGGGCTGATAGGAGTAGTGCATGGTAATTCTTGAGAGAATGGTTAGAGAGGATTTGTGCAAAAATAATGAATATCGGAGGGTAGTCCAAATAAAATATCAATCGTCGGAGTCGGCCCAATTGATATACATCGGAGGGTAGTCCATACATAATATCAATTGTCGGAGACGGCCCAATTGATATATACATCGGAGGGTTGTCCATAAACAAATAAAAACTAAGGTTCTCATACGTGGCTTAGGCGAGGGGTGTGAGTCGAGGGGACTCGGGATATGAAGATGTCCCGATTAGACATTCAAGTAGGATCATGCATTTCTTGAATGTGTGTTTCTTTTGGAGCATTGCATATGCACTTAGGTGGAGAGTAGCCGCCGGTGAGTTCACTCTTTACGACATTGCTCACCTGTCGAGATCTTATTTTCTGGTGAGGGAGCGTCTGCAGGAGATGGTTCATCATAGATGCCGTTTAGAAGAAAGTCGGGTTGTGGCTTTTGCGTTTTAGTGTTGTATATATATTAGAATGTTTCATTTTAATATATGTGTTCAATATAAGTGAGATCGTAACTCACGTAACTCTATGATATATAGTTGGTAGATTTACTATGGGTATTGTTTATGGGCTTTGAGTGCTGGATTTACTCATGTTATGGATCATATTGGATAGTTGGGATATATGTTGTGAGTATAATGTAGGGAGCCCCGAGAGATTGTTTTACTCGGTATAGTTGTATATGAGACCACTGTGTGGTCGTGTATGTTAAGGACCGGGTTATATACAGGTTATGTATCCGGGTTGAGCTCCGTACAAAGGAGACTACAGATTTTCGTGAAATGTGGTCACGACATTCTGGTGTTTCAGCGGGTTGACGGGTAGTCAACGGACCCGGGCTGGGCGTCACACTAAATCTATGCAACCCCCTACCAACCCTTCTATGTTCCCTACCAACCTACATAGTTACGTGTCTATCTCTGCCATGCTTTTCTCGGTGTTGGATACCTCATCTGTACCTTTGGCTACATCTCGGCCATTGCGGGGTTTGCCCCAGACGCCACGTGCTAACACCGAGTCCTCCGATTGACTCATCTCCTATGGCACCTTCCTCCATGATGCCCGTCTTGCTGCTCCTAATCATTTTCCCATAACCATTTGGAAAGTTACTCGCTCACCTCTCATAACCCTCATCACTATTAATAGTTTCTTGAATTATCTTCACCATGTCCTGCTTTTATTTCCACCTTGTCTTCTGTTTCACTTCCTAAATCTATGCAAGATGCTCTCTCTTATCCAAGCTAGAAACAAGCAATGGTTGAAGAAATGGTTGCTCTCCATTCTACTGGCACATGGGACCTAGCTTCCTTACTTGCTGTCAAGTCTCTTGTGGTACAGTTGAGTTTACTTACAGTCAGTTAGTCCCGGATGGGCGGGTGGATGTGTTAAAGGCTCGATTAGTTGCCAAGGGGTATACTTAAATATGACTCAACTACTATGACACATTTTCTCCTATTGCCAAGATGCCTTTTATTCCGTCTTCATACTACATGGTTGCTATGAGATCTTGGCTCTATTTCGGTTGGACATAAAGGGGAAATGCATTTCTACATGATTCTTGGAGGAAGGTATATATAGACAACCAATTGGACATTGCTCAAGGGGAGAATACAGTTTGGTATGTAGGCTGTATCAGCATATATGGCCTAAAGCAACCCCCTCGAGCTTGGTTTGGCCACTTTAGCTCGATGGTATAGGAGTTTAGTATAACTCATAGCATATCGATCCACTCTGTTTTCTATCATTATACATCCTCAAGGTAGTGCATCTATCTGATTGTTTATGTGGACGACATTGTTATAACAAGTAGTGATCAGGATGGTTTTCAGAAACTTAAATAGCACCTCTTCAGTCCCTTTCAGATAAAAGACTTGGGGAAACTCAAGAACTTTATGGGAATTGAGATAGCTCAGTCTAAATCCGATGTGGTTATGTTTTAGAGGAAGCATGTCCTAAATATATTAGGGGAAATTTATATGCTAAATTGTAAACATGTAGACACTCCTATGGATCCGAATTTCAAGCTTGTACTGAGACAGAGGGCCTCTGCAGATACGGGGAGATATCGGCCGACTTGTGGGAGACTAAACTACCTCGCGTCACTTTCGACCATACATTTCCTTTCTTGTGAGTGTAGTTAGTCAGTTCCTTCAGTCATCGTGTGAGTCACTGGGATGTTGTGATTCGTATCCTCTGTTATATCAAAGGATCTAATATCCTGGAAGAGTAAGAAACATTATGTAGTAGCTAGGTCTAGTGCTGAAGCTAAGTATCGAGTTATGGCTTTGGCAACTATTGAACTTATATCGCTCAAACAACTTGTTCAGGAGCTAAGATTTGGGAAGGATGAACCAATTGAAGCTTGTGTGTGATAGCCTAGCAGCCCTTGACATTGTCTCAACCAATCTTTCATAAGAGAACCAAACATATTGAAGTGGATTGTCACTTCATTCGAGAGAAGATTGCCTCAGGATGTATGTCAGTGATAAGCTAGGAGGCGATTTTATTTTAAGAGGTCTCTCTGAGGTCAGGATTGATCGTTTGCAGATTGTGCGACCTGTCTACAGGCAGAGAGTGTTGAGTACCAAAATTTAACAATTTCCTTCGTTTGACTATTTCCTTTCCTTTTTATTTTTTTTTCCTTTTTTGTCCTTGATATTGTTTCTTTTTGAGCCCTCCCTTTGTATTTAAATAGGTAGGACTTGTATTGTATTTTACACACTTATTCCATAAGAAAAATATTATTTTCTTATATCCTATCTAATATTATAACTTTTAGTCTGTTAAAACATTGGATATGTATGTGTGTTTGCTTGTAGAAGGATGTGGAAAAAGTTACAGTAATGTTTGTGAGATTTTTATGTTGCTTCATTTGTGCATTTCATGTCTTTTTATCTTAAGTTTACTTTTCTTAATGTTTCTTGTACCCTTTTTTTATATAGTTGTCATTCCTCCACGATTTCTCAACCTTCTCATTGTGGCATGGTTTATCGACTTTCCTCTTGTTGTGGATTTTGTTCACCATGATTTTATTCTTATTTGCATTTATTTATTTTATTTAAATTGGTTCAGTGCTTTCTGCCTCTAATATTTATTTTGTTCAACTTTTGGTAGGCTCACTTTTTATTTTAATCTTGTTAATATCATTTTGGTATGCTTTTTATCACAGTTCAATTTTGAATTTGGAGGGAAACTTGGAGACTAAAATCTTTACTGATCCCATAACTGGTCTTGTTCGACGTGTGCGTGAGGTCGCCATTCGAAGACATGGTACGTTCAAGATTTTTTTTCCCTATTTCATTGTTGGAAATTTTCTGTAATATTAAGTGGGTGTTTGGCTTGATACCGTGTACTGTTTTTCTCTGGCAAGTCTAACATTGTGCAGTATGTATGTAAACATATTTGAAGGCCTAGAAAAGGCACACCACAAGTGTTCACTGGGTTGTCTTGTTTAATCATATTCCATGGTTTCTGTTTTTTTCTCTTGCTGCTGTGCACATTGTTGGGACCCCATCTGGGTTTGTCTTGTTTAATCATAATTTCATGGTTTCCTTTTTTTTTTTTTTCGCCTTTTCACATTTTTTGGGACAAATCCCCCATCTAGGATTGTGTTATTTACCGACAATTAATGGTTTTATTTCACTTTTAGTTTATGACACGATGCCTCGGCCTCGTGATTTGGTCTAAATTTAGTGTTTTCTTGTGTGGAAAGGGCTGTTGAGATGCAGCAAAAGTTGCAGACTCAGATGGACTAACTACCTCAGACCAGGGATTAAGCACGGGAATTTCACTCCCCATGAATAAGGAATGATCATCCTTCTACAAGCCCTATTGGGTAAAAAGTAATTCCCAAAATCTTCATTGTACTAATTCATATCCATGGATTACAACTACAAAATTTCTCCATAATATAATTTTTATTATTATTATTATTATTTTTTCATATGGGCTGCCATAGCTTCATACCTTCCCCAAAGAACAGACAATGATATAAAGAATTATTGGAACACTCACTTGAAGAAGAAGATCAGAAGTTTCAGTCAGCTATGAACCCTAGTAAGGCCGCCTTAGATTCAAGTACTACCACAACCTCATGTACTCACCATCCACTTTTCGGGTTAGAAAGGGCCGGTAGCTCTGGTATGAACTTTAGGTTACAACCGACCCCCAAAATTATCGATGGGATGGGATGGGATGGGAATGGGAGATCATTGGGATGCAAGAATTTTACCCCTTTTTCTTCTATTTTTTCTTTTTCTTTTTTTATTTCTTTATTTTTTTTCTCTTTTTCCTTTTATTTTCTTCTCCTCAAACGAGAGTTTCTAATATTCAATCTACTGTCTCTTTTTCCTTTCCCAAATAAATTAGGGATATTGTATATTCATTGCTACACCTCATAGGTAAAAATTTTATTTCCTTATATTAAATATGTATTTATATGGTTATTCATATATTTGTTGATTCAAATTTTAATAAAAATTTAAATGGTTATTGGATTTAGAAAACATGAATGTACTAATCTTACATTTTTATTTAATGATTTATGTCATTATTTACTCTAATTCTTTATTATTGTAAAATGATGATAACATATTCAATATAATAATTTATAAATAGATAAGTATTTTAATTTGATCATATGATTAAGGGTGCCTTTGGGAGAGCTTATTTACAGCTTATTTTAGTTTATCTTCTTATATAAGTACTTTTAATAAAAATTATAAGCGTTTAGAAAAGCTTATAAAAATAACTTATAATCCTCTATAAGCTCATTTTAGCTTATTTAAATAAGTTTCATGAAGAAGCTTATCAAAATAAGCTTAAAAAAACTTATATAGAAGCCTAAAAATGATTATCTTAACGACAAAACTGTCATTTTAACAAATTATGTAAAACAAATAAGATTTTTTTTTGAAAAAATATAAAAGAAATTTAAAAAAATTTATGTAAAAAATAGGTAAATGTTTTTGAAAAAATATGTAAATATAGGAAAAAAAATTCTGAAAAATAAAAAAACAAATTTCGAAAATTATGTACAAAAATAGGTAAATTTTTTGATAAATTATGTAAAAATAGGAAACAAATTCTGAAAAACAATGAAAAAATATAAATATTTTTTTAAAAAAAAAACTATGCAAAAAATAGATAAATTTAAAAAAAAATCTAAAAAATAGGAAAAAATTCTATTGATGATAAGGGTGGCAATTTGAGTGGACAGGCTAGATGGATGGATATGCATTTGGTTGTGTGTGGATTTATGCATATGAAAAAAAAATGAATAGGAGATAATTGTTCATTAGCTATTTTTTATACTAGACATTACATTTGAATGATAAATCTTTTTAGTATATAGTGAATCTTTACTTTATTTTTAAATTTTTTTATCATGGTTTCATTATATATATATATATATATATATATATATATATATATATATATATATATATATATATATATATATATATATATATATATATATATATATATATAAAATATTAATTTTTAGTTTTTTTTTAATTATGACAAACGCTTATTTATTCAAACAATTCAATTTTATAAGTGCTTATGAGTCTTTTCATTAATTTCAACTGTTATAAGTGTTTGTGTAATAATGCATCCAAGCACCTTCAAATAATGCATAAATGCTTTTTAAAATATGCATGAAAACGATAACTTATTGAATAAAATGCTTATGACATAAAGCTCGCATCTAATAAACTTTTATAAAATAAGTAGCAATCAAGGCATTTGCAAAACATAACCTAAATAGACTTTAAAATCGAAAAATGTATACCTTGTCAAGGGGATGGATAACAATTAAAATGTTACAAAAATAATATATATGTTATTTAAAGTTTTACTATAATTTACTATATGATACTAGAAGTCGAATGTGATAAGTCTAATTCCAAGTGTGTCACACGTGATCTACCCGAATGACCAGGGAGCCCGAGCCCATGGCATCGGACTCGATACCCATCACACACACATCGGGCAGTTGAGCGAAGAGGCGAGGTCACGCTATCAGCATAGGGCCTGAGCCTAACCCGACTCAAGTTAGTTAGATCAAGAGTCGACATGAAGCTAGTTGAACTAGTCAAACAAGAATATGGGGGGGATACATGGACGATGTGGACTTGAATTTGATCCCCACCCGCACCTACTCCATAACGTGTGTCACCATTGTGGACTTCGAACCAATTGTAGGAGGTCATGTGGCTCCCGTGAGTAGTATAAATTAATATGCTTGTAATCATAAATGATATATTGAATACTTTGGCAATTAGAGATAAATACAAATGCCTTGGGAAGTTCTATCCTTTCCAAGAAGTTGTTTTATAAGATATTTTGGTATTTAATTACCTTTTAATATGAAAATTCTAAATCATGAGTTTCATTTGAACTTTAACTCCATGTATTTCAATTGAATTTGCTTTAAGTAGAAAAGTCTACTTCTTACTTTTATTTCATTGTTTTTTTCTATATAGGTAATTACATCAAATGAAGTTTCCATATAAAAATGTTAATGTGAAAGTTCAAAGAAGCAGTAATTTGAAAGATGAAATTATAATAAAACTATCACGAAAATAAAAAAGATATCAGAGATATAGAAAAACAATAGGAACAATTGGTATGGGAATAGTAATGAGGATAACATTAGGAAATAATGATTATGTTTCGTTCTTACAAAAATTAGGAAAAGAAAATATGAAGATTAAAATAGAGGAAAATTTATAAGGAAAGATTAAAAAAATAGAATATAAAAAGAAATTTAAAATCAATGGATTATTTTAATAGCCCATTCAATTCCAAGCTTATTTCATTCAATTCTCGTACATAGAAATTTAAAAAATGCATACATAGTAAATTATCAAATAATTAATTGTTTTATGGAAAGATGAAATAGAGGAAAACTTATAAGGAAAGATTAAAAAAATAGAATAAAAAAAATTTTAAAATCAATGGATTATTTTAATAGCCCATTCAATTCCAAGCTTGTTTCATTCAATTCTCGTACATAGAAATTTAAAAAATGCATACATAGTAAATTATCAAATAATGAATTGTTTTGTATCATAAGTTTGTCAAATATGTTATTTGATCTTTGTTTCATGAGCTTGAAATTTGATTCAGCATGCGTACTTTATTTCAAAATATTAGTATCTAACTTGATAAAGTTAAGAATTATATTAATATTATTCTTGCTCAAATTTCTTTGTATTAAAGCTTTGAAACTAAAAAACATGTTTCATCTTATAAAACCATGTAACATAAAGAAAAGATTTTATGAAGATTATTCGAAATAATTTTCTTAAAGTTATAAAGTTTTAAAACATTTAAATGTTTTTTATGTAATATTTGGAAGCTCCATGCCTGAGGCGGTAGCTGATGACAGATTTGGAATTTATGGAGCTAATTAGTATAATCTGAAACCTTGGCGAAAAATTAGTGTAGTCAGGGCACTTTGAGCGTAACCCTTGATACCCATGAATGTCCTTTTTTCTGATTCCACCAAGAGCATTGCCTCCACTCTCTCACACACACTTCTTGAGATGGTGGTGACCTTTGTAATTAACAGATCTCCCAACACTAGCAATGAGATACCAGATGAGTTATGGGAAAAATACCAGCGAGATTTATCTCAAAATCCACATCCCTATTGACCGAGGTCAGAACCCTAAACCTTTCATCTTCATCCAAATCAAAATTTGTCCTCTCTAACCTACGAACTCTTTTCTACTCCAGCTTCTTCAGGAAAGCCATCAAAGACCTAAACAAGCTTTGGGAGGGTCACTCATGATTTCAGTGGCTTTCATGGATGCAGCAGGAGAGTTTCCTAACTCTTTTCTTTTATTGTTATTAACTGTTTGTTTTCGCTCTATAGACTTGTGTTTTATCATATATGCTAAACTTAGCCTTTAAGGAGTAGTTGAATTGGTGAATCTTGGGAACCAAGATTGAATAATTCCTATTTTATGGCATCATGAAGCCAATCTCTAATTTTTAAAGGTCAATTAAGTGATATGGACATGGCATCAAGAAGCCATTAAATAATTTATTGTTTTTTTTTTTGTGCTTATGTAATTGGCCATGGCTATACATTCTTTTTGCCTTTGACTGATTTCGATAAAGACCCTTCGTTCTAACCATTTTTTCAAATAGCAACATCCTTTAAACACTCTTCAAATAATAGGAGTTTCATTGTGATTTCCTGTCCCCCAATAATATTGTTTACAGTGTTTTGATATTTTCCTATTTATGATATAAATTTCTTACCCCAAAGGGGGAGTGAACGTAAGGACATATTATAAAGTAAAGATTAAGAATTTAGATATTGATGTTAGGAACTAATATTGATATTTTCCTAACCGGTTGTCCAAATTGTCAAGAATTTAAAACTAAGAATTTGGATTTAATAATCTATTTGACTATTAGATGAATGACTCTTCTTCACTTTTCTTGGGTTACAACTAACATTATTACTATTTTTCTCTTTGCTTTCCACTCGACAAAGGTGATAGAAGGGAGAGAAACTCACCTGCATGTGGTGGTGAACATAAACTTTGATCTCATGGAAAATTAAAGAAAATGCTTAAGCAGAGTTTCTGATGTTGGAAGGCTAATAGCACTAACCATTCTCCACTCCTTTATGGCATCACATGCATTGGTCTAAAAAAGTTGCTTGCCTTCTATATAGCCATGGCCAATTACATAAGCACAAAAAAAAAAAAAAAACTGTCAGAATTATTTAATGGCTTATTGTGCCATGTCCATATCATATTGACATATAAAAAATTAGAGATTGACGCAATGCCATAAAATAGGAATTATTCAATCTTGGTTCCCAAGATTCACCAATTCAACAACTCCTTAAAGGCTAAGTTTAGCATAAATGATAAAACACAAGTCTATAGAAGTGAAAATAAATAGCATAACAATAAAAGAAAAGAGTTAGGGAACTCTCCGACTGTGATCCATGAATGCTTTCACCAAAATCTCATGAGTGACCCGCCCAAAGCTTGTTTAGGTCTTTGATGGATTTCCTGAAGAAGCTGGAGTAGAAAAGAGTTCGTAGGTTAGAGAGGACAAATTATGATTTGGATGAAGATGAAAGGTTTAGGGTTCTGACCTCGGTCAATAGGGATGTGGATTTTGAGATAAATCTCGCTGGTATTTTTCCCATAACTCATCTGGTATCTCATTGCTAGTGTGGGGATATCTGTTAATTACAAAGATCACCACCATCTCAAGAAGTGTGAGAGAGTGGAGGCATCGTTTGGTGGGAATCAGAAAAAATATGCTTTGTTCATGGGTTTCAGTTTTTACGCTCAAAAGGTTTCTGACTACACTAATTTTAGGCATCAAGGTTTCAGATTATACTAATTTTGGGCTCCATAAATTCCAAATCTGTCAATGTTACCGCCTCAAGGCAGGGAGCCTAAATATTATAAAAACATTTAAATGTTTTAAAACTTTATAGCTTTAAGAAAATTATTTCGAATAATCTTCATAAAATCTTTTCTTTATGTTACATGGTTTTATAAGATGAAACATGTTTTTTAGTTTCAAAGCTTTAATACAAAGAAATTTGAGCAAGAATAATATTAATCTAATTCTAACTTTATCAAGTTAGGATAATTAATATTTTGAAATAAAGTACGCATGCTGAATCAAATTTCAAGCTCATGAAACAAAGATCAAATAACATATTTGACAAACTTATAATACAAAACAATTCATTATTTGATAATTTACTATGTATGCATTTTTTTAAATTTCTATGTACGAGAATTAGGAATGAAACAAGCTTGGGAGATTGAATGGGCTATTAAAATAATCCATTGATTTTAAATTTTTTTTTATTCTATTTTTTTAATCTTTCCTTATAAGTTTTCCTCTATTTCATCTTTCCATAAAACAATTCATTATTTGATAATTTACTATGTATGCATTTTAAATTTCTATGTACGAAATTGAATGGGGAAATAAGCTTGGAATTGAATGGGCTATTAAAATAATCCATTGATTTTAAATTTCTTTTTATATTCTATTTTTTTAATCTTTCCTTATAAATTTTCCTCTATTTCATCTTTCATATTTTCTTTCCAATTTTTGTAAGAACGAAACATAATCATTATTTCCTAATGTTATCCTCATTACTATTCCCATACCAATTGTTCCTATTGTTTTTCTATATCTCTGATATCTTTTATTTTCGTGATAGTTTATTATAATTTCATCTTTCAAATTACTGCTTCTTTGAACTTTCACATTATGTTTTTATAAGGAAGCTTCATTGATGTAATTGCCTATATAAGAAGAAAACAATGAAATAAAGTAAGTAGACTTTTCATAAAGCAATTCAATTGAAATACATGAAGTTAAAGTTCAAATGAAACTCATGATTTAAATTTTCATATTCAAAAGATAATTAAATACCAAAATATCATATAAAACAACTTCTTGGAAAGGATAGATCTTCCCAAGGCATTTGTATTTATCTCTGAGTACTTAAAGTATTCGATATCATTTCTGATTACAAGCATATTAATTTATACTACTCACGGGAGCCACATGGCCTCTTACAATTGGTTCGAAGTCCACAATGGTGACACCGTTATGGGAATTGTAGTGCGTAGTTGTAACTCTTAAATCAGATGAGGTGCACGGTACATGTAGCGTAAGGGCACATATATGCACCAAGTGCCATTGTAAGAATAAGAATTAGCCAAGTTTTGAAAAATTGTGAGTACTTTTGCAATTAATGAAAGTGGAGGGTGAAAGTATAATTAATGGAAATTTAAATAGTAAAATAATAATAATAAATTGTAAAATAGTTCGAGAGAAGTCTCGAAATATCTCTAGATCTCCCGGATATTGAGAAGCAGCTGCTTTATTAAATTCGTCTCGCGAAATCTAGGGACTATAAAAGTTTCGTTCCAATTAAAGCAGTCGAATATTTTACGAATTCCCGAAGCAGCAGTGTAGAGTGAAAGCGCAGCGAGATTTTGAAAATTCGAAAAATGGCAAATATTTAAAGGAATATTCAATTAGGATAAAGGAAATTGAAACCGGGACAAAATAAATTGTTTCGGAGCTGAAACGGACCAAGAAGGGAAAGAAAAAGGGACATGTGGGTCCCACCTAAAGAAAAAAAAAAAGATAAATCAAAACATTAAAAGTCAAATGGGCGTAAGGACGGACGGGAGAGAGCGTCTAGGTGCAGAGAGTTTTATTTTTTAAAAATTTTTATTTTTCAAATCTTCTTTATCGAGATTTCACGGAATCGATCGTCGGATTCGTCGAGGCGAAGAGCGAAAAGTCTTTCTGCGGCCAGCTGCGCATGATCTGCAGCGAGGATTTACTTTAGAATTCAGGTAAAGTCGGAAAAATCCTAGTACGGTTTTCTTAGATTCTGACGTTCTAACGGTCAGAATTTTCGTACCAAGAATTAAAGTTACTCTACTTAGCGGCGGGGCTGCGGCGTGGTGCAGAAATCGCGGGATTTGGCGGTTCCACGTGAAATAGTGAATACATATGAATAAAGTATAAAATGGCTGTAAATCTGTATGAATACGTATAAATATCGTATCATAGTATAGTGCATAGTGCATAGTAAATAATGCATAGTGTAGTGCATAGTGAATAAGCGAATAGTATTTGGTTGGTTGTCTTGACGTATACGTCCCAATACATCAATATGTGAGGTACAAAAGTAAAGGCGGGAAAATTGTGTAATCGTGCTCAAATTTTAGTAAGCAGAAAAGGTGAGTGTTCTAAACCCATTTTCAAATACTAGTGTATTATTATTATAAACTGTTTTACACTGGTATTTAATGGTTTTGATGGTAAACCATGTTTGAAAAGCAAGTAATGAGTTTAGAAAGCAAACAATGGTTGTGAGTGTCTAAGCAGTTTTAAAATCTTAGTGTATTATTATTATAAAGCGTTTTACAGCGGTATTTAATGGTTTTGAGTTGTAAAACCATGTGACTGGAAATAACAAGCAAATGGTTTTGATTTAAACCATATTTGAAAAGCAAGCAATGAATTTAGCAAGCAAGAAAATGGTTTTAATTTTAAACCATATGTGAAAATCAAATAAATAAATGGTTTTGATTTATTCAACCATATTTGAAAAGTAAGCAAAGATTTAGCAAGCGATGGTTTTAAATTGTAAAACCATATTTCAAAAAAACAATAAGTAAATGGTTTGGAGGTTGTAAAACTAACAAGCAAAGCAAGTATGGCACAAATGGTTTGATTATGAGCTTATTTTTCAAGAAATGACGACACAAGCCAGTAAAGATATTTGTGACGGAGCTGGCTTAAATCCACCGGATTCAAACGACATACCGATCGAGAGTATTAAGTGTGTCTAGATGATTGTTGGATATCTTGTGCATTTTGTTTTTGATGATAACCGACAATCGTTGCCGGCGTTTAGGGAGCATTGACGTCAGGGTGCTGGTTGGAAACTCTTCCAGTGTGATGGCGACAGCGAGATCAGTCCACCATATTCGCCGGAAGGTGATCCGGTTCTGGTCACTGCCGTATGAATCGATGAACTCCGTTATGGACAAACGACAGTTATGAATTTAGTGGTTGATGTTTATCTGTTTATGTTTGTATGGTTGCGAAAAATCGACGATTGATCTTGTGTTCCTTTAAGACTAAAATGAGTTTAAAACAACGGTTGAACGTGCATCTGCAGTTTCAGCTGCTTGATAGTTGAGCAGACTCATGGGAGAACGATTTTAGCGACCGTTGTTTGGCTAAGATGTTAAAAAAAAGCGGTTGAGCCGAAAAGTATTTATAAAGTTTAGAAACTTTTTAAAGTAAGAGAATTTGATAAATGTTTTATACATTTTAAAGCAAGAAAGATTTGAATGTTTTATACATTTTTGAAGCAAAAAAGTTTATAAAATGTTTTTATAAACTTTTCAAGAAAACAATTAAAGCAAAAGCAAGCAAGAGAATTGAGAAAGTTTTATAAGCTTGCAAAGAAAGAAGCTAAACAAAGCAAGCAATAGTAAAAAGTTTTATAAACTTTTAAAGTAAGCTTAAGTACAAGAAGTTTTAGAAGCTTTAAGCAGCCCAGACTTACGGAAAATATTCTACGAAAAAGAAAGTTTTATAGTTTTGAGATGTTTTTCAAAAAAAAAAAAACATTTTATAAAGCATACGCTCAACGAGGCTCGTTTAGCTCGTTATTTTTGTGTTTAAAAGTTATTTTCAATGCAGGGCACTCGGGACTACGGAGCATATTAGGATTACTCGACATTTGTACGAAGTGTTGTAATTAATAATGTTATGTAAAGAAAATTGTAAGACTCGAGAAATTCCAATTTTTGGAAAAAGAACCAAAAAATCGTAATTCGATTCTGAAATTATATTTGGTTAAAATCAAAAATTGTCTACAGATCTCGGATGATGAAGCATGTTGCCTTAAATTGGAATTGTATCGAGAAATCAAGCTAGCACGTAAAATTTGTTGAATTAAGAGGCGGATGTGAGATTTACACGTTTTTCGGCGTTAGAGTTCGGATCTGAAGTAAAATGATTTTCGATGTGAAGACAGTCACATATAACAAGTACTCATGTGCCACAAGTGGTATGAGTAGAGAAATGATGAAAATGGACGGTAGAGATAGTCTTAGAATGTGTAGGAAGAAGGGACGTAATGGTCATTTTGGAGTTTGATTTAAATGATAATAAAATAATATTTAAATAGTGTTTGTCTTAGCTCAAATAACAAAGAGAAAAACGTGGAGAAAGCAAAGGATAGATCAGTAGCTGACTTCACCATTTTAGAGAGAGAGTGAAGCCCAAAATATCGGGCGTCAGGCCGTCGCGATCTTCGGAATGAGAAGAAAAGTTGCTCACGCGGAGAGGGCTTCGCGTGGAGTGCCGGTTGGGAGTTTCCTTCAAACTCAGAAATTGGGAGTTTCTCCCTACTTGGGTTTTATTCTTCGTTTAAGTACTTTGTGAATGTTTAGTTGAATATGAGGCGTGAGGAAGCTGGTTTGATCGATCGAATCTTGGGCAGGTGTTGTTGTAAATTTTTTGAAACCAAAATGGGTAGGCGGAGTGGCGAGTGTTATTGCCTTGTGTGGGTTGTTGGGTTGTGTGTGTGGTGTTGTGGGAAATAAATCATGTATTGGTTTGTTTGAGGCCAGGAAATGGTAGTCGGGTTCCGCAAGTGAATCGATGATTTATAATTTGTCGGGAATAATGTAGGGTTACAAAATAATTTTGTGAATTAATGTGTTTGAAATTCGGGTAATTCAAGAGTAGAATTGCTCGTCTTTGATCGATGATAGCCCTTGTGAGACTAATTTGATGTGATGGAATGTGAAGTGCATGTACATGATTGTGTGATTAAAGTTTAAAGTGAATATATGCATGTTTATATATTTACATGTGATATAAACTGTAATGGAATTGGCGTCATCTCGTCGTATGCGCTGGGGGCACCACTAGGATGATAGGAGTGAGTTCATGAAAAGTGAGTATAGAGAGAATGGTTTCGGAGGGGTTGTCGTAAAAATGATCGGAGGGTAGTCCATAGTAAAAATATCAATCGTCGAGAGCGGCCCCACGATTGATATACATCGGGGAGTAGTCCATAAAATAATATCAATGCGTCGGAGCGACCTGATTGATATATATACATCGGAGGTTGTCCTGAGTAAACATAATAGTGCCATCACGAGGCAGGCGGGAGTGTGATGGAGTCGGTGAGGACTCAGTGCGAGATCCCGTTTAAGACATTCAAGTAGGATCGATTGCATTTTGCTTGAATGTGTGTTTATTTTAGACATTGCATGTACTTAGGTGGAGAGTAGCCCGCCCAGGGTGATTCCACTGCGAGGCATTAGCTCATCTGTCGAGGGATACTATTTTATAGGTACGGGGGAGGCGTGCGGCGGCTCGTCCTAGAGGCCAGGGTTTAGAAGAGCCGGATTGTGGGCACAGGTTATGAAATATTACATGTATTAGAATTGTTTTAATTTTAATATATGTTGTATAGAAATAAATTGAACTCTTGAACTATGTTGGATAGTTGGATATATATACATTGTTATAAATATTGGTTTATGAGCCCAAGTGGCCGTTTTAATCATAAACTATTATATTGGACTGTTTGGGACAGGTTTTGTACAGGTTTTGTATTTGGGTAGAGCTCCCCGTACAAAGGAGACTCTGCCCGATTTTCGTGAAGAATGTCGGGTCACGGAGCATTCAGTATTGTTGGTTGATGGGTGATCAGCGGACCCCCCCGGAGTTTGGGGGCGTCACAAAAATACTTTGAATTTGTATATTGGAACATATGTATGTACATAGTATAGTCTTGTGAGAATGTGTTGGGTTGCTGGTTGCCATATTGGGATAAAATGTAAATTTGTATATACAGGATTTGGAATATATCTATCACCAACGGCCGAATCATGTTCTTGAGTTTTCACCGGCGCGATATTTTACCAAATCCTAAGTTGGAAAAAGAAGAAAATTTTTTTATCGGGGTTTAGCGAAGCCTTCCGGCTTAGCTTCACGGGGATTTTGGTTGTTAGAGGTAAAAATTTGGGGATTTACGATAGTGGCGGAGCACACGCCATTATTAGAAGAAATTGGGGGTGTGTCGGTGTGGTATCGAGGCCGGGTTGTATCTGATAACATAAGATTTGAGGACATATGACCATGTGATGAGTGCCTGAAACACTCATAGTATACCCGCGTCTTTCTTAGGTTTTTTAGCGTTATTTTTATGGTTAAATATGTATTTTTCCAGTTTGTTATCTGAGTATGGCCAGAGTCGGTGAATGCGGTGCGGATGATGTGAAAAAAGAACGCGCAAGCTGTGGAAGCAAATTGGAGTAATGGAGAAGCGATGCGGGGAGAGAGTGGGCGCCCGCGTCGCGGCGGTCCGGCGATCACCGGCGTCTCCCGCTGATGACGTTCCAGCGTCGCGGCGTTAGTCGTAATCTGATCAGCGATCGGAAGCGTCCAGCGGCGTCACCAGCGTCGCGGCGTCGGCGCGGAATCACGCACCTCATCATTTAAAGCACCAATGGTTGAGTCGAGGAGGTGTCGGGAGGCGTACGAAACAAGGGCCTGAAATTCGGAGCGGTAGTGACCACGAGACTTCGAAGAAGTGCGTGATTTGTCTTGTTTCTCATTTTGTGGATATTAGAAGATGTTTTGAGATTAAATATTTTCATTTTCTCATTCGATTATGTTCTAGATCTATATCTGGGGTTGTGTTGAACCATTTGTCATATGTTGATGGATTAAGGATTGGTACTTTATATTATTCGATTGTTTATCAATTTATTTGCATACACTCTATATCTATGATTTCATTATATAGTGTCGGCTAACATTGGCATAATCACGCGGAGATCGGTCGAGATGAGGTTATCCGGGGATGCAGGTAAACGACGCCCCGATTGGTCGGTAAATAGAGATATTCGATCGAAGGTGGCATTTGGGGTTAGAACATTTAAGCATTTGAATATTGAGTTGGGATAGAGATATGCTCGACTCTATTCATGAGAATAGGCGGATATACCTCGAGAGAGGATATCATAAGTAAAAATAAGATCTTTCGTAGTCATTGACTTATAAATATATTGAATAATAATATCTTTAGAAATAATCCATTGAGCGTGACGAGGGAGAGCGTAACCACAGTCTTCAATACCAGTAATTCATTAGAATCAATAAGCTTAAGTGCGAATTTCACATACTCAATTTCTTTCTAAAAATGCGATACATTCGAGATATTATCTAGGAAGCAAAACCTTTGTAGTCTGACACACACATCCTGTGGATCGATAAAAATTTTCATTGGTACATTATATTGGTTGGAGGCGACAGCGTGCACTTGCGCACATAGGCGTAATTTTCTGTAGCCAGCGTTTTCGGCGCAATCGAGAGTTTTTAGGCGCCGGCTGCTTGGGACAGGTTTAGATTGATATAGAGAATAAAGCAATTGGATATTACTCTAAAATTTTCTTTACTTTTGTTTACTTTTACAAGTGCTAGTAATTTGGTTTTGTTGGTTCGTGTGTTATTGCAGTGTAGGTTTCGGTAAGTACGTCACGGCGTCGAGATCAAGTTAGCGATACCGTTTTGATCCCGAGCGAGAAGAACTTCTGCCTGATTATTTCGAGAACATAGAGCAGGCGGTAGAAACCTAACGACCATGGAAAATAATGAAGAAGCGAAATCTTAACATTGGTAAGCGAGCCCTGAGTAGAAATGGGAATAACGGAAGGAATCAAGCACCCGAGACGTTATCTGACGAGATGATCCTTTCATGCTACTAGATGAGTTTGTTTACCACCATTTGGTAATTCGGACGGTATCGGGCGACCTCATTCAAGCGGAACAACGATTGGAAGGAAGTCGGTCCGCGGTACGAGTGCGGGAACATCTTATTCCATGGACTACCCCATGAGAACCGAATATGCATTTGGCCAGGCTTCCTTGAAGTTTGCGATACGATCAAGTACAATGGGGTTACTGAAGAAGCTCTCAGGTTGCGATTGTTTCCACTTTCACTTGGTGATAGAGCCAAGCACTGGCTAACCAGTCAGCCACCAGATTCCATTACTACATGGAACGATTTAGTGCAAAAATTTATGACCAAATTCTTCCCACCGTCGAAAATTGCACAACGTACGAAGAGATTAATACTTTTACCGGACAACTGGGGAGAACTGGCGGAGGCATGGGACGATTTCGCGAATTTTTAAGAAAGTGCGCGTCAGCGGACTAACGGATGGATCACGAGTCGTACTTTCTGGCTGGTGAGGCGCTACTAGAATAGTGATTGATGCCTGTTTGGAGGAGCACTAATGAAGAAAACCCGCGGACCGAAGCTTATGAAATTACGAGAAGATCTTTGCACGACACAAATCGGTGGCTTTAGGGAGAAGACTACACACGGTGGCGGTGGGTGGCCGCGGATAATGGTCATCAACAATTTGGTTAATCGTAACAGCACGGTGACTAAGCAGTTAAGCGGCTGACAAGGAGCGCGAGCGCCATACGAGACCCGACCCGTAGAATTTATGTGGTCACGTGGAGGGCGACACAATAGCCGCGGAATGTCGGTCGAAACCACATTAGAAGCGAGCCCGGTGCGTGTCAGGTTGTCGGAATCGATCACGGCAAGAAGAGCGTATGGAAGCGGAGTTATCGGAATCAAAATCGGGACGAGGTGGGCGTAATGTCGGAGACGGAGCGGTCGGAACAATCGAGGTATGGGTGGCGAATAATCGAGGAATAATACGCCATCGAGCCCAGAGACTAGTGAACCACCCTTTGAGAAAAAGATGGATTTAGAACAAGCCGCACGGATGTTAACTTCCCTCTGCTTTTCATGAGATGAGACCAAAGGCGAACATGCGTGACAAGCAACTTGATTGAACAATCCAAGCTACGGTGAGAAGTTTGGAGGCACAAATGGGCCAAATGGCAAACTTCTTGTGAGAGGCGGCTAGGGGTTCCTTCAGAACAGCTCGAGAAATAAACCCAGGAGACGAGGGACGAAATGAACATGTCAAGCGATTCGCGGCGAGAAGTGGTAAAGACTTGGAGACGAGGGGAAATCCTCGATTATAAGAGTAGAGGCGAGAAAGTCATCGGCCGTTCGAATGATGATGCAAATAAGGAACAGCTTAATGAGAAGCAATCGGAAGAGAACTCTCTCTTGAAACGAGAGCCGGCTGCCGATTCCTTACCCCTGACGTCTCGAAGCATAAAAATTTGGATAAGCAATTCACTAGAATTCATGGATGTGTTAAAGTTACACATCTGATATCGGATTTCTTTGATGCCACAAACAGTGCCAGTTATGTAAAATTTATGAACATCACGTCCCGAGAGAAGATTAGCTGATTTCGAAAGCAGTTAACAGCGGGAATGCGGTGCCGTACTTCGAGCTACGCGAGCTCAAGGACCCGAGCCGGTTTCAGCACATCCGCACCGCCCAAATGCATCTTTGAAGAGCCACATGTGATTTGGGTGCCGGCGTGTCTTATGCCCTTATCCATTTTCAAACGTTTGGGATTAGGTGAGGCTCGCCCAACTACAGTCACATTTCAGCTTGTAGACAGATCTTTGAAGCATCCTAGAGGGATAATAGAAGATGTCTTAATAAAGGTCGACAAGTTTATCTTTCCAGCAGATTTCATTGTTTTGGATATGGAGGAAGATAAAGAAATCTAGATAATCTTGGGTGAAATAGTTTGCTGCGAGTGGCGAGACGATGATTGATGTTCGGAGGGGAGGCGGGAAGTGAGAGTCTGAGAAGATGAAGTAAAATTCAACGTGTTTAGACCGGTGAGACACCGGCGAGAAGAGGTGATGCTTGCTTCATGGTAGAAATAGTAGAGGCTGTAGTGTCTAGTAGAAGTGGTCTCCCACTTGACCCTTTGGAGGCCCAGCCTAGTGGAGAATGAGTGAGAACTTCGGCGAAGAGCGAAAGAATATGTTAAATGGATGGACTCTTTCGGACATAATAGAAGGAAATACTTTGAATCCCTAGGCGAAGGAGCTAAAACGCTGGTCCCATCGGTTGGCTTGACCACCCGAATGGAACAAAGCCTCACCTAGCCATTTAGTATGCATACCTTGAGGGTAAAATCTGCGCTACCGGTGATTATCTCGGCATCTTTGGTGCCTTTGGGGAAGAGAAGTTATTGAGGGTCATCGAGATCATAAACATGCACTCGGATGGTCTCTGGCGATTTAAAAGGGATTAAGCCGCTTCTATGTGTACATGCATGTCGTATTTTACTAGAAGATGGACATAAACCTTGGTGGAGCCTTGAGAGGAGGTTAAATCCAGAAATGATGAAGGAGGTAGTCGGGAAAGAGAGGTTTAAAATGGCTAGATCTTTGGGGTGATTTACCCCATTTCGGAGCGGCGCATGGGTAAAAGCCAGTTCGAATTAGTGCCAAAGAAGGGAGGAACAAGCTGTCATCGGGGTGAAAACAACATCTTCTTTTGCCTTCGAGCAGTCCTTGCAGTTGGAGGATTGCATTGATTATCGAAAGCGGAACAAAGCCACTTTCGAAAGATCATTTCCATTCTTGGTTTTAGATCGGATGCTAGATCGATTAGCCGGAGGTCATGAATACTATTGCTTTTGGATGGATATTCGGTACAACCAAATTGCCATAGCTTACGAAGATCAAGAAAGCGACACCGCGTGCTTATGGTACGGTCGCATTCGGCGGATGCCCTTTGAGGCGTGCAATGCAGGGTACTTTTCAGCGACATGATGGCCATATTCTCGATATGGTTGAAAAAGACGATTGAATCTTCATGGGCCGATTTCTCGGTAATGGGAGATTCATTTGACAATTTGTTTAGAAAACTTAAGGTATCGCGGCAAGGAGATGTGAAGGGTGCTTGTACTTCGGTGGGAAAAGTGCCATTTATGGTCTGAGAAGACGTCCTTGGACATCGGTTCGTAGGGATATAGAAGTGAATGGGGCGAAGATTGAGCTTGATTGAGGGTTGCCTCCACCCTCATCTGTAAAAGGGGTTCGAAGTTTTCTAGGCCCTGGATTATCGCGGTTCGTCAGGATTTTCGCGGATTATGGCTTGTTGTCTAACCTCCTAGTCCAAGGGATCCCATTTGAGTTTGATTCACAATGTTTGCATGCATTCTCAGTGTTGAAGGATAAGTTGGTTTCAGCTCCTATTGTTGTGGCTCCGGATTGGTCCTTTCCATTTGAACTTATGTGTGACGCCAGTGACTTCGCGATTGGGGCAGTGCTGGGGCAGAAACGAGAGAAAATCTTTCAGGTAATCTACTATGCTAGTAGAACCCTGAATGATGCTCAGCTGAATTATGCCACTACAGAGAAAGAACTGTTGGCCATTGTCTTTGCTTTGATGAGTCGGGCCCGTATTTGATTAGCGATAAGGTAGAGTGATTGCACGATCGATGCCGTTAAATTATGATGTTAGAAAGATGAAAAACCTAGATTAATTCGGTGAGATCTATTCTTTGCAAGAATTCGGCGTAGAGATTAATGACAAGAAAGGCAACGAAAACCTAGTGTGATCATCTTTCAAGATTGGAAGGTAGAATGATGTTCAGTGAATGACAATTTCAGGATGAAACTCTTAGCTATTGAGGAGACGAGAGGCGGTTATGGTTCACAGTTATGTGAATTATTTGGGTAGCTAAAATAATCCCTCAGAATTTAGCATCGGCGAAAAATAGGTTTGTCGCACACTTGAAACACTACTATTGGGAGGAGCCAATTCTTCCACAGTTCTGCGCTGATCGGGTGGGGAGATGTATTACTTGCGAAGATGAAATACCGCAGTATTCTAAACCATTGTCACACTCACCATGTGGTGGACACTTTGGTGACGAGAGAGCAGCTGACGAGTGCTTGATCGGGTTTTCTTACGGCTGCCTTGTTAAAGATGCTCGTGATTCGTTTCCACTTGTGACAAATGTCCATGAATAGAACATTTCTAGAAAGACGAGCCACCCGTGCATCCCGTTTTGGAGGTGGTGTTTGATTTATGGGAATAGATTTCATGGGACCATTTCATCGTCTGGCCAACTTATACATCTTGTTGAGCGTGGAGCTATGTCACCGAAAGTGGGTGGAAGCAATCCACGCACCGACAATGCGAGTCGTGGCTCGGTTCTATCGCGACGCATGTTACTCCACGTTTGGAACCCCTCGAGCATTGATCACAAATAATGGTACCCGTTTACGCGATAAGGTAATTGACAAGGTTTGCGAAAAGTATGGGGTGCGTCGTCGCACATCTCTTGCATACCACCGATCAAGCGAGACCAGCGAGAGTATCAAATCAGAAATCAAGTCCATTCTCGAGGAAGGCAGTTAACGACTCAGGGAAGGATTACAAAGATTGAAGATGCCCTGCAGGCGTCTTAGCCTGACATTTAAAACTCCTTTGGGTATGTCACCAGATTCGAATCGTTTATGGTAAAGCATGTCATCTTCCGAGTAGAATTGGAGCATCGAGCTGTTGGGCCACTCGACCAGTTAAACATGGATGAAGTACATTGGTACGGTGAAGCGTTGCTCGACTTCCGGTGAACTAGGCCGAATTCGGGGCGAAGCTTAGTAGCATTTATAAAGGAAAGACTAAAGCTGGCCGCGACCAGACACATTACCAGAAAGGAGTTCACGGCAGGACAACAAGTTCTTTTGTTCAATTCCCCCCACCCAAAGAAGCTCTTCGGGAAATTAAAAAGTCTGATAATCAGGGCCTTTCACGGTAACAAAGATCTTTTCACCGCGGTGGGGCGGAAGTTACACATCCTGAAGGCACATTCACAGTCACCACCCAACGATTGAAGCCGTATTATGGAGGCGAGTTTCTTGCAGACAAGCAAATCATTCCTTTGACAGCAGCAGACGAAGTGTAGTAAGCGATCATATGAGTTCGGGTCCCCGAGCACATTGAGATTCAGGGTCGTCGAGCTAACGACATTAAACATAGCGCTTCTTGGGAGGCAACCCAAGTGTTTCTTAAACTTTTCACTTTTTCAATTTTTTTATTGTTTATTTTAAGTGATATTGGTTTACTGGTTTTCTCCATAATCGGTGTCTCTTTTTGGTTATTCTTGTCGAGGACTTCATGACAGGGTATTGGGGAGGGGATCAGTTCATCTTTGTGCATTCTGATCGAGAGAGTCACCTTCTGAGAGTGAGAAGAGTTTCTTGGCCATGGGATCCTCAATGTGCACAGATTTTTGGAGGCCCTCTCTGTAACGTCACGACGTTGAGTCGTAACGTCGCAACGTTTAAACGTCGCGACGTCCATGTTACCCTTTCTGGAACGTCGCGACGTGGAGTTTCAACGTCGCGACGTTGATTTTAAGTGTCTCTGTAACGTCGTGACGTGGTTCCAACGTCACGGCCGTGGCGCATACTCTGCGGGCGTCGCCGGTGAGTCATCAACGTCGCGACGTGAATTTTTAGGAGTCTGCGGAGCGTCGGCGTTGTTAATTCCGCTCTACGTAGCGTCGCTGACGTTGCTCGACGATACGCCCGGCGTCGTTTAGTTCCGCTCTGTAGCATTCGCTGGCGTTGCCCGAAACGTCGCGGCGTTGACTTGACCCTCTGCGTCGCGTCGTGTTGCCGAGGCGTCGCGACGTTGCCCTGTTTTAAGGCCAAAAATAGGCCATTTTGCTTTTCACGTTGCCCACATCCCTGCCTAAACCCTAGCACCCATCACGCCAGTCCTTCTTAGGAACTCCCTCTGCAGCCGATTAGGAGGCTCCTACATTGCCAGGCCTTCTGCGGCACCTCGTAGTCACCCTCACTGCTTGGTTAGACAACGGTTCCTTGTCAGTGGCATTCCCACCACAACGTACTCGGTTACAGCACTAGTGTAGTCATCTAAACCTATGAAATTTGGGAATTCCACAGGTTGGTGCAGGGTCTTATGGGTTCAAGTTTAGGGTATTATTAGGTCTATTTTAGGGTTTTGAGTCACCTTTAGGGTCGTTCGTACACTTAGTGGTTTTGGTTTTTCTTGGTGCACGCTAGGTGTTCGTTTTTTGGTCTAGGTCAGCGGGTGACCAATTGGGTGCCACCACCGCGTGAATTCTAGCCACCCCAATGCACGGTAAAGGCGAGAAGTGCCTACGGCGGGTCGGTCCGGCGGACCCGGGCCCACGCCTACGATGTCACGCGGTTCGTGAATGAGGGAGTGCGCCGATCGAGTTCGACACCATACGCAAGCAGATGCGTTCATAAAAGGAGAGGATTTCACCGCCCCAGGTGACTTTTTCCTTGAAGACCATTGCGGTAGGGATGGCGGGCCCTTGTGCGACCACTCATCGGCGATGAGTGTGGTCTGCGGGTTCTACCTTGATCTCGCCTCCCACGTCTGAAGAAGTCGGGTGCAGCGTGTTGGTCGACTTCGGTGTGGGTCGGTCGATAGTTAATACAGTCCAGAGCATGTCCCTTCGGAGCGGATTCGATCGGCTCCGCGGTGACTACCAGGGTTATACGAGTATTGTGAATGGCGGGGTGAGTGGAAAGTCAATAGTGAGGGCCATGCGGTCCATGAGCGAAGCATTTAGCCTTCATACTGGGTGCATCACTTCATCCGCGTCGTCTTATTAGATGGCCGGCGTGTGTGAAGTGGCGACGGCGTGCCACGCTTTCGACCTACGCCCGTCATACGGGATATACCTTTTTGATGTTGGGCGAGGTTATAGAGGATGCCATCCTCCATAGCAGGCGCCAATGAATTTGGGGCACCCCTTCCTTATCTTTGGCTTGTCTGAAGCAGTAGGGGTACCCTCGGCGGCCGATGAGGCTGGCTCCGCCCATAAGGCCATATTGTCAAGAGGACACACGCCAGAGGTGTCCGCGACTGAGGGTCCCTGCATGATTCCGACCATGAGCCTCGAGACCGGGGGCGGTACTGGCCCATCGGGCTCGGTATGGATCACGGGCGATCCCGGGAGACTGGCCGAGTCCTCGTCCCACCACGCCTCCACCACCATCCCGGTAGCCTCGGGAGGCCGGCTCACTCAGGTCCTACGCGATCCACGGGACCGGTGCTCTCCTCATTTTAGTGCTTCGATGCCTTACGGGACGAGACCGGGAACCGCAGGGTCCTCGTCACCTGAGGATATGGAGGCTCTTTGTCGGCGATATGCGTCTTTGTCTTGGCGATGAGGCCACCGTTCTTCGGCGGCGGCGAGCCTTGCGGTAGAGATCATACCGGCTCTGGACTTTCACCGGCCCTCGCCTACCACCGCGGTGATCAGCAGGGGAGTCCCCTTCACCTACACTTTTGTTTTTATTGCTAGTGGGGGACAAGATCGCTTTTGTTTGGGAGGGAGGGTGTAAATTGAAAAGCCTAATATTGCTAAATTGTGGGTGGTGATCGGGTTTTTAGTTAGATCTGTTTAGTTATGTTTTGTTTTTAGTATTTGTGTAGTGTTTTTGTTTCGTTCAGCATATTAGTTGTGTTTAATTTGGTTTGATTTGCTTGATTTAATTTGATGAGTCATGTGTTATTTTGTTTGCGTGTGTGTTAGGTCATTCCTATATGTAGTAGTTGCATGTGGAGTAGTTGTGAATGTGTGTGCCATGTTGAAAGTCGAGGATCGCACTGGTGAGATTCACTATTGACATGGAAGATCGGATGCATACAATGTTTGGTGCTCGGTAATTAGGTTGAATAGGTGGGAAAGGTTTGATGAACGCTAATCCCGGGTAGTCAAGCTATTTCTCGATGATCTATCCGCACTGCGCACACTCTTACGACCTTCGAGAGTGCGCATAGGTCTTGAGATCGAAAACTACTAAAGGGTTAGATAAAACCTTGAGTCCCAACCATCTAAGTGATGGGACACCATCAAAGAGGATTGCCATTGAGCTAACTAAGAAAAAAAAAAAAAACAATAGAAAAAGTCAAAAGAGTCTTGTGAATTAGAATAAGTGGATCATCATTCGGAATCAAGACGCAGTCAGGGGGCCTTTCAAAGCTTCATCACACTAAGCCAGTGGTGCAAAAGTCATTGACTTCCTTGCACTTCATGAGACCAGAAAGATGGATTTTTCCACAACCTGGGGCCTTTGAGTTTGGTTGAGTGTTGGAGGTGAAGTTTTGAAGGGAATTTAATGCGGGTGCCCTTAACAGTAGTTTGGGAAATTCACCCGATGGATCCTCAGCTATAGGAACACTGCATCCCTAAAACTGCTTTAAGTCTTCTTCAAGCTACTGTTGCCAGAAGTTTTAGGTATTTTGACATGAATAAAAAGGGTGCGTTCTTATCCTTTCCTAGTTAGCTTCTTCAGAAACCCAGTGATTTGAGCTTAAGTTTGGGGTGTCGAACCTAGACGCCACCTTTGGGAGGTAATTATACGCACATAGGGTCATTGGGAAAGGTTATTGAATACCATGGAATTTGAGGCACTAGTCACTTCCACCTATTTCAGGCGAGGTTCAGAAAGTCGAACATACGTATGCATCTTGTGAACTTGAGCAAAGCGACGGCGGTGTGAGTCGGTCCAAATTGATCCTGATTTGCCAGGCATGTGCAACCTTGTCTTAGTGTTGGTTTGGTATGTGGATTGTGTCTGTCTAGAGTCCATTCTTGCTTGGGAATGACGAAGTTAGTTTGGGTGTGGTGAGTGCCTGAAACACTCGTAGTATACCCGCGTCTTTCTTAGGTTTTTAGCATTATTTTTATGGTTAAATATGTATTTTCCGATTTTGTTATCACAGTATGGCGAGTGGTGAATGCAGTGCGGATGATGTGAAAAGAGCGCGCAACGTGAAGCAAATTGGAGTAATGGAGCAATGTTGGAAAGTGGGTACGCCCGCGTCGCGGCGTCTCCGCGTCGCATGATGTTCCTACGGCTTGTCGTGGCGTTGGGTCAATATACAAAAGTCAACAATCGAAAAAGTGGCGTCTCAGCGTCTCAGCGTCGCGGCGTTATAGCGTCGCGATGTCGGCCACGGGATGCGCACCTCATCATTTAAAGCACGTGGTTGAGTGGTATGTCGGGAGCGTGCGAACAAAGGGCACGGAATTCGGGCTTGATAGTGACACGGACTTGAAGAAGTGGCGTGAATTTTGTCTTGTTTCTCATTTTTGGCGTGGATGTTAGAAAGATGTTTTGAGATTAAATAACCATTTTCTCATTGATATGTTCCACAGATCTATACTCCCAGGGTTGTGTTGAACCATGTCATATGTTGATGGATTAAGTTTAGTACTTTATATTATTCGATTGTTTTATCGATTTATTTTGCATCTGCTCTATATCTATGATTTCATTATATGGTGATGTCGGCCAACATTGGCATAATCTGCTGGAGATGAGAGATTTGAGAGATGAGGTTATCCGAGGGATGCAGGTAGAAGCGACTAACCAGTTGATTCGGTAAATAGAGATATTAGATCGAAGGTGGCATTGGGTTAAATTTTGTTTAAAGCATTTCGGAATATTGAGTTGGGATAGAGATATACTCAACTCTATTCATGAGATAGGCGGATATATCTCGAGAGAGGATATCTCGTAAGTAAGATCACCTCGCCATCGACAACTTATAAATATATTGAATAATAATATCTTTAAGAAATAATCCATTGAGCATTGACAGGGGAGACATAACCCTAGTCTTCAATACCCGATAATTCATTAGAATCAATAGCTTAGTCTGAGATTTCACATACTCAATTTCTTTCCTAAAAATCACGTCACATTCGAGATATTATCTAAGAAGCAAAACCTTTGTAGTCAACACACATGTCCCTGTGGATCGATATCCGTACCATTGGTACATTATATTGGATGGGCGGCATGCACTTGCGCCGCATGGCGTAAATTTTACACCTGCAGCCGTTTTCGACTGTCACCATGCAAGATGGTATTAGAGCATAAGTTGGTATAACCTAAGGCTTGAAGAGAAATGATCAAAGCATAAGTTGGTAATGTACAGTATGTATCTAGAAAATCTGGTGTTATATATAATTTATTATCAGTAAACATGCAATTTCAAATTCAAAGTACATGCGATATGAAGTGATTCAAAGTATTAAACAATTGATTTTTTTGAAATTACAACATGTTAAGAGACGAGAGGTCAGCCCAGGTGAGGCTATCTGGTTCGAAAGGCCCAGATTTCTCAGGAGAGATGAGTTAATTTAGTCGTCCACTACGCCTATAACCGCCTCCAGTGAGTCAGTCGACCATCTCGGTCAATTAGTGGGGGAGCTCAAGGCGATTACGGCAGAAAGCAGTGGCACAGATTGCTCAGAGGAGGTTATGGCGACTATCAAGAAAGTCAGAGCCTCACCACCCAAGTTCTCATCACAAAATCGAACCGGCGGATAAAAGCATACCAAAACATAGCTAACAAGATTGCACAGTTAGCTCTAAATAAAAAGTTACCAAAGAATATTAGAGGCGTAGCACCGAACCAATTCTAAATAAAATAAATAAATGCAAATAAGAATAAAATCATGTGAATTGAAAATCCACAACAAGAGGAAAGTCGATAAACCATGCCACAATGAGAAGGTGTTGAGAAATCGAGGAATGACAACTATATAAAAAAAGGGTACAAGAAACATTAAGAAAATAAACCCAAGATAAAAAGACATGAAATGCACAAATGAAGCAACATGATGGTGACCACAAACACATCAACTTTTTTCCACATCCTTCTACAAGCAAACACACAGCAGATAAACAATGCCACTGCATCAGTTATACAGACAGATAGGATATAAGAAAATAATATTTTTCTTAGGGGAATAAATGTGTAAAATATAGAAGGCAGGTCCTTACCTATTTAAATACAAAGGAGGGCTCAAAAGAAACAATATCAAGGACAAAAAAAGGAAAATATATAGGAAAGGAAGGCTCAAACAATAGAATGTTTGTCTTGTATCACACTCTCGTTAGAAGAGAAGTCATATGCACCAATCTTAGTGCTGCAATGTACTGAATCCTTGGACTCAGATATTCTAAACAAAAATGCCTCCCTATTTAATGCCCACATACAGATCCCGAGGTGGCAACTTTTCCTCAACATGACAATCACTTCTCATACAGGAGTCAGTTCTCTTACGAAAGATTAGGTTAGAGACAATGTCAAGGGCTGCTAGGCTATCACAATACAAAGCCTTCTCCATCAGTTCACTTTTCCAAATCTTAGCTCCTAAAGGAGTTGTTTAAGCCATATAAGTTCAATAGTTTGCCAAAACCATAGCTCGATACTTAGCTTCAACATCTACACTCCTAGCTACTATGATATGCTTTTATTTCTTCAAGGATATTAGATCCTTTGATATAATAGAGGATACGAATCACAGCATCCCAGTGACTCACACGATGACTGAAGGAACTGACTAACTACACTCACAAGAAAGGAAATGTATGGTTGAGTGATGGCGAGGTAGTTTAGTCTCCCCACAAGTAGTTGATATCTCCCAGATCTTGGTGTAGGCTCCTCCGTCTCAAAGCATGCTTGAAATTCGGATCCATGGTTCACATGTTTACAATTTAGCATATAAATTTCCCCCTAACATTTAGGACATACTCCTCTAAAAACATAACCAATATCGGATTTAGACTGAGTTATTCTAACTCTATAAGTCCTTGAGTTTCCCAAGTCTTTTTTATCTCAGCCAGATTCAGAGTGTTACGGAGTTTCTGAAAACCATCCTGATGTCGCCATAACAATGTCGTCTAATAAAACAATCACAGATATAGATGCACTACCTTGAGGATGTGTATAATGAAAGAAATAGAGTGATCGACATGCCTGGAAGCAGTTAACTATACGATCGAGCTAAAGCGGCCAAACCAAGCTGGGGGTTGCTTTAGGCCATATATGGATTGACGTAGCCTGCATACCAAACCAGATTCTCCCTTGAGCAACAAAACCAATTGGTTGCTCCATATATACCTCTCTACGTAGGTCTGCCTCATGTAGAAATGCATTCTGATGTCCAACCAAATAGGAGCCAAGATCTCAGCAACCATAGAGAAGTGAAAGACGAATAAGAGGCATTCGCAACAGGAGAAAATGTGTCATGTGAGTCGAGTCACATTTATATACCCCTTAGCAACTAATTGAGCCTTAACACAGTCCACCCGCCCATCTAGGCCAATCTGAATTGTATAAACTCAACGGCAGCCAACAAGAGACTTGACAACAAGTAAGGAAGCTAGGTCCCATGCCGCGAGAATGAGAGCAGCCATTCTTTCAACCATCGTTGCTTCACTGATAAGAGAGCATCTTGCACAGATTTAGGAAGTGAAACATAGAAGACAAGGTGAGTTGAAAGATTATGGTGAAGATGAATTCAAGAATTATTGATAGACAGGTTGAGGGAGTTAGCAATTTCAAATGGTTATGGGAAACATTAGGAGCAAGAAGACAACTGTAAGGAGTAAGGTGCTTATAGAGATGAGTCAACCTGAGGACCGGTGTTAGTACTGCACAAAGTTTGAATAAACTCCTGAATGGCGTCCCAGATGTGTAGGAACATAGAAGTGTTCCTCAAAGCACACAGAAACAGCATGATGGGCTAGAAATAGCTAAACGATAACCTCATCAAGTCGGACAATCGAGGTAGACACTTCGTGGCTTTGGTTGAGAGCTTGTCTTGCCCAGGAGTAAGAATATGGATAAAAAAGACACAACCAAAGACACGAGGGGTTAGGTAGAAGGGAGATTGGTTAGGAAAAAAAGATGGAATGAGGGATTTGATCATGTAAGATGGATGATGGCATACGATTGATCAAATAACAAATGGCTAAGGTACGCCCCCCAAAAAACGTTGAGGAACATTATGATGGAGTAGGATAATATGAGCGGTTTCAACTAAATGACGGTTCTTACACTCAACCACTTCCATTATGTTGAGGAGTGTAAGGCAAAGAGGATTGATAAAGAATCCCATGTGAGACGTAAAGAAGAAATATCAAAGATATTCCTTGGCGTTATCACTTCAGATATAGAACTAGTGATTAAATTGAGTTCGAACTTCAGCATGGAACTTCTGGAAAATAAAGAATAACTCAGGTCAAGTTTTCATTAAAAGTAGCTAAGTACAACAAGAATAATCATCTGTGTGCAATTGCTCTAAACTCTCCAGAGACTTTCGCCTGGAATATCCAAATGATATGTGGACAAGCTCAAAAGGAGACTTTGTTCTGCTGATCTAGGTGTTTAGGAATGGGACAAAGAAAGTTTCCTGAAAAGCCCATAAGACTCATACTCAATTGAGGACAAACTAGAAAAATGAGGAACCATATTCTGAAACTTGGAAATATTCAGATGACTAAGGCGATTGTGAATAAGGAGAGGAGTTTCCATGGAAGTACAAGCAGTGGAAGATGAAGGTGAGCTGAGATGAAAGAGGCCCTGAGACTCATGTCCTATGCCAATCTTGTTCCCGTACTTAATCCCAAGAATGTGGTCGAAGTTATTGACGATGATCCAAAACAATTAATGTCACAAGATTAAAATTAGATTAAAAGGACAATCAAGAACATATGATAATATATATAAGGGGTAAAGTTATGGAAGAGCATGCTCTAACCTATTCCTTAAGAGAAGGTTTGGGATCCATTAGCTAAAGTAACCATGGATAAAGGAGTACAATGTAAGAGCAGTGAACAAACGCCCTTATTATCAAAATATGATCAAAGGCTCCCGAATTAAGAATCGAGAGTTCGATGAATAGAACGCAAAGTTATACGACATTGCTGGTTCGAAAGCAATGTATAAAATGGATGCGTATTTGGCTACTTGAAGTGAGGTGGAGGTACTTCTTATATCGCCAGCAGAATAACTCCCGGAGGTGGATGAGAGCTCTCAAGAAAAGGAGCTGGCAGTTCAGCGTGAATCACAAACCAATACTCAAAAGGAATAAACAACTCCTGTAAAGACGAGACATGTGTTAGATGCTGGAAGGGCGTGCGAGAAGATTCAAGCAATAGAAAAGCCTCTAGAACTACCGGATCAGAGAAAAATGGAAATGGCATTTTTCTGCACCAGAGGAGGTGCCAAGGTGATGGGGGAGACGCATCTGGCAGGCCGACAAGTCGCTGCAAAGTCAACCACCAAAGCTTCCACGCATCGGGCGCATGGGAGATGCCAATCAGAATATGCATGGTGGCACGTTGTTGACCCCCCATGCGAGTTGCTATTGGAACAGAGTGATCGTGGTCTCGACAACCGAATGGTGAGGTCGCTAAACTGCAGTCGGTGACAATCATCAAAAAATTTTCCACCAACTCGCCAGGCGTTCTCGACCGGGCCGGTGGAGGTGGAGTCTCGATGCTTTCTGAGATGAAGGTGGGGTGGCCGAAAAGACACCCAGCCATTAGATGGGCCGGTGAAATTGAAGACATGACAAAACCCTAGCCTGAACATTCCATGGCTCTAATACCATGTGAAATGATAGAAGAAAAGAATACTTTTCTTATCGGCGTAAAATACACAGAATCTACCATTATATACAAAGGTAAGGCACAAAAGGAAACAATCTCAAGGACAAAAAAGAAAGAAAATAATATACAGGTAAGGAAATAGTGAAACGAAGGAAATAGTCAAAATCCGGTACTCAACATGTATTACATCCAATGTTCTAATTTATCATAATACGCCATACCTTACGCCTGCAGCAAGGTCTACAAATCGACTCAAGGCTTCTTTAACCTCACCTTAAGAAGAAGAAAAATTATAGCTTATGACTAAACTTCACATATCCATAAGGTTTGACCAGATTTTCTGAGTTTAGGTGATGTCTTCTATATGAATAAGTTATTTAGAAAGTGGAGCCGATCGTTTGTTAATGAGTAGGACTCTACATGAAGGGGTGATTAGCAGCATATTTGGGGTGGATTTAAGGTGGTATATGAGGGATCTCAGGGGAGGCTTAGAGGAGGCTTTGGGAATGATTGGAAAACCTATGAACAAGACTAATCTCTATAAAATGAGCTTTAGTGAATGTGGCACCATATTTTACATGTATAGTTTTATGGTATGACTTGAATAACAATCATTTATTTGTCATATATTACAAATATAAAATATTATATAAAATTTAGGGTTTAGGTTTAGGATTTAGAACATAGTCAGTTAAAACAAATAAAATGTATTTAATACAATGTATAGAATTGATTTATTAACTTTAAACCTATTTTTATTTTCCTCCAAACTTTCCTTCCACCCATTTTTCCTCTATATTTTCTTTTCTTATTACTCTCAGAGTTCCAAACATAGCCTAAATGCTTTCTCTGAATAAGCACTCTTAAATGAAGAATTTGAAACTATATTTATACTTAAAACAAAGAATTAGAATATTAAGAAAAGACAAAACAAAGAACAAAAAGAAAAGAAAAACAATACATTTATATCATAATTAATTACATCAGTCAATATTCTCGATAGGGATCAAATTTTGACAGTACTAATCTTTTAATACATGCTTGAACAAAGGTCAAGTAAAGTACAACAAGTAATAATTGATAGCTTTTTCATAATATACAGAGAATGAAATATTACAAACATATATCAAAATAATTAAAACATATGGCACATTAATGCCATTTGAAAATTTAATTGTAAAACTCGAAAATCTGAATTTTCTGAAAATAGAAATGGTAATTTCGGTCAAACCCTAATTTTAGACCCGGTGAGAAACCGACTTCACCGTTGAATCGTCTCGTGTAACAACATCATAAATGACTTCACCTAATCTCAGACGCCTAATTTCACGCCGAGCATTAGTGCCTCTAGAACGGTTTCTCATAGAGACATGTATGTGACAAAAGTCAACAACTACATAAAATTCATGTGACACATGTTGCATGATTATATTATGGAGATGAGAATGGCTTAGATTAAGCCATGTGTCGAAAATCCAAAACTAAGGACACAAATGGAAAATTTTGAAAAGTTTAAATGAATAAAACAAAAGAGGAATAGCTTTCTTTCTTCATTTGGAAGTAATGCAAACTGTGAGTTTCATTTGGGGAGAGAGAGAGAGTGTGACTTATCTTCCAGATTTCACTGCTCGCAGAACTGCCGGTTTTCGACTGAGCAAGAAGCAAAGTTGTTCAGCCCGCAAGGGCTACGTTATAGAAACCATTTTGTGGAGTTCTCACAACCCAAGAGGTAGGGATATTTCTTACTTATTATTGTATCTTTTAAGAGCCATTTTGACGCATCATCTTGAAGGCCGTGTTTTCTGGCCTCAAAACCTTGAATCGTGGTGAAGTGTCCCGTTTGTAGCTGTGGAATGCGTCAATCTCGAGGGTTTCATCTCACGTTTTTGTTGTGTGATTTTGTGTTGTTGGGTGATTCAAATGAACAGTCTGATTGGTATTAGCCTGCCATGTGGAGCCTAATCTGGGTGTTTTTGGGCCTAGAATTGAATACTACGAACTCGTGTGAATTAATTATGTTAATATGCATGAGAAATATATTAGCATGAATACTTAGTTATATAATATCAGGTGCAATCTAAATCTGTGATGGTAGGTGTGAGTGCGTGACATGAAGGAAAATAAAGAAAATGAAATGATTGTGAAAGAAATTTCAAGGAAGATTTTTCAAGA
>JAEQBH010006484.1:0-98085 GCA_016808115.1 Tetrastigma voinierianum | reverse complement strand
TCTTGTGCCCTGTAACTTACATTGAAAGTTGTAGTTTCAAAATTTTGTATCATATTTTGAAAGAAAATAATTCATTCACTTTCTCACCTTGGAGCAAAACAAGTGCCAAAAATTCATGCTTCATAACATAATCAAGTAATTCAAGAAACATATCATAACTGATTAAAAAAATCAAATAAAATTTTGACTATAAAACCAATACCCATAAGTTTATGTGAAGCGATATTCACTTGGTGTTAATCCATGTACACATTTTAGTTATGGCTTCTAAGTTGGATGTTTCTAAAATCTATATATGGATTTGTCCTTCTAAATTCAATAATTTAATTCAAAGATAGCTTAGGATAAGTACTTAGACAATTTGAAGAAAGGGATATTTCAGAATAATTAAGAATAGATAATTAATATTAAATCAAAAAAAAAGAGAAAAAAATTAATGCAGTGTCATTTAAATGATTTGAAAATATCTGATACCACACTCAAATGTACCGAACATATAACAGTAACCAAAGTTGGCTGGATACTTCTTTTTCACTAATTCTAATAAAATTTCTTTTTCAAAAAAAAATAAAATTTTTATAAAATTTATTTAGTGTTACTTATATTTTAATCGTGGCCATACTCATGTGGCCATAACTTATATATAAAGTTGTAATTTAAAATTTTTGTCTTATATTTTAAAGGAAAATAGTTCATGTACTTTCTCACCATAAAGCAAAACAAGTACCAAAAATCCATATTTTACCTATTCTATAATTTAATTCAAAGATAACTTAGGAAAGTACTTAGACAATTTGCAAACATATTTTTTTTGGAATAATTAATGTCCATCATGTGTAGCTCAATTGGTTACAACATTCAATGTTTAAAAAGCCGCAAACAAGGGGAGGGGAGGGGCACCACAACTTCCTGGAATAACAATATTGGTTCCATGGGACACACAGAGATTTTAGTTTTTGTGTCTAATAGAAGTTCTCTTTACAAAAATCCTACACAAAGTGACATGTAAATTTCAGTTCTTCATAAAAAAAAATTGTAAGTGCCATATGAAAAATTCGAACCTAAATTTGTGATTTGAAGCAATTGAGAAGATATGACCAGAGTAGATGTGTTGGATCACTTGATAAGATTTCCAGGAGTGGACAATCATGTGCTTCTATCCTTCCTAGACTTGATGGAAGCTCTGGAATTTCTTCAAGCAGGTGGCAGTGATTCATACAAAGGGTATTCGGGTGAGAAAGAAGAACAATGCCGACAGGTATGCAACAAATATTGTTTTCGCTCACATTTAATGATACCAATGAGAACAAAGACCATAGATCACTGGGGATTGCTCCTTCCATCAGATTGCAACCACTTAGATCAAATTCTTCTAAGCAACACTGGAGGCTTCTCAGATTGTTAGGTAATTTGTGGAGCTTTGAACAGTTAAAAAGAAGAAAGAGTACAGAAGAGTTACGTTAAATTGTCAATAGTTTGAAGAGTCTCCTACTACTACAATTCTCAATTCCAACCATGTAAGACCTTTCAAATGTTCAATTGATGATGGAAGCTCAGCTATACCCACTCCACTTGAATGTGTGTGTGGTTGCCATTACATGTGCACTTAGGTGGGGAATAGCCCTTGTAGGAGAATTCCTCTACTTTGCATTGCTCACCCCATCGTGGGAAAATATTTTCAAGTGCTGGAGATATATCAGGTGATGGAACTCATCTGAGAGCAATGTAGGAAGAAGAATAGATCTTGGCGTATTTCTTTAATTTGTAATATTATGATAGAATATCCAATTTTGTATATGTAAATGAGAAGTTTTGTAATAAAACTTATTTTTTACTTTAGTTCGATAATGTTGGAAAGCCTGCATTTTATACTCAAGCCAGATAATATGTATAGAGGCAATAGTATTGAATTAAATGCAATTGGGAGAGAGCTGGAGGTGCAGGAAAGGCCTAAAAAGAGGCTACTCCATGCTTGGCAAGTTTTAGGTCGCGACAGGGGTTTCTTGGTCGTGACAGAGTTTTTGGTCCTATGTCGCATAGGGTTCCCCGGCTTTACATGGTTCTCGTGTTCTTAGCAATAGAAACTGTTGCAACATGGCTTTCTTTGTTGCGACAAGGGTTCTAGTTCTCTATCGTGACGATGTCACGACAGAGGTTTTCTTGCCACGACCAAGACGATTACGACAAGAGGTCAGGTGTTGCAACATAATGGACCAAGGCAAGGAGAAGTTATGTTGTAGAAAGCATTTTATAAGTCGCTACAGAGTCAGCTGTATAGAGAAATTCATGTCGTGATTAGACTCTCTATGTCACGACAAAGCTTGTCACTACGTAGCCTTGACTTCAAGACCGTAGGGTTTCTATTTCAATGAGAACATTTTTAGGTCGCGGCTGCAGTTTGGCCAAAGCCAAAAGGGTCATTTTGCGACAAATATTTTGTGTCACTATTGTGGATTTCAGCTTCTGTGCCATACCAGGTTGCGACAAAGCAATATCTGCTGTGACAAAGTTTGGCCAGGCCAGGAGTTTTCTTGTCGCGACAAAAATATTTTTAAGTGTCGCGATAGAGTTGGCCAAGGTGGGAAGATTTTGTCGCATTGCAGTATTATTACGCCCGATAGAGTGTTTATATGTCATGGCATGCAGTTTGGTCGACGCTAGAGAGCTTTATGTCACGATGGTATTATTACGTCATACAAAGTTTGGTATAGATGTGGGATTTTAGGTCACGAAAGAGTATTTTCTTGTCGCGACCAAGTTTGGGGCAAGGGCTAGGAGAGTTTCTGTCGCGACAGTGTGGCTCTGTGTTACATCGCAATAGAGGAGGCCTTGCACTCACAACAGACTATGTTGGGCGCGCACGACAGGCCTTGGGTGCGCACGACAAAGACGTGAGTGTGACAGACTTGTATAGTGACGAGAAAAAAAAACCTCCAAGATTTGGGGTGTCACCCATTGGACATCCTCCGATAAACCTCTTTTTTCAAAGCCATTGGACAATCTTTGACAAACAGCTTTATTCAAAATCATTGGACAGTCTCCAATAAACCACTTTATTCAAAAGCATTGGATAGTCTCTGATAAACCGCTTTAATCAAAAGCATTGGACAATCTCCGATAAAACGCTATATTCAAAGCCATTGATCAATCTCCGATAAACAGCTTTATTCAAAAGCATTGGCAGCCTCGATAAACTGGCTTATTCAAAAGCATTGACAATCTCCGATATAAACAAATTTTATTCAAAGCTATGAAATGTACCCGTGAGACTCCGTTGGATGTAGTCCAAAGTACTAAGCTCACCACCCACTCATCAAGAATGATGAATGATTATGACCATGTACACGCACCCATTTAATGCGATGTCCCCATGCATATGAAATGCAATTATGCAATTCCATGCCTATACCATGCCATATGTATGATGAGTGCTATATGGACATTTTAAACCATGCATTATACCCATGCATCATTTAGACAATCATATCAATTAACATACCCAAATAAACCACACAATACATGTCAACATATTATACACACATATATTGACATCTACAAGTCATCACCAATTAAGCAATGACTTACATTATAATTTCTAGGGCTTAATCAGACATCATGTCCACAAATAGCCTACAACCAAGCTTTCATGCAAATGGCCTTGTTCATACACAAACACATAACAAGCCAAACCATATTGTATACCGCCACAATTTGACTCACGGCGCCAATTTCAACCAATGATATCACTCAATTAAAGCAATGATAAACTACAATCATATACCAATCGTGGCAAAAACTGACAACCATTAAATAGCCTTAAGCCAGGAAAGGGGCCCGAAAACGGACCATAACTTGAGTGATATTGAGGTCCCATTTTGGTGATTCAAACCTAACATCAATCTTAGATATACGCTACAAATTCCTTAAAGGATAAATTAGTCCAAATTCAAATTTTCCCAACCAAAAATCAGGACCCAAAAACTGACAAAGAGGTTTGGCCAAAACAAGGCAACCTGTGGCAGTCCCAGAAAACTGACCATAACTTGGGTTATAGAGATCCAATTTGGGTGATTCAAAAGCCTAACATCAAGTTATCAGATAGGGATACAATTTACTTGAAGGATACTAGTCCAAATTCTCCCTTTTTCTTTGAGCGTAGAAGAAAATCTAGGAAGTCCAGTGGGCACTTCCTAAACCCGAAACCTTTGATTTCCCAAACTCCTCGCTTGAATCCTTGGCGAAATCTCGTGTTTTCAGACCACACACAGCTCTCAGCATTTATAGATAAACTTATCTCTGGCCCACTAATTTCGACTGATATAACTCAGTGGATCAAAGAGAGAAGTTTTGATTTTTGATTTCTCTTTTCTCTCCTCACTCTAATGATTTCTTTGTCTTTCTCATTAAAAATCTCCTCATTTTCCGCCCCAAACCACACTCTTATTTATTTATTTATTGTCTAACTTAATTCTTAAGTTTGGAGACATGGCCCACATCGCGCCATGTGTCCATTACTCATTCAGGTCCGTTTCTGCTCCGAAATAATTTATTTCGTCCCTTGCCTCAAGTCTGTTCATTTTAAATGAACTACTTCGGAAGCATTTCCAACTCCTGAGATTCTCATAAAAATCTCGTCCCTGGGAGTCACTAGACGCCCGTTACCCCGAAAATCATGAAAATATCCGATTGTCTTGGAATTTGACGAAAATTTTCTAGGTACCTAGATTTTGCTAGACGAATCCAACGGTGAAGTCCGTTTCATCATTTGAGATCTAGAAAATTTCCAGTTTCGAATTCATTTCACAAATTTTAATCGCTTTTTCATTTTCAAAACATTTAAATTTTCTGCCTTACATTCTTCCCGTTAAGAATCTCCCCTCCCGAAATTCACACACACTAGCGCAAGGCCATCACATGCATATGCTACGTATCTGAACAATACTCGCCATAGGCGAGAGTAGAAACATACCGAATAATCGACTGATCCGCTCGGGCTCACCCGAGGTGGCGGGCGGAGACACTGGTCCCCCGGGTCCCGCCCCTGAGCCCCAGATCCGACCGACCCATGCCCCCCGCCTCTCCGGGCATGTCTACGAAATAACCGTGCCTGCGCCGCACTGACCGATATTGGTTCCTGTCTGCCGGGTAAGGCGAGAGACAAATCAGAATTATGCATGTCCCACTCCATGATCGGGATCGAGGTGTCCCATAACCCGGGGATCCTTGCCTCCGCGGGCAACCTGCCTCATGTGTCCAGCCGGTGGTAGGATAGCATGTCATCGGCCCCGTCCGTCTGATGCCCCGACTCTGGCCTTGGCCCCGATAACCCCACTCGTCCCCAAATCCTCAGAAGCATAGTCCTTGCTTCTCCCCGAGCCAGAAGCACAAGACTGATTCTATCTTTTTCACTAGCACCCGCATCACTCTGATGCCTGCGGTATATCAATCTTCTCTCTGACTCCGCCATATCATTCCGACCATAGAGTCCATATCTTATGAGATATCCCACAAATCTTGCTCCTGATGGACAATTTCCCCAAACCATCCTCGACTTTCACCTCGCCATGCTCAAGGGCCACATAATCATCGACGAAATGGGCTAATTTAGTGAACTTAGCCATGTATTCCAAAGACCGCCATCGCTCCTTATTTCATTTGTGGAACTCCGAGTTTTGTATGTCGAGTTACGAGCCGGAAATACTTGGCCCATGAAGAGCTCCATGAAACTCTTCCCACACATCGTTTCCAAGTTCCATGGGTTACTTGACCCATCCCCACCATACTGGGATTCACCCTTCCAGTCGGAATGCAGCTTGGCCTTATCCTAGTGCTGATCTGGGAGGTGATCTCAACAACTTTGAGATCCCTCTCCTTGTCCACGAGAGGCATGTCTCAGATTTAGAAGCACTGATACGGTGAGGCTGGCTCAGAGTGGAATTGCGAAAGGTGCGACTCACCGTGGTGGCAATGTCTGTAATAAACATACATTCAAGCAAATGCATGATCATAATTTTGAATGTCTTAAGTATGACTAACTCAGATCCCAGTCCCCACCGATTCTCTCACACCCTAAGCCTCGTATGATACTTATTGTTTTGTTAGTTGGACAAACTCTCCGATGTATATATATTTAATCGCTGCCTCCGACGATTGATATTATTTGTTTGTGGACTACCCCATGAATATCAATTTGGCCTGCCTCCCAATTTAATATATTTTTAATTTGACTACCTCCGATAATTAATATTTAAGACAACCCTCCAATCCATTTTCTCTAGACTCATCTCATGCACTCACCCTATAGTCCTAGTGGTGTTCCAAAGGCATACGAGAATGCATGTATGCCAATTCCAATACAGCCTCTCACTCGCATGGAAAATATGTAAACATGCACATATCCACATATCCAATCACAATCATGTCATGTAATTAATCAATTCATACACAAAATTAGCTCACTTGGGCCATCGATCAAACACGAAAGCAATCGACCGAATCACCACCATACACGCTTTCACACAAAAATATTTTAGAACATCGCTTCGGAATAGTGAAACCCCTACTACTATTCCCGAAAAATCACAATTCAATCAAAGGCTCACTTTGTGAACTCAGATTTGCTCGCCATTCCCGGCCTCATCCAAACCAATACATGATTTAATACAATATTTCCAAATTTAACAACCTAATCAGCCGTGGCACTACTACCGCTCCAATGGGTGTTCAAAAATTCATATCAATTCGGTCCCAAGGTTTAGGACCGATCAGACGGCCCCTCACAAGCCTCATTCAGCTGAAACATTCGCAAAGTACTTAAAGACAAAACCCAAGTAGGAGAAACCCCTACCTCTCTGAGTTTGAGGAAACTTCCTAAATCCTAAGACCCATGCGGTCCCTCTCCGGGCAGAGAGCAAATCTCTCCTTCTTGTCCCGAAGACTGCCGACTGGTCGGATCGCGCGATATTCTAGAGAGAATGAAGACTCTCTCTCACTAGAATCACACCATTTTAGCTACTGGACCTCTTTTCTTCCCCTTCACGTTTTTCTCTTTTGTTATTTAGTTGAAGACAAACACTATTTAGTGTTTCATTTCCATTATCATTTAAATCAAACTCAAATGACCATTATGTCCCTTCTTTTCCCAAGCTTTGACATTCAACACTATCTCACTCATTCCATTTCTATCATTTCACTCATACCACACATGGCACATGAGTACGTGTTATATGTGACTTTCATCAAATAGTAATCGTTTACTTCAAGACCCGAACCACGACGTCGGTAGTGGTCAACTCCGACCGCCTCGGAATTTAACTAAATTTTACGTGCTAGCTAGATTTTACAGATCTATCTCCAATCTGCAACTGCTTCATCATCCGAGATCTAGAAAATAAATTTTGGATTTTTAACTGAAATTACAATTTTGTAACCAAAATTACGATTTTGCCTTTTTTCCAGAAATTGGAATTTCTCGGGTCTTACATTCTCCCCTCCTTAAAAAGAATTTCATCTCGAAATTCTGGACAATCATAATCACTCACATGCATATGCAACGTGCACTCTATTATGCATGTAAACTAGTCATTTAGATGTTAACGACTAAATCACATACCTTCATCCCTAAACAAGAAGGGATAGGTGGCCCGTATCATGTCCTCGCGTTCCCACGTTGACTCCTCCACTCCATAGTGCCGCCATAGCACTCTCACTAGCCTCACGGTCTTTAGCGTCATGAAAACCCGATCACGGCCATCCAAAATGCACACCGGGTCCCTCCTCAAAGGTCTTGGCATCCGTAATAACCCTAATTCGTCCCAATCCACCACGAAATGATCCTGACTATACTCTCCGAGCATGAGACGTGAAATACCTCGACACCTATCATGTTGGGCGGTAACGCCAACCGGGACACGCTAGTCAAAGGCCTACCCTCCTCGAGTAGCCCGAAGGTCCACAACTAACGATAGTCATCAAGGCCACGAACCCGACCAATTCTCCTTGTAGCATCACCTCAAGAAGATACACGATCTCCCACCTCGAACTCTAGGGGTCGGTCGTTTACCATCGCATAGGTAGCTCTTCACCGACTCTAAGTCGCGGTAGACACAGATCAAGCTCACATTCTCCCGAGGTGTCTCTGCGACCGATCAGACCAAGACGAGTCACCAATTCTGTCCAACAATAACTGGATCTACATGGCCTCCCATACACGCTCCCATATGGTACATATCTCGTATACTCGCCTGATAACTATTGTTGTAGGCGAATTCCACTAAGGGCAATTGCTCCTCTACCCTTAAGACTCGGGACGTATGCTCGCAGCGTGTCCTCTAACACCTGTACATAATCCACACAACGTGTAACCCTACACAACCCTTACTTTGTGTGTAAACACCGACCTTCCTAAGGTCACAATCACGATAAATCCAAATTGGACTGTCACCTAGTCCATGTCATGAATGACATCCATATACAGAGCCCTTTCCAGCTCAACAACACCCAATGCAATTTCCAAAGGGGTTTCCAAATCTCGAGTCACTCTCGACTCCTATCACTCAACTCTAAGTCTACGTAATAACTTGACCTTGTGTTTTCATCTTGATTAACATAACTCTTCGGCTTACACTTCGAGCCTCTCACATTCCCTGAATCGAACTATTTAGGCCCTCATTGATCGAGTCCCAAAAACAAACTCAACCCATACCAACAAGATGAATGACCGCATCATTTCCACCCAACTCGACGCACGTTACCGTGTACACGAACACAATAATGTCATACTGTGACACCCTATCCTTGGTCCACCATGAGCAAAACTGAGATCACTCACTCATAACCCGATCATCGTGTCAACTCTCACCCTACATCCTAGGGAAGAACATCTATACCGGGTTTCTCCAAAAGGTCTTTAACCTCTAAGCCTAAATCCTAGTCACGTCGCGTATGACAACCCGCTAAGGTCCCAATTCATCGACAACCCGATGGTCATTAACTCATCCATGTCAAGCCCCGACATCAACAACCAATATGTCTACCACCCTAAGGTCCACCACGCTCCCCAGGACGTTTCCAAACCTCGGGGGTCCGTTGACTCATCTCGTCAACTGGCGAAAACACTTGAATGCTCAGCGATCTCGACATTTCATTTTAAAATCTGGCAGAGTCTCCTTGTACGAGGAGCTCTACCCAAGTACAAACCTCGCATATACCGTCTCCAAAACAAAGGCACATATCCACTATATCCAATATATCCAATCACATGAGTAATAGGCCAATTTGGGCCCACAAACGAGCACTCATAATACATACTAACTATGAATCCACCATATACCAAAGAAGCTACAAGAAGGCAATATTTTCACTTTATACAATACATATATTAAAATTAGACATTTCCAATACATGTATATATCATCAACCAAAGCCACAACCCTACTTTCTTCTAATCCTCAATCCCTGTGATCTGAGCCGTCCCCCGCATGCCCCCGCACCGTAAAAATATCCCCGACAGGTGAGCCATCGCTCACAGTGAATCACCCTAAGTGGGCTACCTCCACCTAAGTGCAATGCACGTTCCAAAATAAACATACATTCAAGCAAATGCATGATCCTACTCAATGTCTACATGACCAACTCATCCCAGTCCCTCATCGACTCTCTCACACTCGCCTAAGCCTCGTATGAGAATTATTGTTTTGTTAGTGACAACCCTCCGATGTATATATATCAATTGGGCCGTCTCCGACGATTGATATTTTTAATTTGGACTACCCTCCGATAATTAATATTTTTAGACAACCCTCCGAACCATTTTCTTAGACTCATCTCACGACTCACTCCTATAGTCTTGTATGCTCATGCATATATGGAATGCATGTATGTCAATTCCAATACATTTAATCATTACGAAAATATGTAAACATGCACATATCCACATAATATCCAATCACACAATCATGTCATGTAATTAATCAATTCATACATAAAAAATAGCTCACTTTGGCTAATGATCAAACACAAGCAATTCGACTCGAATCACTAATTCATACACGCCAGACAAAAATATATTTTGAGAACACTGCTTCGGGAATAGTGAAACCCTGCACTATTCCCGAAAAATCACACACTTGGCTCACTCAGAACCCGCATTTCACTGTCACCTTACTTCGGCCTAATTTCAATCACTGTTACTGATTTAACATAGAAATATACACTCATGTTTCCCAAGCAGCCGTGGTCAATCACGGCCAGTACCATTTTGATTTCAAATTTTCATATTAATTTGGTCCCAATAGTTTAGATCGATCAAACTACTTAACGGCCTCAATCAACTCAAACATTCGTGAAAGACTTAAAGAGGGAATAAACCCAAGTAGGGAGAAACTCTACCTCTCGGAGTTTGAGGAAACTCCCAAATCCGGTACTCCACGCCGAAGCCCCTCCCAGAGCGGCATCCCTCTTGTCCCGAAGACTGCAACTAGCCTGATCCTCGTATTTAGAGAGAATGTACTCCTTCTCTCTCTAAATTCTAATCAAATCGGCTACTGGACCAAAATTTCCTTCCCCTCACGTTTTGGCTCCTTTTTGTGAGGTTATAGACGGAACTATTCCTTTTTTGGCATTATCCTCATTTAAACAAATCCTAAAATGACCATTATGTCCTTCTTTCCCTGGGGCTTGACATCTCAAGACTATCTCGTCGTCCATTTCAATATTTCTCTACCTTATTAATTTGGTGGAACATGAGTACTTGTCATATGTGACTTTCGTCGCATTGAAAATCGTTTTAATGCACCCGAACCGCGATGCCTCGAAAAACGTGTAAATTTCAACTGTCTTAGAATTCGACGAAATTTTACGTGCTAGCTAGATTTTGCGAGGCGATTCCAAAGGTGCAATTCGTTTCGTCATCCGAGATCTAGAGAATAAATTATGATTTTTAACTGAATTACGATTTTGCCCTTTTCCCGTAAATTGGAATTTCAGTTCACATTCTCCTCTCTTAAAAGGAATTTCGTCCCAAATTCGTGACAATTACAATCACTCACATGCATATGCAACGTGGTACCTACCATGCATAAACATCATTTAAATCTTAAACGACTAAACCACGACCTTCATCCCAAACAAGAAAGGATAGGTGGCCCAGATCGTGTCCCAGCCCCCACGTAGACTCCTCCACTCCATGGCGGTCGCCATAGCACTTCACTAGCCTCACTGGCCTTAAGGTCGCAAACCCGATCACGGCATCAACAATGCACATTAGTCCTCCGAAGGTCCCATCCGTGTCAACCTCAACCAAATCCCAATCCACCACATGAGTCGGATCCGGAGTATACTCTCCGTGAAAGCATGGAGACGTACGCCACCTCGTGGACACCCGACATGCTGGAAGCAGCACGCTAACCTAGCACAATAATCGTGCCTATCCCTCCTCGAGTATCCCGAAGGTCCAATAAACCTTGGCGATAGCTTCCCGCGCTTGTCGAACCCTCGACTAATTTCTCTTAGGCATCACCTTTAAGAAAACGTGATCCCCAACTCGAACTTCAAGGGTCGACGCCGCAGACATCCGCGATAGCTCTTTCCGCCAAATTCTCGAAAGCCATGAGAAGACGCTGTCGTATCAAGCTTACCTTCTCAGAGGTGTCTTTAATCAGATCAGGACCAGTGATGGAGCTCTCTCCCACCTCGGTCCAACATAACGGTGATCTACATGGCCTCCCATACAATGCCCCATACTAAGTACATCCAGATAACTCGCTTGGTAACCTGTTGTCGTAGCGACCCACCAAGGGCAAATGCCCTCCCAACTGCCCTTATGATCCGTGACTCCATGCCTGTGTAGCATGTCCCTCTAACACCGCATAGTCCCTCCCGACCGACCATCTATCCGAGGGTAAACAATGTATCATCGTCAAGAATGCTCCATAGCTCAAACTCTTCCAAAAGTGTGTCAGAACCTCAGTCCCTATCCGACACTATGGATACCGGTACCCATGTAGCTCCGATTATCTCTCGAATGGCTAACCCTGCACCTTCCAAGGCGAAGGTCATCCGCACGGCTAGAAAATGTGCCGACCAGCGGAGCCGGGTCCACATCACCCATACCTCCGGCCATGCTTCGCGCGGCCCGCGGGTGCGGCCCAGTCCATCATGACGCGCTCCCACTTCCACTCTCCAAATGACTCAATGGCTGAAGAATCACTGCTTCCGTGCTCAGCCTTAACCTGCTGACATGTGAGACATCAGCGAACAAAGTCCCCTACGTGTCTCTTCATCCCACTCCAATAGTGACTTTACGACGAAGATCCCGTACATCTGTACAATTGATGCACGGCAAATCGAGCAGCTGGAAACTCCCCGAATCTCCTCTCAAAATCGTGTCAACTCAAACCACTATCCACCCCCTGGCATCGAAGACTACCATCTATGAACGGGTCCAAATTCGTCACCCAGACTCGACCGTATTCCTGGCCCCGACGGACACTCATCTCCGGGCCCGCCACTGGACTCCTCAACTCACTCGCTTCAACAGAGACGATGTAGCCACTAAACTCCTAAGGTACTCGAGTCCGCCACAGATCAGAGCTCCAACCGTCCCACAATCTCGAGCATCCGCCACTCCCGAGAAGCTATACTAGCCAACTCTCCTCGTGACTTCCGACTGAGTGCATCAGCCACCACATTTTCTTACCAAGATAGTATTGCAAAGTGAAGTCGTAATCCTCTAGGAACTCCATCCATCTACGTTGCCTCATGTTGAGGTCCCGCTGCGTGAAAATATACTGGGACTTTTACTACGGTCCGAGTACACCTGAACTCCTTCGCATATAAGTGACGGGCGCCAAATCTTCAAGGCGAAGACTACGACCGCCAACTCCATGTCGTGTGTGGGGTAATTCGCCTTGATTCTTCAACCTGACGGAACTTAAGCTACTACTCGGATCGCATCAAACACATCCCAAACTGCCCGAGGCATCACAATACACTGCGGTACTCTGGTCCCCACGGCCCGGACTATCAAGATGGGAAACTAAGCAGCCCCCTTCAACTTCCTCAAATGCCTCCTCGCATTGGTCATCCCACTAAACTTGACCTCCTTCCGGCCAACCTAGTCATAAAGCCGCTATCCCTGAGAAATCTCAATGAATCTCCTCTGTCACCCACCAATCCCAAGAAACCACGTATCTCAAGACCGACTTCGCCCTAACCCATCACCGCCGACCTGGTCGACCGACACTCCCGATGTCGACACCATGTGTCCCAAAATCTCACCCAGTAAGCCGTGAATCACACTCATCGAACTCATGCATAACCGATGGTCTCTCAACAACTCCAGAAACGATCCTCGCAATACTCATGCTCCCACTGACTGAGTAGATCAAAAATGTCATCCACGGACTACGACAAATTGATCTAAATAGGTTGAATATCCTACATGAGATCCATGAATGCTGCAAGATTCATTAATCCAAAGGGCATCACCAAACTCATAGTGCCCATAACGCATCCTAACCGTCAGTGGATATCTATATCCCTAACCTCAGCCGATGGTAAATCAAAGGCGGGTCTATCTTGGAGTAGACTCGCTCCTCCTAACTTATCAAACAAATCATCAATCCTGTGAATGAGTATCGATTCTGATCGTGAACTCACTCAACCGGTCTCTGTAATCGACGCACACCGGCTGGCCTTGTCTTTCTTCTTCACAAATGCAACTCGAGCGCCTCATGGCGGCGTTCGGCCCAATGAACCCCTTATTGTCCAAGAGCTCCGTGAAATGGTTCCCAGTCTCGCAACTCAACCGCGCATCCTGGCGTGAGTCAAAGAGATGGGTAGCGGTACCAAGGTGTAACCTCGATAATCAAGTCTACAACCCTCCACATGGAGGTAAATTCGTAGCTCATCCGGAAAGACATCCACATATCTGGCCACTACTAGAGGTAGATCTAAGTCTAGTCTCTCCGTCCTCTAGGTATTTAGCCACCGCTTAACCGGTCTCCCTACACTGACTCCTGTGATAATTGGCTCAAGCAAATGTCATGGTCATTCCTAGTCACCACACGCAGTACCGGGTCCCGCGTGTAGCTAGAACCCTCCCACGCTCAGCACCGATAACAACCCCTGGTAAGTCGTCACTAATCCATCCCCAGATGACATCTAACTCTGATGATGTTCATGACTTTCAGTCCACTGTGAGTAGAGTCCCCTAGATCTCTTAACTCGCAACCCGACATATCATCCTTATTCCTCGCCCAATCCCTGTGTGGGAGAACTCACGACAACTACTTCCCAAGGTCTCAACTCCTGGGCCTAACTCGATCACAACCGATGCAAAGAATGAATGAATGCGACGCACCAATCAAATAATATTCTAGCCCATAGGCGAGATAGTAAAAATCGTACTGTGATAATCGGTTGATCTCGCTCGACTCGGGCCTCATTGTGGTGGACGGCGTGCAGACACGCCCTGGACTGGATGTTCCCGGCCTCAGGCCTGGGCCCTTGCTCCTCTACCCACTGGGCCTCTGCCCGTCTGCTGAAATGTGGGTGCCCGTGTGGCTCCTCAACCGAGATCCGGGCCCTCTCGGCCTGTACTGTCAGGAGGAACGTGACAAGATCCCTAACGTCTCGTCATCCACCTGGATCGTGATGTCCCAAAACCCCGGGATCCCCGGGGGCCTCCCGTGGGCAATCCCTCTTCGCATGTGTCCAGCCACGACAACGGTAGCACACCACCGGTCCCTACCACCAACTCTCGCTCCCGTCCCGCCCCACCGGGAAAGTCCCCATCCTGGTCCTGGCCCAGATGGCCTTGACTCTGAGATCCTCGCGAACTAGAGGCTCTCTGCCTCTTCCCTGAACTGGAGGAAGACTGACTGTCCTTCCTCTTGCCACTAACACTTGCATCTCAAGTGCTCCGAGCATCCTCCATCTTTCTCTCTATGGTCGTGTCGCCCAACCATGTGGATCCATCCCGTAGGCATAGTCCCACATCCCGGCACGAATGGACAACCTTAGTCCATTCCGGTCTCTAACTCGCTGTCCGTGGCCACGTAGTCATCAGCGACCGGGCTAACTCGTGAATCTAGCCTAATGCATTCCATCACCGCCATCACTCCCTACTGCCTTTAGAACTCCCGAGCCTTCACAATCTCCGGGAAGTACTTACCTACAACAAATTTCTCCCTGAACCCCGCCCATGTCATAGCCTCTAAGTCTCTAGAGGTCCTTACCCATTTCCACCATACTTGGGCCTCACCCTCTAGTTGGAACGCAGCTAGTCGAATCCGAGTCGCGTCAGAGGTAATCTCCATAGCCTCTAGTACGTTCTCGATCTGCATAAACCAATGGTCTGCCACCATCGGATCTCCTCCCCGTGAATGTCGGAGGATGATGCGCCCTAAACCTCCTCGGAGGTTACTAGGATCTTCCGTCGCACCGCTTATTCCAAATTTGCACGATAAAGACGGTCAGACACCTTGCCAAAATTTCGCGAAAAGTTTGTCGATCAAACACCGATGGTACCCGAAAGCAAGACTCGTGGACGCCTCTACGTCCTTATCCTTGTCTAGCCATCATCACGCTCAATGGCACGCTCACTTCACCAAAGATCTCTAAGGCATAAACACTACCCCGAGACACTAATCCTACATAAACCGCGGTATATATCAAGTCCCCGGTGATTTTTATGAAGCAATGCAGGACAATTTATCCACAAATCAAATCATTTTGATCCACAAAAATTTTATTTTTGAAAATTTTGTCTAATTTTATTTGATTTTATTTTATTTTATTAAATATTTAAATTTTTTTCACATCCACTCTTACTGAAGACACACAAAAAATATATATACTCATATTTTTTTTTTTTTCATTTTCCGTAATACTCAAATAATAAATTTTTAAAATTTATTCTATTCAATTTTCTTCAATTTTACAACTTGTAAACCTTAGAAAATTATTTGTTTCACCTTCTAAAACCAAATAAATTTATAAAAATTTATCTTATTTATTTTCTTTATTCTAGACCATGTTGTCCAAAATTTCTCAAAACCTCATGATCCAACACTAAACCTAGTGTTCAACCTAAAATTTTATTAAAATCTCATTATCTCTACAAACCAAATAAATTGAACATAATTTATTTCATTTAGTTTTTCCGCTTTTAATTACATCGTAAAACTCTCAAAATGTTCTAACACCTAAAATTTTATTAAAAATTCTATTTTTCATCCATCAAACCAAATAAATTGGATTACAATTTATTCTACTCGGGGCCATACACCAGAAACCCTAACTTTCTACACTTCATCCTATGCCATCAACCAAGCATGTTTGCACACACCACAAAATCCAATCACACAAAACAAACCAACACATGCATGCAATAACTGGCTTTGTCCCGTGGATTCCTAGGTAACTTGATATCAAACTCGACATCAAACCACCCAAGTGGTGATGTTCTACTCGACCATGGCCTAAGCCTCCAAAACCCAACTTCTAGGTTTCCATATACCTATACTCTTACATCAAACCACCCAGCGGTGATGGATACCTAACTCCGAGCTCCCTAGGTATTCGGTGATACCAGGCTCGATACTCAAGCCGTGACGCCCCAAACCCGGGGTCCGCTTGACTACCCGTCAACCCGAGGAAACACTGCGGAATGCTCCGTGACCCGACACCTCATCGAAATCGGGCAGAGTCTCCCTCCGTACGGGAGCCCCACCAAGTACAAACCCAGACATACTTGCTTGTCCCAAACAAAGGCACATCCAATATATCCAATCACATGAGGGCTGACTGCCCACTCAGCCCACAAACGATACTCATAATACATACCAACTATGAATCCAACTATATACCAAATAGGTTACAAGAGTTACAATGATTTTCACTTATACAACACATACATGTACTAGACATCAATACATGTATATATCATCAACCAGCCATAACCCACCTTTCTTCTAATCCTCAATCCCTAGATCTAGGTCCCCGCACGCTCCCCGCATTCGTAAAATAATATCCTATTGCGGTGAGCTAATGCTCGCAGTGGAATCGCCCTAAGTGGCCACTCCACCTGGGCGCAGCGGCAACGCTCCAGTGGTCAAACATACATTCAAGCAAACGACATCCATTTGAATGTCTACATGACCAACTCGCATCCCGAGTCCTCACCGATCTCCTCTACACTCGCCTACCCTCGTATGATACTCATTGTTTTGTTAGTGAACAACCCTCCGATGTAGAGTATCAATTGGGCCGCCTCCGACGATTGATATTTTAATTTGGACTACCCTCCGATAATTTCAATATTTTGTGACAACCCTCCGAACCATTTTCTAGACTCATCTCATGCACTCACCCTATAGTCCTAGGGTGTTCCAAAGACACATGGAATGCATGTATGCCAATTCCGCCTAATCATATGCAAATATGTAAAACATGCACATATCCATATAATATCCAATCACACAATCATGTCATGTAATTAATCAATTCATACATCAAAATTAGCTCACTTGGGCTAAGATCAAATGACGAGCAATTCAACTCAAATCACTGAATTACACACGTTTTCACACAAAAAATATATTTTGAGAATCGTTTCTGGAATAGTGAAACCCTACATTATCTCCGAAAATCATAATTCATTGGTTCACTTTGTGAACCCGCATTTCACGGCCATTCCCGACCTAATTTCAATCACTACATGATTTAACATAGAAATATACAATTTCACGCCCCAAGCAGCCGTGGTCAGTCATGGCTGAACCATTTTGATTTCAAAATTTCATATTAATTCGGTTTCAAGGTTTGAGACCGATCAAACGGCCCCTAAAGGCCTCAATCGACTCAAACATTCAGAAGTACTCTGGGGCCAGGTATTGAAACCCAAGCAGGAGAACTTTACCCTCCTCGAGTTTGAGGAGCCCCAAACTGCACCCACGAAGCCCTCTCAGAGAGCAGCCTTCCCTTCTTGTCCCGAAGATCGCGACTATTTGGACGCGTATTTAAGGTGCTCCTTCTCTCTCTAAATTCTAATTAAATCGGCCACTGACCAAAATTTCTTCCCTCACGTTTTGCCTCTTTAGAGGTTAGAGGACGGCACTATTCCTTTTCGCAAAGATCCCCAATTAAACAAATCCTAAAATGACCATTATGTCCTTCTTTCCCACAAGATTCAGATCATCTCTCGCCTTCCATTTTCATTTCCTCATTTCTCTACTCATGCCACTTATAGCACATGAGTACTTGTCATTATAAATTCCCTTGTCGTGATTGAAAATCTTTTACTTCAAGACCCGAACTACAATAAAAACGCAAATTCAACACCTCGCACTCGTGAAATTTTAATGTATATCTAGATTTCATGCAGACGATTCCAATCTGCATTTCGCTTACTATCCAAGGTTTGGAGAATAAATTACAGATTTTTTTTAACTGAAATTACGATTTTGCCCTTTTCCCATAAATTGGAATTTCTCGGGTCTTACACTTCCTCTCAGTAACTCGATTCGTCCCTAACTTCGACTCCACACCGCCCCTTCCGTCTATTCAGGTTGCTGGAAGTGCTTGTATAGCACTAAACTCAAATCGGTCTTTGACCAGATTAAAGTGCAAAGAATGAACCGTATAATTCTCCCGTTGCTCTACAAAATTTAACTGAACCGCATTTTCCCAAAGCCTCGGGATCCCCGTCTCTAGGCAATCCTGCCTCACATGCCCAATCCCGGCCCTAGTCCCGAAACTCCGCGGGTGAAGTGTAAGTCAGCCTTCCCGAACTAGAAGAAGGCCGATCCTCCTCTGTCACCAACACCGCAGAGATCCCGAAAGTGCCTCGAGCATCCTCGATCTTTCTCTATGGTCAGGCCGTCCCAACCATGGAGTCCATGTCCCATAGGCGTAAACTTACACCTACCCGAACACAACTGTAAACTCACTTCGACCTATAATACCCAAATAATCCCAAAACTACGATCTCGAAGATTGACATTCTCTCTCCCACCATCACGGGCTCAACCTTCAGGCTGACTGACACTGACGCGACACCACGGTCCTGTGACCTCCCACCTCGCAAGCCAAAACTCGCACTCCATCGAACCAGTACAACCCGGTGGTCTCTCAACAACCGTAGAACGATCCTCAAGTGATACTCATGCTTCCACTGGACTGGAGTAGATCAAAATGTCATCCACGAAGACCACGATAAATCGATCTAAATAGGGTCAGGAACACCCATGCATGAGGTCCATGAATGTTACGCCGCGCATTCGCCAATCCGCGGCATCACCAAACTCAGTGCTCCATAACGCCCTAAACGCGGTCTTAGGGATATTCGTTTCCAACCTCAACCGATGGTAACCAGCAAGAAGGTCTGACCTTGAGTAGACTTCAAGGCCTCTCTCAACTGGACAACAAATCATCGATCCTCGGCAATGGATACCGATTCTTGATCGTAACCCTATTCAATTGTCTGTAATCAATACACAGTCGAAGGCTCTTGTCCTTCTTCTTCGCAAATAGAACCGAAGCACCCCATGGTGAAGTGCTCGGTCTAATGAACCCCTTGTCCAAAGAGCTCGTAGCCGGGACTCGAGTTCCCCGCAACTCAACTCGGGCGCCATCCCATGTGGAGTCATAGAGATGGGTGAAATACCTTTGGCGTAACTCGATACCGAAGTCTACTACCCTCTGTGGAGGTAGTCCACGTAGCTCATCTGGAAAAACATCCACATAATCGCACACTACTCGAGGTAGATCCAAGTCTGGTCTCTCTTCGTCCTCTAGGGTAAGGCTCACTAGCCAACCCGCTAACTGTCCCTGACACCTGGACTCGTATACTATATGGGGCAAAATGTCATGTTTGTCCCCCTGAAATACCACACGCGGTACCCCGTCCGCGCATGTGAACCTCCTCCCACGCTTACAATTGATATCAACTCGTAGCCGTCGCCCAATCCATCCTAGGGGATGACATCGAACTCGACATGTCCATAATCCTCAAGTCCATCAGGACTAGAGTCCCAGATCTCCAACTCAACCTCGACATATCATCCATATCCTCGCCCCTAATCCCTAGGAGAGAACTCACATACTAAGGCCCTCAAGGTCTCTAGAGGTCCTGCCCATTTCCACCATATTCTGGGCCTCACCTCTAGCTAGAAATCACGCCTGGGCCTATCCCGGCAAGGTCGAGGTAATCTCCATAGCCTCTAACACCTTCGATCTCAGACGGTAACCAATGGTCTGCCACCATCACTTCCTCCCTCCTATGAATGTCGGAGGATGACGCGCCCTAAACTCTGTGAGGCTATTAGGGACCTCCCGACTACCCGCTATGCTATCCCCGTGCGAGCAGCGTACCGCCGTAATACCCACACCTCAAGAAAGCCTCGTCGATCAAACACCGGTGGTGTCTACCAAGACTCCTTTGACGCCCCACATCCTCGTTTCTCTAGCCATTTACACAATTCAATGGCAAGTCAATTCTCATTAACATTCCTCTTGCCAGATAAATTACACAAATCCCGAGACAATGGTCTATAATATAAATCATTATTATCATTCGTATTTAAGGTGTACTGCACCCAAGTGCAATCAATTATATATTTAAACATTTAATCAACAAAAATTTCATTTTTGAAAATTTTATTTTTCAAATTTTTGTCTAATTTTATTTTGATTTTATTTTATTTCTTTTTTCAAAAAAAAAAATATATATATATATATATATATATATATATATATATATATATATATATATATATATATATATATATATATATATATATATATATATATTTCGAAAAATTTCAAAATTGACTCACGCATCAGCCGAAATTGGGTCAAAACAAAGCTGAGCGATCGAAGACACCCGCCGGCCCCAAAGAAGACGCCCGCGCGCCCCGCGCCCGCCGCCGCACTCCCCCCGCACCGGGCCCCCCTCGCCCCCCGCCGCCAGCCCGCCCCGCCGCGCGCCCGCTGTGCCTAGCACTCCGCGCACACGTGCCTGGGCCCGCCCACTACATACAGACTCCAACACACGACTGGCCAGGCTTCGCTCATGCTCAGAGCTCAAGGCGGCCCCTCAGAGAAAGTCAAGGCTAATACTCGAGCCCCTCCGTACCAGGTTGCACCGATTGCACATACCCACCCTCGTCTCGTCTCTCATGTCACACACAGCCCCAAAGGTATTGCAATACAAATTCTTCCTCAGCAGCCTAAGTCTCCCAGAATACAAACTCGCTGTCCGCCTCCTCTTGCAATACAATTTCAACATTGCACACAAATTTTTTTCCTCACAATATAATTCAAGTGTATTCAAAACGAGTGCCCCGTACAAAAAAAAAAAAATCATTTAATTTTCTTTTTTTCATTTTATTGGAAAATGCCATAAAAATATATATTCATTTTTTTTTTCATTTTCCGCACCCAAATAAATTCATAAAATTTATTTTCTTCAATTTTACAACTTGTAAAAACCTAGAAAAAATTATTTTTCTCCCCATTGCCAAATAAATTTATAAAATTTTATTTCTTTATTTCCTTTGTCCGCTTTCACTCCACCGGTAACTTCCAAAATGTCCTAACACCTTAAAATTTTATTAAATTCTATTTTTTATTATCCAATAAACCAAATAAACATTTCAATTTATTTCCATTTCCAGCTTGGTACATTGTAAAATTCTAAAATTTTTTCCTGCAAAGGTCCACTAAGCACACCACCAAACACAATACATGCAACACGGCATACACATCATCACACAATAATTCACCAAATCACATAAAACACTTGCATGCAGTGTCCTAGTTTTGTCCCGTGATTTCCTAGGTAATCTCATACCTAAACTTAACATCGAACCACACCTAGTGGTGATGGATACCCAAACCCGAGCTCCCTAGGTGCACTGTGATACCTAGACTCGATACCAAGCTATGACACCCCAAAATCCGGGGGTCCGCTGACTACCCGTCAACCCGCGGAACACTGCGGAATGCTCAGACCCGACATTTCACAAAATCCCAAGTGCAGTCTCCTTGTACCTGGGAGCCTACCCCAAATACAAAACCTACATATACCTGTACCAAACAGTGCAATATATCCATTATATCCAATATATCCAATCACATGAGTAATACGCCACTTGGGCCCACAAACGATACTCATAATACATACTAACTATGAATCCAACTATATACCAAATAGTTACAAGAGTTACAATATTTTCACTCTTATACAATACATATATTAAAATTAGACATTTCAATACATGTATATATCATCAACCAAAGCCACAACCCGGCTTTCTTCTAATCCTCAATCCCTAGGACGAGCCATCCCTCGCACGCCTCCCCTCTGCACCGTGAAAATAACATCCCCGATTGCAGGTGAGCCGATGCTCGCAGTGGAATCGCCCCTAAGTGGGCTACTTCACCTGGGCAACGGCAATGTTCCAAAATAAACATACATTTAAGCAAATGCATGATCATACTTGAATGTCTACATGACCAACTCAGATCCCGAGTCCTCACCGACTCTCTCACACTCGCCTAAGCCTCGTATGATAATTATTGTTTTGTTAATGGACAACCCTCCGATGTATATATATCAATCAGCCATCTCCGACTTACTGATATATTATTTGTTTGTGGACTACCCTCCGATGAATATCAATTGGGCTGCTCCGACGATTGATATTTTTAATTTGGACTACTCTCCGATAATTAATATTTTTAGACAACCCTTCGAACCATTTTCTAGACTCTTCTCATGCACTCACCTATATCTGGGTGGTGTTCGCCAGATACAACAATGTGTTAATCAATGTGCCTAATCACAGCAAACATAAACATGCTAGTATCCACATAATATCCAACATAACCATGTCATGCAATTAATCAATTCAGTACCGCAAAATTAGCTCACTTTGGGCTAATGATCAAACACGAGCACCACTTTGAATCACTGACCATACACTGCCACACAAAAATATATTTTTGTGAATGACTGCCGTGAATGAAACCCCGATTACTATTCCTAAAAATCACATTCACCTGCCTCACTTTGTGAACCCGAGATTTCACGTTCATTCCTACTTCATCCAAACCAATACATGATTTAATACAATATTTCCAAATCTCTAATAACTCAATCACCGTGGCAAATTACGCTGTCTAAATGGGTGTTCAAAATTCATATCACCCGGTCCCAAGGTTTGGGATAGATCAAACGGCCCTCACGGCCTCATTCAAACTTCTAAACATCTCGCAGCAATTTAAAGAAGTGAATAAACCCAAGTAGGAGAAACTCTACCTCTCGAGCTCGAGGAAACTCCCTAAATCCGAGACCCACGCCAAGCCCTCTCCGCTGTAGAGCGCCTCTCCTTCTGTCCCGAAGACTCCGCCGATGGTCGGATCACACGACATTCTAGGAGAGAATGAAGACTCTCTCACTAGAATCACAACGAGCATTTTAGCTACTGGACCTCTTTTCTTCCCCTTCACGTTTTTCTCTTTTGTTATTTGAAGAAGACAAATACCATTAGCAGTTTTGTCATTCCTAAGACTATCTCGCCGGGCCCATTTTCATCATTTCTCTACTCATACCACATGGCACATGAGTACGTGTTATATGTGACTTTGGCCGCAACGAAATCGTTTACTTCAAGACTCCAAACCGCGATGCCTCGAAAACGGTCAACCCCAACAGATCGGAATTTAATCTAAATTTTACGGTTAGTTAGATTTCGAGATTATCTAACGGTGCAATCCGTTTCATCATCCGAGATCTAGAGAATAAATTTGATTTTTAATCGAATTACAATTTCAGAATCAAAATTACGATTTTGGTTCTTTTCCATAAATTGGAGTTTCGAAAAGTTACACCAAGAGTCCTAGGTATTCATGTACATAGACTCTTGATACCTAGCTGAGACGAGCTAGTATCAAGACCATACTTATGAATATCCACACCCGAGCTCCCTAGGTAATCGTTTACCTAAGCTTTGATACCAATCTGTGACGCCCCAAAACCCGAGGGTTTGTTGACAACCCGTCAACTGGCGGATGACTCATGGATGTCGGGTAACCCAACACCACACCACCGTGTCCCCTTTTCCGGGACCCATGATTTAACGAAAATCGGATAGAGCCTCCTTTGTACCGGGAGCTCTACCCAAAATACAACCTGTACAAAAAAAACATGGCAACATGGCCCAATATAATACAATGACCTCACTGGGTCCAATTATGAGTGAAAGGCCCAACTCGGGCCCACCTTCATCCACACTACGGTATCATACGTGACTAATTACCATAGTCCTCACAAGTTTAATTACAACACTTTACAACATTACAAATTAGAACAAAGTTGTTCCAAAGTATTTTTACAATTCTTTTTACAAAAATACAAGCTAGAATTAGTTTGTTCCAAGCTTCTTTACAAAAAATTAATTACAAGCCACAACCCAGCTTTCTTCATAACTGTGGCCTCGAGTGAGAGCCGTCCACCTGCATACTCCCTGTACCTGAAAGGGGGTCCCACGACGGGGTGAGAAATGCCCAGTAGGGTAAACTCCTATAGGGGCTACTCCCCACCTAAGTGCACATGCAATGCCATGTTCACGCAATCAAACATTCCAAGTAAAATACAGTTTCTACTCTGGAATGCCTACATGCCATGAATGAAGTGTCACTCACCATGCCTTTAACACGAGTCTTCCGCGGGTTGACGGGTTGTCAACAAACCCCCGGGTTTTGGGGTGTCACAACATGCTTTAAATAATATAGAGTTCAACATGGTGGTAGATATGACTAAATCATTTTAAAAAGTTTATTTGTTTTTTTATGTTCTTCAATTTATTTGCTTTTAATTGTCCCAAAATTTTATAGAATTTGGAGATCTCCAATCCACGGGCCAAGTTTAAACCCTTTTTTTTTCTTTTTTATAGATATTGTGTGCCTAACGTTATATTTGAAATGACTTATTGAATTTAGAACAAAATATTGTATTCAACCTGACTAACCATCACATAGGATCTATTGCAGTTGGAAGTGGTAGTAGAAATTTCTTTTGTGAACCAGAATGAGAATATCATTGAAAGGACTCCTCTTTCAAATTATGGATTCTTAATTTGTATGTTTTAAAGCATGAACAATTTGATTGTTAATTTGATTGATGTATTTGATCTTGTATTTCTTCAAATTTTATCTGTAGACAACTTATGGAACATATTTTCTTAAATAAACTCAGATTTTTTTGTTATGTTTTCTACAAATTCTATTTGACATCATGACCAAAACTACACATGAATTTGTTTGAATTTAATTAATAAATGTAACTTTGTTTTATATAGTAAATTATATTGTAATTGCTTTTATATAAGTTAATTAAGAATTTTAAAAATATTAATTGAAATAAATTATTGAATTTAGAAACAAAAGAGGCTAAAAATTTTATTTAAATTCCTTAACGTATTTATTTAGAACTTCACAATTATTATATGTTTTTAAATTGCATACTTATCTTGAAAGTCCGAGTTGATATAAGCATGAATTAATATTTGTTTAGCTCTTACTTTGCTTCATTTTAAATGTGAAGCAATTGGAGAATGTTTCTTGATTTCATAATCAGTTCAGCACAGTAATTTCAACTCATATCATATTGCAATTTTCAGGCCCAATCAAATAGTTGGAGAGCAAGACCATTGATTAATTTTATTAGGAATTATCAGGGGTGAATATAGATTTTGAAACTTACTTGACAAATTTTTAATAAAAATTGTTTTTTTTTCTTTTTGTGAGAAATCATTTTTTCTGTCGATAAAATTTTGACTAAACAACTTGTTCGAGATTTTTCATTCATTTATTTTTCCTCAATGATATAAAATGATGAAGATGATAGGAAGACCAATGCATCTACCCATATTTTTCTTTTATTTTTATTCATTTTGTACTACATCATTATAGTATTCTATCTTTTTTTAGATTCAAAGCTGAGATCTCACGTGTAAACTCTGCTCACTGCTTGCCATTTGGTTTCAAGCACATCCATTCAGCATCTTAAGAATCTACATTTAATAAGAAATGTATAATTGTATGGTTCCAAAACTTATCCTCTTGCCATAAATATTAAAAAGATTACATTCTTGGATACCATTTAATACAAGTGAATGGATACAGAAATTTATGTTTTACGGCTTAGTTTAATTTATTGAAGGAAGACATGCAGCCATGCAGGTAACTTTGTTTTTATTTATTTATTGAAATTTTGTTTCTGCAAATGTATCCATTGGGGTTTACATTTTATGAATAGAGAAATGTAGACGGCTAAAGTGGACTGTACTGATCATTTTTGGCAGATGCACCCATTTTCGATATAATTTATGGGAAGGTGGATATAAGTGGAATGTGACATGGATCCAGCTAGACTATTCTGGATTATTAAATTAATTTTATTTTTGGCATTACTGTTTGGGCTTTCTTAACACCTATTTTCAATGTAATTTATTAGAAGCCATGGACAAGGAAATCCAGCTTAGACCATTCTTGGCATATACATACACACCTCATTTTCTCCTTTAATTCATTAAAGGTGAACATGTTGGATTCAAGGAGATTATTTATTTTTAACCTTAACAATAATATTAGTATTTTACTTTTTTAAAGAAGACTATGGATAATAAACTCATAAATTTGTACTGAATGATCATCCAATAATCTTTTAAAGGCAAATTTCTAATGTCTCAAGAAAATTTGACTAAATATTTGAAGCATTATTGTAAATACATTTTTTAGTTCAACAATTTGTTGTTCTATTTGTTTTCCTACAAATATAACAATAATTGTATATATTTAGATCACGAATGACACATATATCCTCCAAATATCTCTCATTAGTGGAATAATTGAACTAGTTATACTACTTTCTTTATTATAACAATTTATAATTACTTTGGAGTTCCCTTCAATCTCCAAGTTTGAAAAACCATTATCTCTTTGTAACTAAGTGATAGGGGGAAACCGGCCAACACAATAACAAATTGACAGCGTAAAAAAAGGTAGTGCAATTAAATTTCCCTTTACTTGCAAGAACTTATGAGGACCAATAAAAATATAGAGCATAAACAGAAATCAATAGCACATAAGAGACACAATTTGTTTAACGTGGAAAACCCCTTAAAGTAAGGGTAAAAACCACGGGTCGTCCAGACCAAAGAAATAGCTCCACATGATCAATAGAGGTACAAGAGAGTTTCCAATAAGTGCTATAGCCAGCAATCCAGAATTAAACACCAATGCTTCTGATGCGAAATAAGAAGAAAAAGAAAGACCCCAAAAGCATAACATAAACTGCGAAGCACTTATCTCCCTGCTCGGATATCAAATTGATGATCCAACCCTACAGAATGAAGTATCACGTTTTCCGAACCTTCTGTCCAAAAATCAGCCCGATCCAACGGTGAACCAATCTGTAGATGTAATCTGAAAAACGATCCCTAGCGGATGTGCAAAAATCACAAAGGTTTTTCTTCTCCTTCTCTCTCTCTCTTTTTGCTGCTATATTTCTCACGAAATGAGAACATTCCCTTTTGCCTTAATCTGACACCTCTCCACTTAAATAAGTGAGACAAGTGGGCCCTCACAATTTGGGCTTTACTCCACATAGGAAGGAGCCCAAACCCAACAACTCTCACAATTATGTGGAGATGATCGCTAAACCGGCGATCTCACAACAAACTTCAAACTTCCCTCTGGTAATGCCTTAGTCATCATATCAGTACCATTAATACTGGTATGAATTTTAGCCAGCTCCAACAACTTAGCATCCAGCATCCCGGTGATCCAATAATACCATAACAATGTGCTTAGACCTTGAATGAAAGTGCTTGAGTTCTTACCAAGATAAATAGCACTCTGACTATCCACAAATAGTAGATATTTATCTTGAACAACACCAAGCTCCTGCAAGAATTTCTTCACCCATAGCAACTCCTTGCATGCTTCGGTAATGGCAATAAATTTTGCCTCCAGAGTAGACATTCATTGTGCCACACACCCTCCAACCTGACCGGCCAAGTCACAGCCTCCCGTAAATTTAATCATATAACCCGAAGTGGACTTCCTAGAATCAATGTCTCCATCCATATCTGAGTCTGAGTATCCCACCACAGCAGGCTTATCATCACCAAAACAAAGCATCATATTAACAAGATCAAGATACCTCTAAAATCCATTTTACAAGATTCCCAATGTTTCTACCTAGGTTTGACAAAAATCTACTGACCGTACCAACAACATGTGCTATATCTGGTCTTATGCACACCATTGCATACATCAAACTTCCCACTGCAGATGCATAAGGAACTCCATTGCATATATAATTTCTCATCTTCATTTGATGGACTACTTAGAACTCGGGCCTAAAATGAGTAGCAAGAGGAGTGCTTACCACCTTGGCCTTTTCCATGTGGAATCTCTGCAACACTCTTTTAATGTAGTGTTCTTGTGACAACCACAACTTTTTCTCCTTTCTGTCACAGATGATTCTTATACCAAGAATTTGTTTAGCAGCTCCCATGTCATAGATGATTCTTATACCAAGAATCTGTCACAGATATCGTATCAACGATCCAACCGTACAAAATGAAGTATCATTTACTTCGAACCTTCATTCCAAAAAATCTGCCCATCCAACGGTGAACGAATCTGAAGTTGTAATCTGAAAAACGATTCTTGGTGGATGTGCGAAAATCACAAAGGCTTTCTTCTCCTCCTCTCTCCCATTTTGTCGCTTATATTTCTACGAACAGCACATTCCCTTTTGCCCTAACTGACACTCCTCTCCACTTAAATGTGGGAGATGGGCCCTCACAATTTAGGCTTTTACTCCACATGGGAAGGGAGCCCAAGACCCAACACTAAGTACACCATCTCTCAAAGTCACATATTTTACAATAATTATCAAAACATTACCTAAATGTCTACTTCGTGTCACTTTAATAGTTCTATTGGAGTCTCTAATAACCGGTAATGCACTTCTATTTTTTAACCTTGAACCATCAAAATTTACATCACGTCAACGAAAAACTAAAAAAAACTGAAATCATGATAAACTCTCCTGATAATTAAAATATAACTTGAAATAATCAAAGGTTCTCTCTATGTCTTATGAAAAAGAAAAATATATTTGCAATTCTAAATCATGATCAAAGGATATTAAAGTTGGATCAGGATGACCCGAATTTTTGTTCACGACACGATATTATTGATTTTTGCCCCCTTGAAAATCACTTACTAGTTTTGCTCCCTCAATTTGTCATCTTTATCTTTATTAATTATTTAACCCTTAGGCGGCCAGTCGTGTCCAAAGGAATACGAGCAGTCTGTATATATATATATATATATATATATATATATATAACAAAAATCATTCTGGTAAGGACTATCTTGTAGTATTGATACCAAAGCAAAATCTGGTCTGGTAATGGCTTCTTCTTCCATGCTTAGACGCCTTTACGACGTGTTCTTGAGCTTTAGAGGGGAAGACACTCGCCACAATTTCACTGATCACCTCTATACTGATCTGATTCGAAGAGGCATTACAACTTTCAGAGATGACAAACTCAGGAGAGGAGCAGAGATTCAACCTGAGCTTCTAAAAGCTATTGAAGAATCAAGATCTTCCATTGTTGTTTTCTCTAAAAATTATTCTGATTCAAGGTGGTGTTTAGAGGAGCTTGCAAAGATCATGACGTGTAGAAAGGAATATGGGCAAATAGTATTGCCAATTTTCTACCATGTGGATCCATCTTATATCCGCAAACAAAGAGGGACCTTTGGAGAAGGATTCACCAAGTATGATTATGAAGAAAATTTGAAGGACAAGGTAGAGAGGTGGAGGAGGCTTGGATCGAAGGCATAATATTTCCTATTATGATGTCAAGGAGGGGTAATTTATGACTTATTTTTTTTAAATTTATTTTATTATTTGTTATACATATTAGCTTTCATTTATTAGAATACTTATATTTGAGACATGCACTGTTTCTCTCCAAAAGTTGTAGCAATTCATTTAATTTAAATTTACGAGAAATTAAGCTCACGTGCATACAAACACAAGAAAGATCAAGTTAAGGAATTCTCATGCTTTGGTTCAAAGGGGAATTATGTTTTAGGGTTAGATGAACCTCTTATTTGACAAAAGCCCTATGAAAGCATCAAAATTGATCCAAAGGCTATATATTTTAAGAAGACAAAAATACCCATAACACATGTCTCTCTCCTCCCCACACCCCAGGACCCTTCGCACTACCCAGACTTTCATTTTTTTTTTTTTTTTTTTCTGTTTTCATAGAAAATGCTCTCCAATTTTCTCCTTTTAAATAAATCAAATTTTATGATTCTTAATATGATATTTTTAATTAATTTTATGAGATAATATTTTGTTTTCACTTATTTCGAAAATCTACTTAATTAAAAATTTTATTTTAAAAAAAATTATTTATTCATTATTTTTTATTTATTATATTTTTCTGTTTTGTAATAAATATATTAAAGTAAAGTAAATTAACTATAATATAAAATTTATTCACTTATAGAAATAAATAGTTTAATAAATATACAAATAAATTCTAGTATTTTAATATATATATATATATATATATATATATATATATATATATATATATTCAAATTCATAATACTTTTTATTTATAATATTTATAATTTTCATATTGTAATCTTATTTTTTAAAATTTTAACATTGACAATATATATAACATTTACAATTTTCATGTTCTGATTTATTTTATGTTTTTATATTTATAAACCTAATTTTTTTTTAGAAAATGTTAATAGAATATACTATCCACTTATGTTTTGAAAACTATTGATAACAAAATACAAAGAAATATATAATATCTTCAATTTTATTTAACAACAAATTAATAATAGTAGTAATTTTAATATTGGGAATTTTGTAACAATATTGAAATTAGAAATAAATAAATACAAATCAAAAAATAATAATATTTATTATTTTTAATTAATGTTATACTTCTAATTATTATTTTCAAATATTGACTTTAAAACTAAGTATTAAAATGATAATATTAATTTTTGTTGAATATTTAATAATTGTATATATACTTTGGCCTATATTTTAAAAAATAATTTAACTTTAGAATCATCATTCCTGTAACTATTACTATGTGGTAGAACATTCAACATTTAAATAGTTAGGCATAGGGAGGGAGGAGTCTCGTGATTCGAGTCCAAAGTGAGGACAGCTAACTATATCAGGTTTTTTTTTTCAAATTGTAAATATTATAAATAAAAATTATGATGATTAGGAATATATATAATATATATATTTTCTATAAGTAAACGTATTCATATATTAAAAGTTAATTTACTATATTATATTTATTACACAAAACAAAATTTTAATAAAAAACAATAAATAAATAACTTTGTAAAATTAAAAATTTATTTAAGTATATTTTCTGTTAAGTGAAAATAAGATATTATTTTATAAAATTAATTAAAATTAATAATATTTAATTTATATAATGATGAAATGGAGGGTGATTTTTGAAAATAGACTTAAAGAAAAAAGAGAAAATGTAACACCCCAAATCTCGGTTTTTTTTTTTTTTTTTTACAACTCAGGGTCCCACAGGACTGGAAACCAAAATTTGGAAACCTTGTGTGAACAGTGTCCATGAACAGTCACTCAAATGAGACAAGACAACACAAAGGCGTTGTTAGCCACTCCGTGAGAAGCCCACACAACAGTAGACCTCTGGTCAGCGACAGAACAACTCTATCATGAGCTACCGTGCTTGCTGCGGCGCGCGCCTAGGGCGTGTTGCTGCTCATCACGCTTTGTCGCGACGCGCTTGTCCCACGCTGACGTTTGCCGCTTATCCGAGTGTGTCCGCTTCTATCGCAACACCGATGAACTCCGTCAAGACATGGGATCTTCTTACCATGACTGAACTTTGTCGCGACCTAGTTTCCATAGCCTACACATCTCTCTGTCGCGACAAGGAAAAGTCCTGTCGTGACATAAAGTTCCTTGCTGCCTTTGCCCTCTATCGCGACATAGAAGAACTCTGTCGCGACATGGGGTTTTCTTTCACGCCCGTTTCCTGTCGCGACTTAAAAGCCTGCGTCGCACCAAAACCTCACAAGACAACCTCCGGCCAAGACACCTGGAAGTCCCCGCCACGACACTAAACCTTCTGCTGCCTCCATGCTCTGTCATGACATATTAAGCTCTGTCGCAACATGAAATCGCCCTAACCAACAACTCTCTCTGTCGCGACAACGCATGCCCTATCGCGATAGAACTCCTTCCTCGGGGTTCGCCCGTCAAGGGACGGCAGGAAAAACTCGCCGCAACACCCTTATCCCCGTCACCACGAATCTCCCGTCATGGTACAAAAACATGCGTCGCACTTCAGAAACCTTTAACTTCGACGATTCTCCAGCCGCAACAAGGAAAAGTCTTGTCGCTACCTAAAATCCCCAAGCTAAGACTAAAACTATCGCACCCTTTGGTCGCTAGTACGCTTCCAGGGACCTTATTCAAGAACAAAGAGAACTCATGTCAGGATAGCTTCCGCTAAGGTGAACCTAAGAACTATGTCACTATTAGGTCCCCGTCGCAACATAGGACCGAAAACTCTGTCGCGACCTAAACATGCAATAGCCTGTTTTTAGGCCTTTCCTACACCTCCAACTCTCTCTCAATGCATTTCATTCAATACTACTGCCTTTATACATATTGTACAGCAGTATAAAATATGGGAAAACTTTCCAACATAGTATTGAACAAGTCAAAATAAGTTTTTAATACAAAACTTCTTTTGTACATACCAGAAAATAAGCCAGGATCGGGCCTTCTTCCTCACTATTACAATGGTTCCCGGGGAGGAGTTCCTTCACCCGACTGACCCTGATTCAGGATTCCCCGGGTGGGCCCTCCCAATTGCTCGCCCTCGACTCCCGTCGCCTCCTCAAGGGTAAAATATGAAAAGGTTCATATGTAGGGGGTGAGCACGAAGCTTTGTAGGAAAATCCTCCCAAACTAAAACAAGGTTTAGAAAAGTATGGAAAACGGTCGGTCTCATTTTTCTTTTAACATAACATAGATATACAATTTGACATAAAATAGTGACATTTCAAACAGATCTCAGGTTTATGTAAAAACAATAATTAAATGAATAAACGAGCACCACGTAAAAAGAAATAATAACCGGTTTCACCATAAACAATTTCCAGCAAGTCTTTTGGGTAGGCGGCATACTTAACGGTAACCTCCACCCCCTCAAGGTTCTTTTAGTAGGTAGCATACTTAACAATAACCTCCACCCTCCATGTTATCATTGTTTCTCAAACATCCTTACCTGGAACCTCCTGAGAATGAATGAGCAACCTTGTAAGGACCTTTCACTCATCACCGTATGTTTCCCAAGAATCCTTAATGAACATCTTGAGAAGGAATTACATCCTTACAAGGAACCTCCTCTCACCCATCACAGAGGTGTCCTAAGCATCCTTATCAGGAACCTCGAGAATGATTGAGAACTCTTAAGGCGGAACCTCTCTCACCCATGTTCATTCCAACAACCATATAAGAACATATCCTACCAACAATCATCACGATAAACCAATGATTCCATAACCTTAATTCCCATGCTAGTATCCACTAATTATGAGGCATTTTCTAATAAACAATTGAAAATACAAGAGATCGTGAACTATGTTATTTTACTACTCAACACAAATCACCGTGGATTTAGAAATCAACCTGGCAACACATTCCAAGAAAATCCATCATTCTCAAATTAGGATTTTTAAGACAAGAAAAGGGATTTCACGGGTATTCAACCCTAACTTTGTTCAAGCATGTAATCTTTGCAAAAAGACTAAGAGAGAATAATTTCATATCGTAAATATATAACATTGATAACCCAAAACATACATATATAAATACCCTAGCCTCAATGTAAGTGAATGAGAGAAAACTCCTACTTGAAATCCTTAGTTTGTATGAAGATCTTGAGCTTCGATCTCGAATTTACCCTTCAATCTCCTGTTTTGCCCTTCCTTTCTTCCTTTTTAATGATCTCTAGGGTTCCAAGGGGTGTGGGGTGAGAGTGGAGTGAAAGAAAATGAGGGAAATTAAGTGAAATTGGGATTTTACACACAGCTGCCCGAAATTCACTGTTCATGGGCTATTTTGGTTTTCTCCAAAATTACGGTTTTGCAACTAAAATCTCAAATTTGATCTATATGACTACCCTAAGGTTTTTTGATCGCTCGATTCATTTTGTCGCTATTTTAACTCTAAAAAATATTTATTTTCCTCTTTATTGTTCACCTTTTTATATTTATTATTCTTATAATTTGATTTAGGATGTAAATGGAGACGTTAAAGGTAAAACGAAGTTAATTGGATGATTGTTGATAGTTTAGAGTTGTGGGGTTTATGTATAAACACTCAGAGTAAAAAGAAAGAAGCTAGTGCCATAGGTGTCGGAGTGATGGGAGAGTAAGGGGCGCTGCGGGTAGTTATGGCATTTTGAAAATTTTATAGCCTTGATGTTAACTTTACATATTGTTATGGGTTATAGACCTCATTTTTGCTTTCATAGAGCTATTGTAAAATAAGAGGTCCATCTAATCCTAAAGCATAATTCCCCCAATAATTTAAGGTTGCTTTGTTTGCAAAACTTTAGGTTATGTTTCGTTCATGAAAGTTTAAAAAGAAAATGTAAAGAAAGAAAAGAAAATAGAAAGTAAAAGTAAAAAAACAAACAAATAAACACTACAAGAAATTAACAGCCATTCTGAATGAACATTTTGGGTGAGGTAATCATTGAAATTTTGTAGGTAATCCAGTTTACCTACTAATTTCCTGCACCAACATCATCAGAGGTAATATCTCCTCACGCAGAAAATAATTACCTACAAAAAGTGAATAGTAGGTAATTACCTACAAATAATATTAGTTTGGGTAAGTGTAGGTACATCATGTCATATTTTGTCGAGTGTATTTTTACTCTAATATTGTTTTTGTAGGTAATGTTGTGTAAATTTGATCGCTATATCGTAGGTACAATTGGTAGGTAATTTTCATTCTCAGAGTTGCTTATGAATGTTAGTAATCAGAGGTAAGTTTGTTGCCTAATTTGCCAATTTAGTAGTGCAAAGTTGTCGGTAATCAGAGGTAATGTATATAATGGTAGGTAACTGTAGGTAATAATTTCATTCATTTATACTTTAGTAGTAACTGCTTTAATAATTTCATTCATTTATACTTTAGTAGGTAACTACAATAATTTCATTCATTTTATACTTTTATAGGTAATCATGGTAATAACTATCTATTTATATTTTTAGTAGGTAATCAGAGGTAATTTTAAAATTAATATGACATTTTTACATATTTAATTTAATTTAATTGTAATCCCGATAAAACAGAATAAATTTACAATAAAAGTAGATTATTATACATCTTAAAATTGTATTAAATGACAATACAGTGCAATTAAATATTCAAATTACACAAATGATAACTTAGAAAGGAAAATTTCTAGTGCTAGTCTACATAAAATAAAAAGTGGCAATAATAACAAGTCATAATGATAACATGATGGATTTGAGCCCTGATAATACTGTAAATTAATTAGATACTACTTTGGAATTGTATTGTTGCTATCACATCGCTATCATCTCAGATTACCACTGCGAACGTAATAAAATAAGACGAGTAGGGACTAGTGGTGGTTGTTTAGCTCTGACATTTCATCCATTAATGCTGAAATAAAATGATGTTAGCTTTCCAATTTATTAATTACCTCCTCTTGGCGAAAGTGTTTCCTCGTAGCTCTTGCATTTCTTCTTCTATACTTTGTTGAGGAAAAGGACGTTTGTTGAAGTAGATGCACCACTAACCATGAGACTCATTTGTTTAACCTAGATCAAACGATCTTGTTCTCATCCATCCTGTGCATTAGTCATCATTCATTGTCCCACACAGTTAATCGCGCCTCTCTAGACTCAGCATCCTGTAAAATTTAAATTAATTAGATTATCATAATAAGGTAAGTCTAAGTCATACATTAATCAAATTAATTAACTTACATTTACGCTTCTTGACTTCTTTATTAACAAATGTCTTACCATCACCTTTTGGTGTAAGGGTATTAAATAGCCTGTGCAAAAGGATGACGCCAAGTTTATGGTTTCAAGATACATAAATATAGAAACTCATTACAAATCAAGAAATATGTTTAATAAATAGAGAAGATTTTATTTAGAATTATCGCTTCATTAAAAAATGAATTTTAATTCCTTACTAATGCTTAGAAGATTATGATTCACAAGATTAAAAAAATACTAATCTATTAAAAAATTTAAATAAGCCCAATGAAGATCCTAGTCCAAAACGAACAAATACACAAAACAATACACAACTTCACATTAGGGTCATCCTTTCCAACAACACACAACAAAAACCACCCAACATCACAATCACTATGAGTAAAAGCTGTGAACTGCAAAGCATCAAACAAATCCACCCAACATCACAAACACTTTGGTGAAATGAGTACATAGTATTCTATATGCTAATTTAATCTTGGAACTATATGTTCATTAAGTATAGAAAACAAAGAGGAAGGAGACAATGAAAATTCCGTGTCGAAAAATAAAGGGATTGCGAATGTCTATATATTCCCATTAGTCGACATAGAGAATCGGCTTTGATAGTATTCTGGAATTCAATATTATATGTCATGCCTTTTGTTCCCCTGCATTTTTTTAGCAGCCAAACAAACCATAACAGGAAATTATATGCACTCAGGAATCAAACAAACAAAATAAGTGTTGGTTATGCCACAGGGTAGCAGTAATACACAAATCTCTCAATTTTTTTTCTATTAAAGTAATTTTCACAATTGTTATAATCTTATTCCATCAAAGGAACAGTACCCAAAGGCATTGACCTTCTCTCCAATGACGATATACCACATCCATCCTATATGGACTATTTTTCTCTCACTAACATAAAAATTCCTTTTCTCATCTATATTATTATTAATTGTCAAATTTGTATCTGTGTGGAGCTTAAAAACTAGTTCTCTGAAATAAATGATAAATCATCATTCATGGTCATAATGAGTAGTGCGGCTCCAGCAGGAGTTGAAGGTCCATTCCTGTTCGTTGCCTTCGGCACTCGCTCGAGCACGTTTCATGAATCTTTTTTGCTTTGCAGGTTCCAATAACACCGCCATTCCATAAACTGATCAATGAAGTTTGGCTTTCCCTTCTTTATCTCTGATATCATGTCTCGATATCGACTACACACTTTCTCCTCCCATGCTATTTTGACTAGTTCATCTATTGCATTGTCCCACATGAAGCATTTCTACATTATATAATTCTATAAGAGATCAAAATTAGCATACAATTAAATCTTAATTCTATGCAGTAGGGGTTGCTTCACCTTTTTTTTCCAACTAACACATGCTAAAATAAACTTAAAAATAAGTTAACCTAGCATTTATTACCTGAAATTGAGTATAATAAAAAGCCTTAATTTCACCAGAAATGGTCTTCCATTTTAGTCCATTTGTCTCTTCAAGATCAATATTTTCCTCAAAAGCCTTCCTCATTATGCGAGAGATTCTTCCAGATGGCTCTAAACTATAAAATAATATTCTATTTAAATATTATTCACAATTAACAAATGTAAGACTTATTATATTATTTAAGACATTATTTCTGTGAATCACACAAGTGTACGATTGAAAGCCATCCCAGATTCATATGTGTTGAAGAATTTGTAGGTGTGACGTTTCAAAACTCGGGTCCGTTGACTACCCACAACTCCGCTGAATACAAGTGGACGCTGGGTTACCCGATGCCACTTTAGAAAATCGGCAGTAGTCTCCTTTGTACTGGGAGCTCTACCCAAATACAAAACTCCGTACACCATTCCAACACCCAATATATGCAATATATATCCAATATGGCCACTGCCCATAACAAGACTAATATGCATATCCAAACTATATCCAATAGTTTCAAGAGTTAATAAACTTGCTCTTATACAACAATACATATATTAAACTTAAGGAGTTCTAACACATGTAAACATCAACAAAGCCACATTCCGGCTTCTTCTAGCTCTCAGCCTCTAGGACGAGCCGTCTCCTCGCACGCGCTCCCCGTGACCAGAAAAATGGGATCCCACGACTGTGGTGAGCTAAAGCTCAAGAGGAGAATCGCCCAAGTGGGCTACTCACCACCTAAGTGCAAGGCAATGTCTAAAGTGCAAACACACATTCAAGCAAATGCATGATCCTACTTGAATGTCTACATGACCAACTCAGATCCCGAGTCCTCACCTACTCTCTCACACTCGCCTAAGCCTTGTATGAGAATTGTTATTTTATTAGTGGGCAACCCTCCGATGAATATATATCAATTGGGCCGCTCCGAAGATTGATATATATTATTTGTTTGTGACTACTCCTCCGATAATATATATCAACTCCGGCGCCCGACTTGCTGGAGGCTATTTAGTTCGACTACCCTCCGATCATTTTACATTATTAGACAACCCTCCGAACCTTTTTTTTTCTGGGGACTTGTCCCATGCACTCACTCCTAAAATCCTAGGGGTGTCCTGGGAAGGCATATAATGCATGTATGCGCCCAATACAGTTTAAACCACAGCAAATATATATACATGAATATATTTACATAAAAAATTATATCATACAACATGTTATGAAATTAGCATTTCAAACACCAAAATTAGCCTACTCGGGCTAATGTTCAAACACAAGCAATCTGGATTCAATTACTTAACCAAACACATAATTTCACGAAACTATATTCTAGAACACTATTTCGAATAGTGAAACCCTCGATTACGGTCCCGAAAATCACAATTCAAACGATTCACTCTGGTGAACTCGCATCACACTACCATTCCCGGCCTATTTCCATACCAATACATGATCAACACAAAAGTACCCATTTTTTCACACCAAATCAAATAAGTAGAGCAGCCAATGTTGTCGCATTATTTCTTCCAAAATTTACAATCTGGTCTTCAAGTTTTGGGACCGATCAAACGGCCCCTCACGGCTCCAAACAACCGAAACATTCGTAAAACACTTAATAAGAGGAATAAAACCCAAGTAGGGAGAAATCCTACCTCAAGGAGTTTGTCTAAACTCCTTAAATCCGGTACCCACGCGAAGCTCTCATGAAGAAATGCAAGACCCCTTTGCAACACCAAGCGAAATTTTCATTCTGATGGACCAAGAGGCAGGGCTCTTCTGAAAAGGTGATTCTCCAAGCTTCCACAAGGCATAAACTCATAAACAAGAAGCCTCGATCATCCTCAATGCAATAACCAATTAATTTAACCAAATTTGATGGAGGAGATCACCAAGAAAATTAACTTCAGCAAGCCATTCTTATGACCTCAAGTCCATCAAGGTTGAGAGTTTCACCGCAACTTAAGCCCTCGTACCCATTCCCTAATTTTTCCCCACAATTCCATAGCTCCCACCCTATCAGAACTCATATGATCAATCATACCAACTTAATTTAAGTATTCCAATCTCCGAAAGCAACAGAGGACCTTGGCTGCCATTAAATCAACATTTGAAGAATTTGGGAGTAGACCCAATTCTCCTTCCTAGATATCCCGTGAGCAATTATCATTCTCCCATAAGCCACCATGACAAGCCCCGCACACCTCCGTCTCTGGACCAAGTCTCCTGTCAAACCTTGTCGACAGCCCATCATCCGACCACCGATGATGCCAAAACCTACACCTTCGACCGGATCCGAACACGAAGCCTCGCACTAAACGTGAACAACCTAATATTCCTGCACGACGGTGTCGCCTCTGGCTCTTCGCTTCCATCATGTTTCTCCGTGACGCTAAGATTGAACCATCTTTCTCATGTTTCGGTGGGGCAATCTATGACCTCGCCGCCGCGGTGTTTCTCTTCTCCGCCGCTTCGACCGATACATCGAGCGAATTAACACCACCCGCCACCGGACGGAGGGATCCTCGTGGCCACGATGCAGGATCAGCGATTGCGGAGAAGTCGGTGAGGTTGATCAATGGCAAGGCTCACCACCACCGGTGGGTGGATTAGTCGACGCCGATGGCGCGAGTGCCGCCGATCATCTCCAAGAATAAGATCCCTCTTTTTCAAATTGAACTGCTTCACAACCATCACCCTCAACGAAAATTAAAACTCCGTCAAAAGCCTCCCTTAGTCCGTACTTCTTTGGGTATATTTATAATGCAAACTAAAATTACACAATTTTCAAGGGAACTCAATCTCGGGTTGTGGCTCGTAAATGCAAATGCAAATGCAAATGCAAATTCGTAGTAGAAAGACAGCTTGCTAAACTTTAGCCGATGCCCGCTGGTGCAGGAGGTCGTTGTCGAGTGGGATCTTGAAGCTATTCAATGCAAAGCCATTAAAGAGGTCCAGGTAACCCCACTTCTTGCACCCAATTTGTAGAGATGCATCACAATTTGGTGAGGTTAATAAATGCATATGCTCTAAGGCATTTGTCCATATCCGCATAAGACAAACAAGGATCTATACCCCGAGGAGGCCTCTTCCAAACCTAACCATAGGCTTTTGGCACTCCCTAGCTCCCCCTCTCTCTCCGACGCCTCTCCCTTTTCTTTTCTTTTTTTTTCCTTTTATCCTCTTTATTTTATTATTATTATTATTATCATTATTATTTTGGATACAGTTCATATTACTTTATTTAGATCCCTTTACTCCGAAACAATTTATTTCTTATCAATTCACTTTATTTTAAATGAACTTAGCCTGCCATTTCCCCGACTTCCGAGATTTTCGAAACTCTCGTCCCCGGTCATCGACGACTTATCAAATTTAAAAAATGTAAATATTCCGACTATCTCATAATTTGACGAAACTTTTCTAGGTCACTAGATTTCGAGACGAAATTTAACGTGCGCGAACCAAGCCAGCTATCCAGATCTAGAGAATTTCTGGTTTTCAACCGAAATTACCGTTTTACCCTTTTTCAGAAAAATTGAATTTTTCTCGGGTTTTACAGTAGGTCCAGGAATAGGTGCAGAAGCATCTGTAGGTGTTGGTGAAGTTGTATGCAAAGGAGCAGCAAGTTGAGGTGAGGCTGGTGACTCTATAGGTGGAACAGCTAGTAGTCGATTTAATCTGATTTAATTTATACGCGAGTGCAAGAAGTTGGTTTATGGTCATGACTCTATATGCGGAGGAGAAAGTGTGGCACGTTGTTGGGGGCGGGCCAAGATCAGACACTGATTGAATTGGTTGATGAGATGGTCAGGACTGTGCAAGCCTTCTTCGTCGCTGTGAGATTTAACCAAGGTTTTGTAACAAACCTATAAAGATGTAAAACAAAAAAATGTGAGCAAGTTACAATATTAAACAAATATGGCACTCGCAAGAAAAACAACATTCATTACTTCTATTTATCAGAATAACATCAATATCAACAATTTAAATTTCTACAAACATCATAATCAAAATTCATAATGATTTATTATAAAGAATATCATCAACCATTAAGATTTCTACAAACATCATAATAAACTAAATAATACAAACCGCTGTGAATGCTCTTTTCTAATCACTATCATCACTAGTATATTCATCTCTCACTTTCATCTTCTAATTTGACTCAAGTACGTGGTCATCTCGAAATTTCGTGGATTCATCATCAACTAGTTGAACAAGATCCCCATTTACATCATTCAATGGACCCGATTCATCAATCAGGATCGATGTCAGCTTGTTGTAAATTAAATGGCTCATCTTCTTGGAATGTCGAAATACCATCTACTATCTTCTCAACAAGATGAGGAACATCCACCATTAGCCTAGTACTTTAACTTTGCAAACAAATGCCAACTAATCGCACTTGTCTCTTTTAAGCTAGGATAAGAGAGACATAATAAACTTGTGCAGCTTCTTGCATGGCAAGAATAAAAGGTCTATACTTATCAGCCTTCGCTGAGGTTGACATCTACCGAGGATACTGCTTATGAACTTTCATCCCACTATTAATAAGAGGATTCAAAGTCCACTCACACTCAAGAGTACCGTGCGCCTTTAATCGGCACCCTGATAATCCCAACCTCAAAACCCCATCAAGCGACCATAGTATTGAATCTCAGTATCACTAGAATTTGAGCCTTTTACACAAACTCCATAATTTGAAGTTGACCTTATTGATCTATGTGATTCAGTATGGAATTTGTAATCATTAACAAAATACATTGGATGTGATTCAATTGTATGTAAAGGACCTTTTGCAAGATCTTCAAGGAATCATTGGTTGATTATATTATAAGTGGCCTACAACATACAACTAGTTAATTTTGGAAATATAAGTAATGAACTTGGCATTAAATAGAAATAAAATTTCACTACTTACATATTCCTTTAAACATTTAAATAAGCTTAGCCATCAAGCTCACTTCGCGATGCCCGATTCGCTGCTTAGATTTCATCAATGTATATTCTAATCAAATTATAGAATACTTTAATATCCATAAACTAATAAGTTATGAATGATATAAGCATAAATTTAAAACACTATTGATATAAGGTTCAACATCTTCAATTTAATAGAATATAAGTTTGTGCAAGATCATACTCACATCGATAACCTCCTTTGTTTTCAATCGTCCAAATGGTCGGCCAGATGTCAATATTAATATTAATCACAAACCTCTTCAACATCACACCATCATTAATGGTAGGTAATTCTTCGAGCTTTGTGTACACGGTGGCTCAAATGATATGAACAAAACTGATGCTTCTTCACTAAGTATGCATTACAATTGATCCTTCCACCTTTGCTCATTATTGATACATTCTTTTCAAGTGTCCAAGAAATCTATATCAACATATATGCATAGAAATACATAAGTATTCATTTTAATATAATTTAAAATATTAATTATAAATTACTTCATTTTAATTTTTCAAAGGATATAATCCAACGATATTGTATTAAAACCAAAGAATTTTAATCTCATAAGGCAAGTGCATCTTAAGATGCTCCATGGAATCGAAGAAACCAAGAGGAAATATATCCAATCAAATGATAATTGAATATCTCTCAAGTCTTTTCCATGTTTGCTACTGTAATTGTTGTTGATGTTAAGTCTTTGAAAAAAAGACTTAATCTCCTCACAAAGCTTGGCCATTATCATTTAAAGGAGTCACTTAAATGCAATGGGAAGTAGCCTTGTATAAATACATGATAATCATGGCTCTCATCCCAAACAACTTTAACTTTCATCACACATCGTCCCATATTCGAAGAGATTTAACACCCGCCCTGAGATTTTGATAAAGATACGACACCGAGGGGTGTATAAGAGTACCGCGTCACAATCTGAATATTTTGAGACTAAAGAGAAATGAAAGCTTATGGAACCCGAATTTGTGGTATTAAACCAAGGGTACAATGGTCATTACAAAAGGATAAACTAAATTCCTAAGGTGTAGACGGGCCACAAGTGGAATTGAATAAGTTAAGCAATTGCAATATTTAAAAGATGAGGGTTAATTGCAATTAATGGAAAGTGACTTAATAAAAGAAGAAAAACAAAAGCAAACTCATTTGTCCCAAAGCCAGGTTCACTAGTTTTGAAGAGGAGAAGAGAGAGCCATGAGGAGGAAGAGTAAAGGAAGAAGAAGGAGGAGAAGTGAATCAAAAAGATCAAGGTATGGAATTCTTATTTCTGGTTTTGATATGGATTTAGGGCTTGGGTTTGAGATTAAGCTCCTTCGATCTAGGTTTGCAAAGAGCACATGAAGCCTTTGAATGGTTGGGGGTTATGAGCAAACCCAATTACGGGGAAGAACTTGGAACTCATCAAATTATATTGAGATGTTTAAAAAGAATCGTGGACTTTAGGTAGTGTTCTTGGATTTTCTACTCAAGGTTTTGGGTTTTTGAGTTTCAAAAAACACTCACCACATGTTGTGGTTGTTTTATTTACTTCAAGGTTTTGAGGTATTATGAATTATAGAAGATATGGAGTGAATTGGCATCAAAAGTGGGAGAAATAACAAAACTGGCATTTCGGGTAAGTCCTACTGGTACAATAGGAAGTCCTCACTAGGTAGAACTTGCTTCTGGTCATTTTTGGCCAAGTCCTACCAGAAGCAGCCCACCGGTAGAACTTGATCTGCTTTCCTGTTTCTACTGGGCCAGACAGCCATAACTCTCATTTTAACTGATTTGAGTGGATTCAAGTGGCTACTACGTAAAATAGACTTCAAGAGAACAAACTTAAGAAGTAGGAATCATCAAATTTGATCCTAAGTGGTCCAAAATTTACTCAAAGTGGGGCTATGTGCAAGAAAAAAATTCCCGTGATCAGCTTTGGACATAGAGCAGTCCGGGTTGTTTCGAACGTAATTTGAGTTTCCTCTGGTGTTCGAATTGGGTGATTCCAGTTGGAATAGAACCCCTTAGCACCTTAGCTTTAAAAAGAGTATGAAGGTTGTGACTAAGCCCAGGGGCAAGGTTATGCGACACTTTTTCGTCATATTCGCTTTGAGTTGTAGGTTGTGCAAGTAGCTAAAGGGATAAGTGTGGAACTGTGCTCAAGTTGGGCGCAAAGAGGTGAGTGTTCTTAAACTCATTTTTCCAAATACTAGTGTATTATTATTATTATTATTTATAAATTGTTTACACTGGTATTTCAATATTTGAATGCAAACCATTTTCAAAAGCAAGCAATGAATTGAGCAAGCAAATGGTTTTAAGTTAAAAACCATTTGGAAAAGAAAGTATCGTTTTAAATTGTAAAACCATAATTACAAGGCAAATGGTTTTTAGTGCTAAACCATTTTTTTGAAGCAAGCAAGAAGTTGCTAAAATGGTTTGAAATTTAAATTAAACCATTTTTCAAGCAAGCAAGCAAACAAATGGTTTCAAAGTGTAAAACCATTTTACAAAGGAGCAAGTAAGTAATGAAAGGTTGTGAAAATAAGGCTTCCCTAGTTTTAAGCAAGCAAACCGGGTTCGAGGTATCCCTCAGACGTACCTGGTGTGGTGTTGGGATTTCACATGCATTGTAGTTTTGGCTCGGCCTAGCAAACTTAGGACATACATCATGCATTTAAAGGAGACCGTGGCACGCATGTGCAAGGCAAGGTTATGAGCTCTAACTAAGTATGGTGATGGCGACACGAGGTCAATTCACCATATTCACCGGAAAATGAAAAAGGTGACGCTGACAGTTGTCCCCACCCGCACGGTGAGCATAGGTTCCCGTGTTCACTAGGCATGATAAGCAAAATAGGCCTCTTTGGTCGACATGTTTTATAAGCATGATATACGCTTTGAAAATCAACCATTTGGCTCCCGCATACTCTGAGAGTTAAAGCAAACGGTCGAGCCAAGCTCCGCTAGATTTCAAACGACGGCTGAGCCAAGCTCCCGTGGGTTTTATTTTCAAAGCATGCGGTTGACAAGCCCTGCTTTTATGAAAAGTTTTGAGAAACTTTAAAGCATGCTCAGAAAGGTTTTAAGAGACTTTTCAAACAAGATAAAGCAAGCAAGAAAAAGAAAGTATGAGAAGTTTTATAAACTTCTAAGCAAGAAATAAGAGTTTCATGCTTTTAAAGAAAAGCAAAACAAAGCTCATAAAGTATTAAAAGTTTCATAAACTTTACAAAGCAAGTGGAAAAAGAAGTACAAGAAAAGTTTTGAACTTTAAAGTGTGTTTAGCAAAGAAAGCTTGAAAATAATTGTAAAAGAGAGTTTTACATTTTAAGATGTTTTCCGGAAAAGCAAAACCTTTTATAAAAGTGATACACTCACCGAGTCATAGTCTATTATTTGTATTTTAAAACTATTTTCAAAATGCACATGTACGCAAGACACTGAAAGACAATAGATCGGGTCCCGACATCGCTTATGTCAGGTAATATAATAAGAATTATATTTTGTAAGAACATACTTTGAAATGGTATAATGGGACATATGTATGTACATAGTTTAGTATGATGGAAATGTGTTGGTATGCTGGTTGCCATATTTTGGATATAGTGTAAATTGGATGTATACAGGATTTGGAATTAGACTATGTGCAACCATCATGCTGCCGAAGTTTTTCCGCTGCTAAGATTTTACCAAATCCTAAGTTATAAATTAAAAGAAAATTTTTATAGGAGATTTAAGCAAGTGTTACGCCGCTTCACAGTGGATTTCTAACAAGTAAAGGTAACTACCGATTTCTAGATGGAGTGGCTCTACACGCCCGCCACGTAAGGGGTGGGGTGTGTCACATATCTATCAGAAATTTCTGGGTTTTTCACCCAGTCTGCACAAAAACTTGTTTTCTGCCTTATCTAATGTGGCTAACACGCTCAGGGAAATTGCAGACTGCAAGCCATCCTCTTTCCAACTCATGCCTTCGACATAACCTTTTCATGTCTTCTCTGGCTTTCTCATTGTCTTTAGTTTTTCCTTCAATGTCCAACACCGTGTTAAACACATTTTCAAACACATTCTTCTCGATATGCATGACATCTAGATTATGTCTAATGAGATTTGAACTCCAATATGGCACTCAAAAGATAATTTCAAGGTTATTCCAACCACATGTCTTGCATATTACCTTTATTAACCTCAAATAAACATCACTATCAATCACTCTTCTCACTCCCAAGTTATCTATTTCTTGCAAAATCTGGGCACCGGTCTTTATAGGTGGGGATGGTGACATCTCAGTTCTATTTTTAATGAAAGCATTCTTATTACGCCTGAAAGGATGTTCATGGGTGAGAAACTTTCGATGATTGTCAAACCAAGATGTTTTTCGACCACTTGTCAATGTAATGCTGAATGCTCCATACAAATAAGGACAAGTAAGTTTTCAATGTATCTAACCGTAAAGCATTGAGTAAGCAGGAAAATCACTAATAGTCCACATGAGAGCGCCTCATTTGAAAGTTCCTGCTGAAACATCATAGCTCACACACCAACATCCCAAAGTTGCTTTAATTTCGCAATCAAAGGTCAGTAGGAAAACACGACCATTTTAGGATTGTTAGGCCCAGTACAATTACGGATAAGAACATATAAGCTTCCTTCATACACATCCATGGTATAAATCTGTATGGAGTAACTACACGTGCCATGACGAATATTGTTGTCCGGGGATTGACCAAAATGGTTGAAACCACGTACACAATCCCAACTCACACTACACATTCATAAAGGTGGCACTGTAAAGGATGTGTGCGTTGAAATGCTTCCATGCCTCGTAGACCGATGGATGACACATTGTGCCATCATCTTGTTGGTGCTCACTGGCGCATCGCATATGTGCAATTGTTCGCTTCCAAGCATATAAATCGCTTGTAAATCCCAGACTTAAAGCGGGAAGTAATACATCATCTTGTGTGGAACATATTTGTTTGGTTTCCTCAGTCTCGTTTATTCTGAATCGAGGATGTTGGCAAAAATTGCAACTTGTCAAGTCAAGATCTTCATCCCCAATATATCACACAAGAATTTTTGCAACAATCAATCTTTTCTACCTGAAGACCAAGTCCATGCACTAACTTTGTTCTCGTAAAATTATCGAATTATTTGTTATCCTCTCGGTAACACCTCTGTAAAATTGAGGGAATCATCAAAGCATCTTCTAAAAATGGTGCTCACTTCATATGCAACAATCGTGCAAATCATTTTGGGATATTTGAGAATGTTTAGTACAACCATCCCATAATTTTTCATCAACTCGCATTAAGCATATCATAAAAACTTTTTTGTGCAAAGTGGGGATTAGGTACTTCCTCCATATCCCCTACATTAAAACCAAAGTTCACCGATCGACATCGCTGTCGATATGGATTACTAGATTCTCAGATCCACTTCTCTTCATGAATATTACATTCAAAATTTGAGGTAGCATGCACATATTGTTCTCCATGCTCGATCCCATACATAATAATCTCGCACAAATCCTTTCTAAAAAGATGTAACTTCACTCTTCCAAAGTTTGGAACTTTCATTATGACACTCCTACATGGACATCTTATCTCTCTTACATTCATCACTCCCAATTGATTGCAAGCAAAACTAATAAAATTTTCAACCCCATCAACAAAATCTTTGTTAATGGTGCCATCATTGTTGATTCTTGTATACATCCAATGACGATTTGATCTCATATTTCTGAGCTCACCCATGTTTGAAATTCTAGTTAGACCACATTTCATCAATTTGCATTTTACATATTACTAAGAATGACATGTTTTAACCATTGATGGGAAAATTCTCCTAATTCCTTTGTAGAGTGAGGAAGGAAATATAATACATTGAAACTTTGGGATGTTGAAGAGGTTAATGTGTATTCTCCAATTTATATTTTTTATACAATGGAGAGTATAACTTGAAGAAGATTTATGGGATTATGTATTTGATGTTCAAATGTATGTATAATAATAATTTCCACCCCCATCATTTAAATAGTAATTTATGTGCATTGTTTTAGGACTTGATGATTAGTATCATACCTAAATAGGAAGCAAATTTAATTTCAAATTAGGCATAATGCATTCTAGTTTCATTAAAAACTAGAAATTATATTAAATAATATTTTTTTTATCGAACCTTGACCTATGTTGATCAAACCTTGACATAAGATAAAAAAAACCTTGACTTATATGAAACCAACCTTAATTTAATGCATTCTGAAACCAACCTTGACATTTAGTGCATTCTGATTTTTTTCTGTTTTTTTAGAGAAATTAGTTTAAAATGAACAAATAGGAATAGAAAATTTACAGAATAGGAATAGGAAATCAATTCCATTCTCACTCAAAAGAAAGATCTAACCTTCGGGTCCAAAGCTTGAAACTTTCAATGAGAAGATAACCAAAATGTCCGTGACTTTAGTTGATAGAAACATCATCTTTAAATCAAGCAAAATAGAGAAAATGACAATGCTCACAATCTCAATAAAGAAAACAAGAAAAAAATAATCAGATCGGGCCTTTGTCGGCTTTGTCAGTTTTTTTTACCTGAAAATGAATACAATCGAGCATAAACAAATACTTTAAGTAAAATGAAGCAAAGGAAAAGTCGAGAAGAAAAGATAATCAGATTAGTGAGTCGATTACATGCACAAACACAAACCCATAGATGTCAGTAGCTTGATGAATACAAACATATGGCAAATGTATCTCCCCTCGCACTAACATAGCCACCAAAAAAAGGCATAAAGTAAGATGACAAGAAACTGATATTTGGAAGAATGGATGCCAGAAGGTTTAAAAGAATTAAAACAAAAAAAAGGTATTAGACAGTAAATGAAGAAAAAAGGTATCAAGTTCTGTCAAATGATGTGAGTCATCTAAATATTATTCTCTTTGATTTAATAACTACACATGATTAATGATCCGAAAGTCTATAAGGAAAAATAAACATACATCTTTATGCGCCTTTTCTATTTGCTACCTACTTAGTGCACAACCTCAAATGAACAAAGATCGAAATATTAGGAATAGGAATAGGAATGAAGCCCACTAAGGATATTCTTTTCTTATGAAACCTCTGCCATCCTCACAAGCCAAGAAGCATTTTTTCTTTACTTAACAACTTGTTTTAACATGGGAATGGCCCACACCAATAAATCTTCAAGCAAACAAATCCTAACAATTTAACCTAAGGGAATTTTAAAGGAAGACTTCCTTAGCCAAATTTCACATGTTTTGTTCTTTCTTTAGTAAGATGGAATTTATCTACATCATGATAAGTGGTTATCACACTCTCGCAAGTCGCACCACCATAACATGTTAATCAAATAAATTCAAGGCCAAATCAAAGGTAAGAAGATAAACTTATGGAAAATATAAAAGTCATGATTCTACGTGAGAGGAAAAGTGAGATTCACACAATTTTAACCTAACAACCCTATCATGCCGTCATCTATAGCTAACAATTATCCAAGGATGCTGGTTCCAAAAGTTTTAATCAGGTTGTGCCAGAGCACAAATTCTCTCAGCCAAGGCAAGTCATTTCTAAGGCACTGTCTCAAAGAGGGTTGGCTTATTAAGCAAATTAGTTCAAGTTTTGTATTGGTAGTCGACTCTATCTATAAAATCATCGGTCCACCTAAGTTATCTACTAAGAAATGATAAGCCACTACTAATCCCGGTTAACTAAAGATTTAGAATTAATTAATTCAATAGTACACGGGCTAACCGATGGTCTTTAGATATACTAAAGAAAAGCTTCCTCACCATCTTAAGGAATAAAATGGAAAAGATAAACGAGAAGCCGCCACTTTCAAGTAATTTCCATAGCTAGAAATCAAAAAGGTTATATGGGATCCAGTAAAGGAAAACGAGACATAGCTGGGGTTGACTAATGACACAAGCCGTGCAGTTAGTGATTCCTAGCATCACCTCAATGCTTTAGGCAATCGCAGGCATTGTTCTCCCTAAAAGTATGCTTAAAGGTAATTGTTCTCCACTCATCGCCTTGCAATTATTGTAAGCATTTGAATAAAGTTGTTTATCATCCATTAGAACCCCACCACTTCATCATCCATCTGATTTCGCACCTGGAAAACTCGAATCGATATAAAGACAACCTTACTTTGCTAGAGTACGCCACTCTCTCAATGAGTAATACACAAGGCAAGGTCGACAAGAATTTGAACAAACTGCATGAACTCAATTCAAACCCAAAACAAACAAAAAGCCTAATGAAAAACAACCAACTACGGGTTAAATAAAATAAGAGGAAAAAACCTCCAAATCGAAACAGAGTGAACACAGAACAGAGACCGTCAATACAAAAAAAAAAAAAAATCAAACGCATCTGATAAAAACAAAAACACCCGACGAAGAAACTCGAACGGCCGATAATTTCTTTCGCCTTGAACCTCATTCCTCCGAAACTATGAATCATCCAAAACTAAATGTTCGATTTCAACTCCACACAGACAATACCTTTCATCGGAAGCCCTGCACGAAGGCAACAAACAGAACGCCGTACGCCTTCACAATGTAGGGATTTACTTGATGCCTTCATGAGGGAAACCCAAGCCTGCATAACCATTAATTTGGATCAGAACTCGTGCTTCGACCCTTAGCTCAAGGTCATGAACCCTGAGTGCAACTGCCTCTGACAGGATGAGAAACATCATACAGATGAGAAACCGCTCGTGGAGGAAATGGAGATGTGAAGGGAGAAGGAAATGGGTGAAATTGAGAGGGGGAGGGGGGAAGGGGTGTTCAGATAGGAATGGAGAGGAGGGAGGGGGAATTTTGTGAAATAGGTCAATTCCTAGATCAGCAAGGGGAAGCAATGGTAGGGGAAATTGGGGAAAAGAGGAGGGAAAGGGGGAAAAATGAGAGGGAGTGGAGGGAACAAAATTAATAGGGAAGAATTTTTTTAAATTAAAATAAAATAAAGTTTTATTAAAATAATTTTACTTAATGTTGAATAAAAATTTTGAGCTTAGTGCTCAATAGTACTTAATAACATTAAGTATTAAGTCAATGGTTTTTAACATTGCAGAATGGAAGAGTGACTTCAGAACTTATCTGATTATTTTAAATTCATTCCGCCTTTAATAGGACGGGTTTAGTTTAATTGTAATTAGGTTTTCAATGGGTTCACGTTTATTTTCATACCCGACAAGCCAGACTGGTTCGTATTATTATTCCCACCCCACCCCCGCCTAATTATATTTTAAAATATTTTTATTATTATTTTATTTTATACTTTAATATAAATAATACTATGCTATTGTAATTCTTTAATAAATAATTAAAAAAATCATAATTGTTTTATTTTATTTTGAAATATATTAATTTTAATATACAAATAAATAAAATATAAAAATAAAAAAATAAAAAATAAAATCAACCAAAATATGGCGTTTGGGAATCAAAACAATAAATCCGCCAAGGTCGGATGGGTCACTCGTCTTAAACCACCCCCTCCCGTTGTCATCCCCTAGTGGTAAGTGCTGCTAGCCTTCCTTCTATCGACAAATACACGTAATTGGACATCTTAGAAAAGAGAAGGAGTAATTTCATAGGAAAATAGCCCAAACAAAAATATCAAATGATTTTTTAAGACTCTAATTAATAAAATTTAATGATTTTTTAAATTATATGAATTTTATATAATATGAAAAAATATATCAAATGAGTCTGAATCATTTTACTAAAATAATTAATTGATTTTAAATTTTTTTTATTTACTAAAATAATATAGAGAATGTAAAATTATTTATAAAAATAATTTTATTATTGTTTTCTTTAAATATTTCATTTTACCTACAAAACTTTAGTAGGTAACTACTTAACAAAACATCTAGGTACATATATTTACCTACAAAACAAGACAAGAGGGTAAACTACTCAGAAATAAAAAAATATTTTTAAATTTACCTACAAATAAATTCAGTAGGTAATCATGGAATCATAAATATAGTAGGTAACCATGTACATTGTCTAGTGAATATCTTATAAAATTACAATGGGTATTTACCGACTAAATAGTATTGTAGGTAAATATTAGTAGGTAAATTGTAGGTAAGTTGTCGCAAATATCTTGCGCCAAAAATTGGCGCCATATTTACCGACTAAATAGTTTTGTAGGTAAATATTAGTAGGTAAATGGTAGGTATTCTCACGCAGAATTGTTGAAATATATTCCCAAGAATTTGTAGGTAATTTGTCTAAGAACTTATTTTTTACCTATACAAATTATGTAGTAGGTAAATCTTAGGTAAACCGTCAAATTCTTGTAGTGAAAATAATATATATTATATATATATATATATATATATATATAAATATATATATATATATATATATATATATATATATATATATATATATATATATATAATATTATTTATTTTATTATAATAAATAAAAATAATAAATTATTTTTATATACTACCTTAACCTATCTAATTTCCTCACAATATGAAAATAAATTTTAAAATATATGTAATTTTTTTTATTATATTTCAATTTCTTTTTATTTTATGTAGTAAATCCAAACATGAGGACAAATTTTTGACTTTTTTCTTTAATACATTGCAAGAATCAAACATAATCTTAGATTGTCTCTAAATATAAATTTTATATGTTGTAAAGAATTGTGGGTAATATTAAATTGAAAAAGAAAATATAAATAAATATAAGTAGCTTGCATACTAATTATATTTAATAATAGAGTGGAATAATTTAGTTAATTATTTAGAATGTTTTGATGCATATGTGATATTAAAAACAAATAAATAAGGGAAAATTAATAATCTTGTGGTACACATGTCTAGTTTCTTCAGTTAATTATAAATATAAAATCATAGATAAATCCATTTGATTCAAAATATAAAAAAAAATTATATATATACTTCTTGCTATCTGTTTGATTTTTTTCTTCTTTATATTTTATTTTTAATGTTGTGTAATATTTTATAATTTGATTAATTGACATTTATATGTTTAGTGAATTTGTAATTACAAGATAAGTTTAAAAGTGGTCACTATTCTTCAGATTTTATCCATTCATATTAGATATATAATTTATTTTACATGCTGCAAATGTCAACCATCGACTCTAAATCTAAAAAGAATTTCAACATACATAATTTTTTATCTATTCTATTATTGTTATTGTTTGTGTCATATTTATGTTAAATGATATTGTGTATTCCTTTTTTTTAATTTATGTCGATAAATATTAATTACAAGATATTATTTCAATTAAATCAATTTTTTACTAACCAAGTTTGCAATTCTTTAGTACTAATCATCTACTTTACTTGGATATGGTTTTGATTATTGCTAAATAGAACTTGAAGATTTGGAATAAAATATAACGCAGCCTTTTTAGAAATTAATTTAGAAGTAAAATCAATTTTCAGGAAGTTAAACAAATGGTTTGATCTATATTAATTAGCTAGGTAACTACATAGCCACTTTAAACTATTGAAAAACCTCGGGATTTTCATAGTTCTATTTAGAGTAGTTCCGGAAACTATGTTAAATATCCAATTTCAAGAATAAAATATCAATTCAAATGATATAAAATGACATCAATAATATTAGAGCCTCATAATAATTCTAGATTGTTTAAAAAACACAATAATAATTCCAGAACACAACATATTGCTTAAGAAATGTAACTTTATTTGAAGGAAAAACAAGTAAAGAATTAAGGTCCAAAATGGTGAAGAGTTTGAAATGTTTGATAATGAAAACCTTCATGAATTTTATGAAGGTTGAAAATGGAATAAAAAATATCCTAAATTAAGAGACAAATATCATTTTCTGAAATTAAAACGATTAAAGGTTATTAATACTTGATTTCTCTTAATTTAAAAAATATGGATTAGAGCATATTTATATTTTAGAATCTCTTTACTTATTTCTAATTGTTATATTTGTATTCAAATTAAAAAAAAATTATATTTGTATGGAAAATTTTAAATTAAAATAAAGTTAACTTTTTCTTTTTATATTTTAAAAGAATTGAATAACTTGTCAATGATAAGGTTAAGTAAAATCATATAATATAAGTAAATGTTATAATAAAGTTATAAGAAAATCTAATGTACTAAATTAAATGCAATATATAATTAGATAAAATTCTAAATAAAAAATATTAAAAAAATTTAGCAATAATATTTATAATTGAAATAAATTATTAAACAAATGTTTTAAATAAAAATTTCAAAGCTCTTTCAAATAAAATATATTCTATAAGAGATTTTATTTAAAACATAAGTAAATTAAAAGATATTTAGTATAATTTTAATAGAAAGTTAGCTTAATGGAACGTTCATATTTTTATTTTTCATTTTTCTTGTCATGCATACATGATATTGAAGAAAAAAAAAGTTTAAATATGTAAATGAAATTTCAGTCAATGCTATCATGGCACCAAAAGCCATCAAATTACCTTGATGTTTCTTATCATTTATTATTCATCTCACCATGTGTTCTTCTCTAACTTGAAAAATGTTCATCTTTAACATGTTTCATAATCGCTGTGTATGAATAAGAGCATATCAAGGAAATTACTACTCGCATGCCAGAATGAATTGTAAACTCTGTTTGTTGGGGATAATTTAGTAGGAATGAATTCCCATTTTCAAACTCTAAGTTCGGGATTAAGCATAGAGTCAAATGATGCTCTGCATGGTCAGATATGTGGAATCAGACAGGGCAAGACAACCATTGCTAGATATGTATAAAATCAAATTTCGGGATTCGAATGCAGTAGCTTTCTTGAGTTAGTGAGGTTCATAAAAATAAAGGTCTAGTTCGTTTACAAAATCAACTTCTTAATGATATGCTAGATGGAGGAAATCAAAAGATAAGCAATGTTTGCCAAGGAGCCTATATGATAAAAAAATAGTCTTCACTTTCGAAAGGCTCTTATTGTTTCTTTTGATGATATTGATGATATGACTTATCGTAGTTTTAGTTGGAAATCATGATTGTATGGTAGCGAAGTAGAATCATCATCACAACTAGAGATAAGCATTTGCTAATCCATGCTAAAGTTGATTACCAATATGAGGCAAGAACTAAATCGCAATGAATCACTCAAGCTCTAGTCAATTTGCCTTAGATCAAATCTTCTTAAAAAGAGGATTTTGAAAGCCTTGATCGTGGTGGTACATTATTGTCAAGGTATTCCATTAGCTTTGAAAGTTTTTGGGCTCTTTATGTGGGATGCGACAATAAGTGGAAACGGGAAAGTGGAATTGCATAAACTGAAAAAGAACCTAAGTGAAATTCAAAAGGTGCTTAAAATAAGCTTTGATGGATTAGATGCTACACAAAAGGTGGTATTCCTTGATATTGCTTGCTTTTTTAAAGGAGAACATAGAGACTTTGTGTCAAAAAAATACTGACGGTTGCAAGTCAGGAGTGGTGAAATTCACATAAAAAGTACTATGGGAGAGATGTCTTATAACTATTTCACAGATGTAATATATATGCATGATTTGATATAGAAATGGGCTTGGAAAATTGTCTGGCTAACAACATCCCAGAGCCTAGGAAACAGATTATTATGGAATAAAGAAGTGATATCTATTCTACATTTATAAGTAAACAAAGAGGATCAAATTAAATTAAATTACTTACTCAACTTTATGAGATAAAGTGATTTAATATATATTTTCTTAAAATTTAGAATATTTCTTTCCTTAATCTTGTTCTTGTTTTCATGTAGGGGATGAAAAATGTTGAAACTATATCTCTGGAGTTATCTAGATCAAAAGAAATATGGTTCACCGAAGTACTGTTTGCAGATATGAAGAAAGTGTTTGCTAAGATGAAGAAACTTAGGTTGCTCAAAATCTATTACAATGATCATCATTGTCTTGTGAGAAAGGAGTATAAAACATCTCTCCCAGAGGGTTTTGAATTTCCTCGTGGACTAATATATCTTCATTAGGAAGGTTTAGAGTCTTTTTCATCAAACTTTGTTTCAGAGAACCTTGTTGCACCAACTCAAGGGTATAAATAACAAAAAAATTTGGAAAGGGGAGAAGGTACAACCATTATTGAGTTTATTGTTTTTATATTAATTTCAATTAAATTCATGATTTTTTTTTAAATGTTTTTTTGTTCAGAGTCATGAAAAATTGAAGGTCGTTGATGTAAGTGACTCACAACAGCTCATCCAAATGCCAAATTTCTCAAGTATGCCGAATTTGGAGAGATTGAATATTGGAGGTTGTACAAGTCTTCACAAATGGCATTCATCTATTGGTGCATTTCCTCATATGAAATTTTGAAGGAGCTTCGTTTGAATGAGACTGGAATCAAAGAAGTACCAAGCAGCATTGGGTACTTGACATCTCTTGAAATTCTTAATGTTTTGTGGTGTTTAAAATTACATAAATTGCCTGATAGTTTTGCGAATATGAGACGCTTAAGGAAGCTTTATATGCATATGACCATAATTAAAGAACTCCCAAGCAGCATTGGATATTTGGAATCTCTTGAATCCCTTCACCTCCATGGTTGCTCAAACCTTGAGAATTTTCCAGATATGGTGAAGACGAAATGCTTAAAGGAGCTTTTGTAAGGAACTACATATGGAACTCCTGTTAACATTGGATATTTGGAACCTCGAAACCATTAATATGGAACTTTGTTTAAATTCTTGATAAATTTCCGTAGATCCAAGGAAATATGAAATGCCTAAGGAGCTTTTGCAAGGAACTGCTATTAAGGAACTCCCAAGCAGCATTGGATGTTTGGAATCTCTGGAAACTATTTCTATGAGGAATTGTTCAAATTTTGGGAAATTTCCAGAGATCCAAGGAAATATGAAATGCTTGAGGACACTTGATTTACAAAATACTGCTATTAAGGAACTCCCGGCTAACATTGGTTGCTTGGAGGCTCTTGAAGTGCTTAATGTCAGTGGTTGCTCAAATCTTGAGAGGTTCCCTGAGATCCAAAGGAATATGCGGCAACTATATGATCTTTCTATAAGTGGGACTGCTATTAAAGAATTACCCCACTTAATAGGTCATCTCACCGGACTTCAATTCTTAGGTTTGAAAAACTGCAAATACTTGAAGAGTCTTCCAAATAGCATTTGTGGATTGAAGTCCCTTCATCAATTATGGCTTAATGGTTGTTCAAATCTAAATCTGGAGGGTTATTGGGAGATCATTGAGGAGTTGGAACATTTGAGATTACTTTGCTCGCGGAATGCATAGCTTACAATGTAGGTGTCATCATCAATTGGACGTCTAAAAGATCTTCAGACCTTGAAATTGAGTAATTATGAGAACCTCGTGACTCTTCCAAATAGCATTGGTAATTTGACACATCTTAGAATCCTTCGTCTTCGTGAATCGGGTCCAGTCTGCAATTGGTCTCGATGCCTTGAGAAGCCTACAATTTTGCTTAGAAGAACTAGATATAGGTGGTTGCAATCTGATGGAAGGAGAAATCCCCAGTGATTTATGGTGTCTGTCCTCACTGACATATTTAGATGTGAGTGGAAGCCACATTCATCGCATACCTACTGGCATCATTCAACTTTCTAAAATGAAGGGCCTTTACATGAATCATTGCCCAATGCTTGAAGAAATCTGAGCCTACAAGCCTAAGAGGAATACATGAAGCACACCTATTGTCCATGCCTCAAAGCTTTATCACCTAATCCAACACGTATATACTCGGTCTTCCTCCTCAACTCCTTCAAATTATTTATCGAGGTAATCGTGAATGAAATTCACCGAATTCTTTAAAAAATTAATTTATAATTTTAGGATTATGTCATTCATTTATTAATTTTTGCATGCTGTTTCTACTTTTATATATGCATAATCTTAGATGCAAAAAAGGTTGGTACATGGACTTCGAGGGAATTCATGTCAAGAGCCAAGGTAAAGCAGATCAGATTAATACCAGAGTGGGTAAGGGATAAGAGTACGGGATGTGAAGTAAGAATAGAGCTCCCAAAGAAATGGTATAAAGATGACAACTTCTTGGGATTTGCTTTATTCTTCCATTTTGTTCATCTTCCTCCTCATGATGATAAGACAAGAAATTGTCATCCTTAATGTGAATTGAGCATATCCTGTGGTGATCAATCTATACCGGTGAGTGACTTATGGGGGATTTTCAATTTTGATAACTACTTTAAAGAAGAGGATTCAGAAGCATTGGGGGTGTCCTTTTTCCCTCAAATTAGCATTCCCAATAAGTATCGATCCAGAAGGTGGAACTACTTCAAGGCTAGCTTTGATTGCAAGTCTTACTCAACTACTCCAGATTGTGATTACAAAGCCTTTGAAGTGAAAAGTTGTGGGATGCATCTTATATACGCCCAAACCCAAACTCATGCCCAAGACCAAGATGATGATAAGAAAAGATCAAGAGATGATAAGCCAGCAGAAGAGGAGTCACAGTCACACCACAAAAGATCAAGACAACATGTCTTCTAGCTCTCTCCACTCTCCACCTACAACGTACTCTCTCTCTCTCTCTACTCGCCCTTTCATTTAATACTATACATGTATTTGAGTTTATATATTTGCAGAACATGGAGTAGTAGTTTAAATACAAGGACTAGAATTTGCAGCAGAGAGAGAGAACAAAAAAATTGTATAAATTAAAGGATAGATTATATATATATATATATATATATATATATATATATATATATATATATATATATATATATATATATATATATATATATATATATATAAGTTTTATTTAAAATTTTATTTAATGTTTATAGAATCATTAATTCTTATTCGAATTTTAATATATATTTTACAATTAATTCTAATTGTAATTATGTCTAGTGGTAGTATATCTTGGGTTAGATTAAATGTTAAGATTTTTAAATTTAATTAACTATTTACTCAACTGTTAATAGCTGCATAATTATTTAAACTATTTTCCATTTTCATAAAATCTAATTTTTGTTCATACTTTATATTTTATTACATTTTAATGGTGGGGTGTTTATTGAAATTTTTTGTTTTATTTTAAATTCTTTCAAAATGTTAATAGAAAATTTTAAAATCTTTACCTATTTTTGTTGTGTAATGTGATATAATATAATATAATATATTTCTTTCATTACTAATATTAATAATTATTTATTTTATTAATGAATTTTATGTACTTTTAATATCCCATCGTAAAATATCCTTTGATAGATGTAACTTATGTACTTCTCTTTTTCTACTTAACCTTTTTTTTATTTAATCACTACAATAGATAAGAAATTCTTGTGTAGAGAACCCAAGTCAAAGGCATAAAAAGACATCTCTAGTTTCAACTCATAAATCTTGTTGGTCTCTAATAAAGCATATGCTTTCTGCTTTTTGTTCTATTGAAGGTTAAAATATTTACTATAATTAGTGGAAACATCTAAATAACTTTTTAAATGATCACAAACTTGAAAGAATAAGGAGTTCCATATGGTGGTAGATATGGCTAACCATTTAAAAGTTATTTTTTATTTTTATTTTTGATTTTTTATGATCTTCTATTTATTTTAGTTTTTAATTATCCCAAAGTTTTATAGAAATAGGAGATCTCCAGTCCTTGGGCCAAGTTTAAACCCATTTTTTTCTTTGTTTTTCTTTTATTTTTTCTTTTTATAAATATTGTGTGCCTAACCAGGACGTTATATTTGAAATAAATTATTGAATTTAACAAATTCTAGAACTTTTTTCTATTTTGGTCCAGGAATTATGGTATCGTTATATTCCTTGAAGTACTGGAATTCCAGAGTGGATAAGGCATCAGAGTAGCAACAAAGCTTCCTTTGGAATACGATGGAAATATTGACTTCTTGGGGTTTTGCTTTGTGCTCTCTGTTCATATTCACTTGATGAATCTGGGGGTGATAATATACTAGATGTTGGTAGATGATCTCAGATACAAATTGAGGTTTCATATTTGTTACGGATTTTGAGGGAATCCTCTACTACTGTATAGGGTCCACAGATAGGGTTTCATATTTAAGGTTCGCTTTATAGGTACTTTCCACTGTGGCGATAAGGCAGCCTTTCAAGTGGAAAGCTGTAGGATCCATCTCATATATGACTATCATCAACAGAATGAGAATCAAGGTATGCCTCCTTTATTTATATGTTTCGAAGGTGTTGGAGATCAAATGCTAGCATTAGTCTAGTATAATTAAAAATTATAACTCCAAGACGTTTTTTAAAAAACTTACACATGTTAGAGTTCATTCCTTAATTTGCAATTTTTATATTAGAATCAGAAAGTCTAACTATCTTGTCTCCTCCTAATATAGATGGCTCGGAACCAGAGAATATTCTGATAACTGCTAACTACTGAGGAGGAACTGCCCACTGAGACTCGAACCGGGGCCTCCCCTTCCTGTTTTCTTACCTGCTTGAAATTATAAACGTTATACCATATGAGTTAGGCATCATGAGCTTTAGCGAAATAATTTAATTTCTAACATTTGGAAACATATCAGCATAACTCTAGAAGTGTTTTGGGTTGTGTATTATTAGTGGTATTACCAGCAAGTTTATGTTTATATTTATATATTTTCTTGGTTGTTGATTCTAAAGGAAAATTTTACTTATTTATTTAGTATATGTATAATATATTTCTTTTTCTTTTTTTTTTAAGGAAAAAATAATTTTACTGATTCAAACTTACAATAGATCATAGACTCAAGATATAAATTGCTAAAAAATCATAAAGAATAAAAATATCCTGCTATAAAGTGATAATAAATTCCAAGAGTAAACTTATAATGATAATATAAGAATCTAATATCTACGACTCTAGTTCTTGATATATACTGTATAATCATAATTGATATCTTCAACACTGGATCAAATCCGAACTGCTAGATGCTTGAATCGCCTTACAATAATATTTGTATGTATGTGGAGTGTATTTAGCATGTATGAAAGTATTTGGTTTAGTGGGTATGACGATAATATACATTAATACGATTTGCTGACAATTTATTTAATATTTATTTTTATTAGAAAATTAATTACTATAAATAAAATTGTCAATTCAAAGTCGTATTATTAATTTTTGTTGAATTAAATAAAAATTATATCAATAATTTTTTATATTCTTTCTACTTTTAAATGACAAATAAAATAGTTTAAACTACTTAATAGTGTTTTTATTTTAAAAATTATGTTTAATATTCTATAAAATTTAAAAATATAAAATTAGGATCATAATATGCTGAAACTTCAGAATATAAAATATTGGTAAAATATAAGAGAAAATAAATTATTTATGAAATATTAGAAAAATGTCAGAATTTACTTATTTTCTAAATTATTAATGATTATAGATGAATTTATTTTTATATTAAAAACTAATCTATTTTAATGTATTAGTTGAAACATAACATTTTAATAAAAATATAATTAAAAGTTATTTTTTTTAAAAAAATAAATTTATAAAGTATTATTTAAAATAAGAATATTTATTTATTTGATAGAAAATAATTATTATTAATAAAATATATATTTTTATATTAAAAATAAGAATTATAAAAAAAATTAAAATGTAAAAAAGAAAGGAAGCTTGGGGTGGCGGCCGAAAGGCATGTGTGGGGCTTTTTAAAATAATAATATTATTTTAAAAAATATTATTTAAAATAAGGTACAAAAATAAATATTTAGGAATCTATGGCACTTATGCCGCCTGTTATTCATATAGATATCATGTCTTTAAAGACACGATTGTAATTTCAAAAAGTCGTGTTTTCAAGACACCGCTTTCAAAGGTAAAATCATGAAGTCAGATCTTCAAAACACGATCAAAGGTAAAATCTTGTGAAGTCGTGTCTTCAAAACATGATTTCAGTGTAAAATTCTGAAGTCGTGTTTTGAAGACACGACTTTAGTGTAAAATTCCGTTGTGTCTCAAAGATGATTTGGCGAAATTATGAAGTTTGCATTCAAAACACAAATTTCAAAGTAGTACCTTTGAAGTCGTGGTTTTGAAGACACGATTTCAAGAGGAATTCAAGTCGTGGTCTTCAAAACACGATTTCAAAGGTAAATTATGAAGTTGTATCTTCAAAACACGATTTCGTTGTAAATTTGCTGCAGTTTTGAAGACATCATTTCAGTTGTAAAATCTCAAATTGTGTTTTCAAAAACAAGATTTCGCCTTAAAATTTCAAGTCGTGTCTTCAAAACACACCGAAGGTAAAATTCCTGGTTGTGTTTTTAAAGACACGATTTATAAATAACCTTAAAATGCATCAATAACCTCCTTCCTCGAGTCTCAACAAGCCATAAATACAAATCAAAAGTGTCCTCCAAGATCACAGGTTAAACTATAGTGCCAATGTAGATTAAACCCACCAAGGATTGAGACTGATAATGAAGAATCTCTAAGCAACTAATATATAATAATGTCTAAATGGATAAGATTCCAAAGTATACGTTAGTAGAAAGTGTCTCAAAAAGATTCTAAGTACAAAAGTCATCAAGTCCAACTCATACATAAAACCACTAATGCTGCCACATAAAGGAACTTTCTTCTTTCTTTGCGGGTCGCCTATCATATGGTACTCTGCATCTCCTCGAGAGCATTAGAAGGACCTCACGTGCTACCTGATATCCTTGCCCTTATTCTCCTTCTTCCGTCTCCACCCGCCGCCTCGTCTAGTTTGTCCCCGACCTAAGGGTTCCGTGATGGCATAATTGAAGAAAGGTAATGGAGGATGGCTCCACTTTTAATATCGATGGTAACTCCGAAGATGTATGTGCATTATGAGGTACTTCAGTAGGCATGGTGAACTATGACGCCCCAAAACCCGGGGATCATATTATTTTATTTTATTTTTTTTCGAATGAACAATGTCCATGAATGTTGTTAATGAACAAAGGGATCAACGTTAATCTGCACTCTAAAATCGGGCTGGCGGATGCAAAGGCGCGCGTAATGGCGCTGCAGATGTACCGCCCCACGCACACGCTGGGCCGGCATAGGCCGAAGGCCGCAGCCGTTTAGGGTCACGGCGCCAGCAGCGCCTCAAAGTCGGCCACAGGAGGTCCTACGCCACTGGCGCCCGGTCGCCTCGGGTTCGTCGAGACGCCAAGGCCAAGTCGTGACCTCCTTCCCTTGCCCAACCCTAAGCCAGGTCGTGACATCAAAACCAGTCACAATCTCAAGCAGTTATCCAGTCGCGACCTCAAACTGGGTCGTGATCCATTTCAAATTCTATGTGCATAAACCAGTCGCTGACTAAATCCAAAAAGCTATAATTCTGCTAACCTTAGACCAAGTCGCGACCTCAAAACAATGTCGCGACCTCACTTCTGCCTAGCCCACCTGGGACCCCAAAACCTTAGGTCGCCAAGCCTAAAACCTGCCCTAGTCGCGACACAAAATTAGTGTCGCGACCTGGGACCAACCGTCCCAAATTTCAACACAGTCGCGCACACTGTGCAATCCGTGTCGCGAATTGACCTGAAAGGTCTTGTCGCGCGCACCAAACCAAGTCACGAGGCAATACACAAGACCAAAACTGTGTCGAGGCCACTGTCATAACATTCGCCACCGTCGCATAAAGGCCGGGTCTCATACAGCACTGTGCCCCAAATGCACTCAGACATCCTCCTTCCTGGTCACTACTCAAACCTGAACGCAAAGGGCCCCTACCCTTCATCCCTATACTCACCAAAATTCACCAAGATGCAGTATTTGATATCGCAACCCCAAGTAATCTCATTTTCTGCATTACAAAACTGGGAGATATATTAATAAAAACACAATGACCCTGTAATCTAGTTTCCATTACAAAATACTACATAATTACATGCCGCATTTTAAACTAGATTCTTCAATCCAAAATATTATTATAAAATAACTCGAAAAAGGGCACAAACTAAGCCAATTTCACAACCGAGCTCCAAAACCGCTTTCTTCCCTCTCAAGACCTAAAATGACTCCCCACACTCGCGAGCAATGCCCAAAGATAAAGTTTTCTACTAGGTTACTCTCCACTTTAAATGAGCATGCAATGGCTAGGCAAACAATCAAGCACATTCCATACGAGCAACTCAAGTTCAACTCATACATAAAACCACTAATGCATGCCACATTAAGGAACCTTCTTCTTTCTTTTTGGTTGTCTATCATATACTTGCATCTCCTCAGAGATAGAAGGACCCTCACGTTACTCGACATTCCTGCCTTTATTCTTCCGTCACCCGCCTCGTCCTAGCCTGTCTGCCCTTGATCTAAGGGTTCCGTGATGGCATAATTAAAGGTGTTAGTAATGGAGAGATACCACTCAATATTGACAGTAAATCTCTAAGATATGTGCATTATGAGGTACTTCAGTAGGCATGGTGAACTGTGATGCCCCAAAACCTGGGGATCATATTATTTTATTTTATTTTTTTTTGAATGAACAATGTCCATGAACAAAGTGAGCACGAACAAAGGGACTTATCAAAGGACTCCATACCCCAAATCGGGTCAGTAAAGAAGGCGCACGGCGATGGCGCCGCATTACTACCGCCTTCGCCAAGACACGCGATGCGAGGGCTACGCGACCGCGAGCGAAGTCGCGCGCGGCGCTCAGTCGGGTCGCTACGAGGTCGCTGCGGTAGTCGGGCGTCGTCGCCACCGGTCGAGACGCCAAGGCCAGCTCGTGACTCCCTTCCCTTTGCCCAACCTCGTGCCAGGTCGAGATCAAAACCAAAGTCATCACCCCGCCAAAGCCAATCCGCGCCGCGACCGTCGAGGTCACACTCCATCAAATGACCGCGACAAAACCATGTCGCGATCTCAAACCAGGTCACACCCAAAGTGAACCCAAACAGTCGGGCCTCAAAACAATGTCGCGACCTCACTTCTGCCTAGCCCCACCTCACACCCCAAACCCCAAGTCGCTGCCTAAACCCGCCCTGAAGGCGATGATGAATTGGTGTCAGACTCAAGACTAACTCCGTCCCAAATTTCACCAGTCGCTGACACCAAAACCAGGTCACGACTGGGACCCTTGAAACCCGGCGCACGCAAGACCAAAACCAGTCACGCGAGCCACGCGCACCAAACCAGGTCGCGCGCTATCAGCACTCACCACTTGGCATCACATACTTCGCTACCGTTGCTCGGCTTCGCATCAGCCCAAATTTATCACAATCCTCCTTTCCTGTAGTCACTACCTAACCTGAAATGGGCAAGGGTCCCACCTTTCATCCCTACTCACCAAAATCACCCCAGATGCAAAGTATTTCCATACCGCAACCCGCTTAAACTCATTTTTCGTGCATTACAAAACCTCGAAAATATTAATAAACAAACACTCTAGAATCCTAGTTTCCATTATAAATACATAATTGTTATGATTAAATTGATTTTCAATCCAAAAAATCCAAATATTACAAATAATCGAAAAGGCCACAACCAAGCCAATTTCACAACTGAGCTCCAAAACCAGTTTCTTCCCTCTGCGCACCTGAAAAATAATTCCCCACACTGGGTGAGCAATGCCCAGTATAAAGTTTTCCTACTAGGGTTACTCTCCACCTAAAATGCATATGCAATGGCATATATAAACAATCAAGCACATTCCATACAATTTTTCAACATTATATGAAATGTTTGTATCATGCATGAGATGCGACCCCTCATGCTCACAACCTGAGTCCCAACCGACTCCCTCACACCTGGAATGCCAAGTGTGAATAAACCAGTCATCGGTGTTTAACCCCATGACTAAACCATTAGACAACCCTCCAATTTTATTCATAAAAAACTTATTTTTATTTTCCTTTTTGTGGGCCACGGATTTCCGGGTTTACACCGCAGATCGCCGCAGACGCCTTTCAACATTTTCAGAACTACATTGACTCGATCATGCCCAACCGTGAATAACATTTAGGACTTTCATCGGGGGGGATCTACCCTAACTTGCCTCAAATTTCAAAACGCAGTTTATCATTTTGATCATTTTACACACTCGTGAATCTCTACCTTGGACTTTGTCTCATTTTTCCCGAGTTCACGACCCATTCACCAACACTGGTGAATAAACCATACCTTGCACCCACACCCGACTTGACGCGATGTGACCGTGCATATGAAATGCATGATGCCAATGCATTTTCCTTCATGTTGCATGTATGAATGAGCACTACAGGAAACATTCACAAACCATGGAAAATTATAATTTATACATATAATCTACCTCCACGCAAACCATGTTAATACATCAAATAGCATGCATCAACATAACATATTCCCACACTGCATGTTATTCAAACAAGCAATAACACACACTAGGTCACAAACCTTGGACCATTCAACAGGGCACTTCACCGTCCCTTCACAAACATGAACCAATCTAGTTCCAATCATTATCATCACATCAAACAAACCGTAACACCTAGAAACCTTAAGTTTAGCCTAAACTCCTAACTCCCAGCATTCCATGATCGGGTGGTGAAACCCATCATGCAATTCCATACCCCTTTAGTCCTAAGTTCCTGGAATCCACCTTATACGGCCTCTCGCGGCCTCCCATATGCAACCCCTACCATTAAATATCCTTTAGGATAAAAGTAAACCAAGTAGGAAAATATCCTACCTCGTGGAGTTTGTCGAAACTCCAACTTTTTGGTGTCCACACGTAGATCGCACTACGTGCACCAACTTTAGTCCTCGAACTGTCGAACTTCGACCGTCCGAAAGCCGGGAAATCTTCCTTTTCCCTTTCCTTCTTTCTCCTTTTCCCTTCTTTTCTCTCTACAAATTGTTTTCCTTTTTGCTTTTCTTTCTCTCATCCTTATTTCTTCTCATCTCATTTTCCATCATTTCTTCTCTTCATTTTCTCTTCTCCTTTGACATTTTCTCCCCCATTTTGATCACTATTGACCGTATGGGTCAAAGGAGGCAACTTCCTCCCCATTTCCTCAAGCCATTTGTGTGGCCCTCATTTTTCCTTCCTTATTCCCTTATTTCTTTATTTCCTTTTATGACATCACCATCATGTGGCTAATTGTGTCGTGACTTCAAGTGCACCACATGGCCTTACCAAGTGTCACTCTCTTGGGGTGCCATGTGGCATCCCCTAAACCTTGCCATGTGTCATCCGACACCCCACGCCTCGAAAAAAGTTAAATCTCGACTACCTCGGAATCCAATGAAATTTGACGTTATAGCTAAATTTCGCGAGACGATTCCAATAGAGAAGTCCGTTTCTTCATCCGAGATCTAGAAACATTTCGGTTTTCTGACAGAAATTACTGTTTTATCCTTCCTTAGGAAATCTGGATTTTCAGAGGTCTCACATGAACTCTGTTTGAGGTGGTGAGGTGAAAAGGAATGCATTTGTCACCACCTCATCAGAAGAACAAGGATCTAAGTAACGTGGGCCGCTTGAAGATGGTCGGTCCACATTTCCCACCCCCACCCCCCCCTTGAGATGCTTCACCTCTTTGTATACGTACCATGTCTAACTTTGTTTTAACCTCCCTTCTTTCATGCATTCCCTCCTACCTCAAGAGAGGATCAGGTCTCATCGTTGTCGAGGATCCTCAAGTCGATCCATTTCTGCACAACTGCTACTGTAGAGGTGCATAACTGACGAATGTCATTGTGACACCCCTATCCCGGGGGTCCTGTTGATAACCTGTCAACTTGCGGAAACCTGTGAATATCGGGTGTCTCGATATCACACTCATTTATCTCATATATGGAGACCCATTTCTGTATAATTTTCTTTGAAATAACCAATTTGTAATAATATTTCACAAGAGTTTGATGTACAACTCTTTTACACTTTTATATGTCAAAATATATTAAAACTATATTGTTCTAATATATTTTACAAAAATAATTCTCAAGGCCACAACCCGGCCTTCTTCATACTCACGACCTCGAAGGAGCGCCGTCTTCTCGTGTACTCTGAAAGGGGATCCCACGACGGCCGGGAAGAGCCCCGCAGCTGACAATCTCCTACAAGGGTTACTCTCCACCTAAGTGCACATGTAATGACAACCAAACACATTCAAGAAAATTCATGATCCTACTCGAATGTCTACATGCCCTGTCAATGCCCCGAGTCCTCATCGACTCCCTCACACACGCAACTCGCTATGTATGGTTGCCAAAAAAAATGTTTGTTTTACATTTAAAACTTTCGACATCCTCCAAACCCCGACATACTCCGACCATGGAGCCCGATCCGACATCCTTCGAATATCGAGACATCCTCCAACACCGACACCCAACACCGACATCCTCCGAATACTGGACATCCTCCGAACACTGGACATCCTCTGAACACTGGACAATTCCCAATAAAACTTTTACCTTTACACTGGACATTCTCCGATTTCATTAAAATCATGCGCTCAATTTGGATGAAGTCTCATGCTACTGAGCCCACCATCGGCTACTCAACCACGTCGATCTTACTTCATGTCCTCACGATGTTCCCATCGAACACCAAACACGGTGCCGATTTTCCATGGTCGACACTAAACATAGAATCGACCCAAACCATGCACTCACACCCAATGTCATGCGATGTCCTTATGCATACAAATGCATGATGCCAATGCATTTATTTTATGTCACATGAATAATTACAATCTACATGCAACATAATCAATAGCATACATTAACATGTTATTCTTCACACTACATGTTATTCGATCAAGCAATAACACACAAAATGACCCAAATCTCATACCCATATAAAATAGGGCACCTATTGGTCCCTTCATGGTTCATCACCGAATTATTATGATACCAAAACACATCACAAACCTGAGGACATCAGTCCCGGGATCAAAAACAAACCACAGCATAGTCCGGGACTGATCGAAAATAGTCCCGAAAATCCTGTCCGGATTGTCCGAAACCAGTCCCGAAATTTTAACTCAAACTGTCCGAAAACAATCCCAAAAATTCCTACACTCAGTCCAAAAAAATTGAGACTAAAATTTACGGCCTTTCATGGCCTCTAAGCCAATCCCAAGCCATTAAATGGCCTTTAGGCTAGAAATAACACAAGTAGGAAATTCTCTACCTCGTGGAGTTTGACGAAACTCCAAGATTTTGGTGTCCACGCGTAGCTCTTGTCGCGTAGATCAACTTTATCTTCTGCTCCGACGAAAACCTACTGTCCGATTTTCATAGATCTGAAAAATAAACGAAGAGAAAGAAAAAAAATAAATTCTCTCTCTCTAACGCTCTCTCTCCCGACACTCTCCTTCTTTCTTTTGTTTTTCCTTTATCTTTTTTTAATTATTATTTTGGATACATGGTTCATATTGCTTTATTCTGTCCTTTTCTCGCCTCGAAACAATTTATTTCTTTTAAGTTCACTTTATTTTAATGAACTTAGCCTGCACTACTTCCGACTTCCGAGATTGCAAAGATCTCGCCCCCGGTCACTAGCGATTTATCACCCGTAAAATCGTAAATATTCGATTGTCTCATAATTCAATAAAACTCTTCCGGGTCACTAGATTTCATGAGATTTAATTTAATTCAAGACAAATTGCCATCATCCGAGATCTAGAAAATCTCTTGCCAATCGAAATTAGCGTTACCCTTTTCAGGAAAATTGAATTTTTATCGGTTTTACACTGGTGGTCATCCGGATGTGCTGATGGCATATTTGCCGTAAAGGTGTTATTCTTTGCCATAATTAAAGAAAATAAAGTAAAATATTTATTGAAATTGTATAAAATGGTGTAATAAAAAAGTAAAATTGTTTTGATTACCAATATGTGATTTGAAATGATCCATGAGGAGTAACAACAACGTAGGATCTTAACGATACCAAACTATATATGGATTATATGTAAGAACTTTTGAAAACGCCAAGATTGGGCAATATGGTCACATCGAGAATTCATCTTGAATAGATTCTGGATGTCTGATCCATCCACTATCATCTTGTCATCCCCTTCGATCATATCGATGCAAGATGGCCTCTGTATCACAAGCCTCTGGAATCCCCTTGCACATCCCAAATTGTCTCAATACTGTATCTAGCCTATGCCACTCTATAATGTGAAACAAATGAGAGGGGAAATGGTCATCCATATATCAAAACCAAAAGTACAATACATTGGAAGTCTATTCATAATACACGGGAAAAGTTGTTGTTCGTCGTCGGAGAGATCGAGGGAGGGCGGTGCGATGTGTTCAGCGGGATATGAGTTATGGACGAGTTGAATCGGTCGTTGTACCAGGAATCGGAGTGTCCGTACATACAACCACAATTGACGTGCTTAGAACATGAAGGCTTGAGAAAGAGTATTAGTTCTATAGGCAATCCCATCTCTTATGTCCAGGCTGATGGCAATGGTAACATGTCACCGACCTCGTATAGCTAGAAGTCCCGCCTTGGCCTTGGCCCTGATGGCCTCGTCTTGTCCTGAAGACCCTTCGAAACAAGGTCCTCGCTTTCTTCGAAAGCCATAAGAAGATAGACTCTCTTCATTTTCTTACTAGCACCCGCATCCCGGATGCTTCGTGTGTCATCTATCTCTCCTTCTATGGCCATAGTTGTCCTGACCATAGAGTCCCCTCCTCCTCTAAACATTGGAGGATGATGTGCTTTTAAACACTGGAGGTCATTTGACCCTCCTTGGCTCACCATTGCACAAGCTCCAGGTAATCATGTGGCAAATTAAGCCGTACCAATAGCTTCAATGAAAGCTTGTTGGTCCAGGGCTGGTGGAATCCGGTTATTACCCCGTCCATCTCCTCTACGTCCACGCCCTCCTCTTGCCATCTACACAAGTTAAGATAGCAGTTTGAGATTCTCTCTTTTCATTTATCCCATTAGTGGTGCATAATGTCAAACACTAATAAATAACCATTCCTTCGTAATCATGCTTATTCGTTTTCCTAACCCCTAAGGTTACGTTTTCTAACCTTAGTGTTCTTTAATTGCTATACACATTCTATCATGCGTATATTTCACGCAAGTTTTAACACAAAATCACACAATAACTCAGCATGTTAAACACAAACACGCAACACACAACAATGCATGATCTAAACCTGTTCCCATCGAGTCCTAGGCATTCATATATCTAAGTCAGGATACCATGTCATGACGTTGATATCAATTACCGAGCACTAGGTAATCACAAACTAAGCTCTAACACCAAGCTACACCAAGCTATGATGCTTGTACCCAACACCGAGCTACAGGTAATCGCATACCCAAACTCTATACCATAACCCGCGGTTCTTGCACCCACGCTCAACCTCAGGGGTAACGCATACCTATGTTCTGATACCAAGCTGTGACACCCCAATTCCCGGGGTCCCATTGACAACATGTCAACTTCTGCGGAATAACCTGCGGACACGGTAACCCGATATCCCACACGTCGGCGTCATAGATCAAAACCTCGTGGTAATTATATATCATGTGCCTATCTGTGAAACCCCGAGAAAATTCTAATTTTCGGAAAAAATGGTAAAATCGTAATTTCTGTGAAAATCCAAATTTTTTCTAGATCTCGGATGACAAAACGGATTTCATCGTTGGAATCGTCTCGTGAAATCTAGCTACCATGTCAAATTTCGTCGAATTCCGAGACAATCGGAATTTCACGTTTTTTGAGGCATCAAGTATCGGGTGCCGTAAAACGGGTTTGAGAGACATATGATGTGACAAAAGTCACCCACTACATGTACTCTTGTGACACATGTTGCAAGATTAGAGAGAGGATGAAATGGATGGCCTAGATAGTGTCAAGTGTCAAAAATCCAAGACTTGAGGACATGGGTGGTATTAAATGAAAGTTTAATGAGTATGAGACACAGATGAACAGTGATCATCTCCTTCATTTGAGCACAAATCGTGGAGTGCAGTAGCTTGGGTTTTTTTATTTTTACAAAGAGAGAGCACCTTCTCTAGGACTCTGGCCGATCTCGACCGGGCTTGGCTTCTCGACGGCCAAGAAGTAAAGCTGTTCTACGTAACTAGGTTACGTTGACACGATTTGGTGGAGTTTCGACAACCTCAAGTGGTAGATCTTTTCTACTTGCGCACCCGTCTAAGAGCCATGTAAATGGTTAGGAATGTTCTGAGGCTTGTTTTAACCGTAAATTCGGTCTCAAAATCTTTGAACCGATTGGAGAAAATTCCTATTTGTGTAATGGAATATAACTCGAGGGTTTTAATGCTCACATGAATAGTGACACGAAATTATTTTTCTCAGGAAAATGTGTTTCGTCGAGGATTCAAAATGAATTGCTTCGTGGCTTGTTAATTAGCACATGTGAGCTAATTTTGGTGTAATTGATTGAGAATTTACATAACATGCTTTATGTGATTGAATTATGTTAATATATATGCATGTGAATATATTAGCATGAATGTGTTGGAATTGGCATCATGCATTCCATATGCACTGCGCCTTAGAAGACACAAAGGAAAGATGACATGAAATGAAACAAAATGAAAATATTTGTGAAAGGAATTTTGACAAAGATTTTCCGATAATCGTGTTGGGATATTGTCCAACACCACGCCGGAGGGGCCCATGACCAGCTTCGAAGGTTATCCAACGATTCGGGCTTCTGAGGTTGTCCAATATTTTTACCGAAACTCGGTAGTGTGTTTTCAAGAACAAATAGCTTTTGTTTTGAAAACTGTGGTTTTACTCGCATTTGGCTTAGGCCTATGTGAAGGAGTTTGTGAGGACTCGAGACATGGGTTGGTCATGTAGACATTCGAGTATGTTTATGAAATTGCTTGAATGTGGTTGTTTGCCATGCATGTGCACTGAAAGTGTATAACCCATAGGAAATTATCACTACTGGCTTTGCTCACTCACAGGGATCACTATTTCGTGTACAGGAGTGTGCACGAGGGATGACGTCACAGAGGCCTCTATTTTAGAAGAGCTAAATTCTTGTTTGTATTTGCTTGTATAACATGTATTAAAATTGTAAACTTTTGATATATGTTTGGTAAGAGTGATTGTCCTTGAAACTATTGTATATAGCTCGGGATATATTTTTGTGAGTATTGACAAAATCTGGCACCATTATTTTACTCGCATGTGGACCCTGTGTGGTCATTCTTGATTGTTGAGACATGTTGTATTTTGGGTAGAGCTCCCCGTACAAAGGAAACTCTACTCGATTTTTATGAGTGGTGTCGGGTTACCCGTCATCCACGAATATTCCACGAGTTAACGGGTTGTCAACGGACCCCTCGGTTTTGGGGTGTCACAGCTTGGTATCAGAGCCTAGGTTTATAAATACCTAGAGCTTAATGTCAATAAGTTAGGTATACGATTACCTAGGGCTTGAGGGACTTGGGCTTAGGCCATTGTCATTAAGGTATAAGAACATCACAACTTGGTATAGCTCGATGTAGGGTTTAGGTATGTGATTACCTAGACAATCACGGGACAGGATTAGAACACTACATGCACTGTGTTTTATGTGATTGTGTGATTGTTGTGGATTGATGTGTGAATGGTGTGCATAGCATGAATTGTTATGTGTCATGGTGATTGAAATAGTATGCTTGGTGAATAGCATAGGATTGGTGTTGAACACTAGGGCCGGTGAAAATATAACCTAGTGTTCGAGGATTTCTGGGCAAAATGGTCTAGAATTAAACGAAAAAAATATAATTTCAAGTGAAGATTCGCCAACATAAATCGATTTATCGTGAAAATGAAAATCGTCCGTGTTTTGTACAAGAAAAAGAGTTTGTAATTAAACTCTTGAAAATTTTGAAGTGTAGGAATTGCAAATGTTCAAGCATCGCATATGGAGTAGCGAGGCTAATGAAATGAAAAATACTGTGATATGAAGAAAAATTTTCTAAGGTTTTACAGTGTGTAAAATTGAAAAAAAAAAAAGGATAAAATAAATTTTAAGAAATTTATTTGGTTTACTGGAATTCTAATATATATATATATATATATATATATATATATATATATATATATATATATATATTTGGGTGTTTTTTTCCAAAGAGTCGGAATGAGAATAAATAAAAAAATGGTGAAAAAAAAACAAAGTGTAAACTGAAACGCTAATAAGATATCGTGGGTCACGATACAATGAAATTGTATCGCGGACATAGCGCCATGGCATGCGCCGGGTTGATAGCCGGTCACGATACAATCGGGCCAGACGCGGACAGCGAGGCTCGACCGGGTCGGATGGGTCACGATACAATCAATTGTATCGTAACAGGAGAGGGCTGGCCACTGGGGGAATTGTGTCATGATATAGTCCTCAGATCGTGACAAACTGCGTTGTCAGGGATGTCACGCATACAATCGATTGTATCATGACAGCGTATAGTATGGTCGCCGGGTCAGGTTATGATACAAAGACCCGGCTGCGATATGGGTCGGGAAGAGTCGCCACACTACGGCAAAGAAGGGCCCAGGCCGCGATACAGATTTTGTATCGTCAACGGAGTGAGGCTCGCGATACGCGCAGCTATGCGGCACGACACGGCCACACACGGCGCCGACTACACCGGCGACACTCTGCCAAGGCGCCACGACACCTGCAATGGCCAGTGTGGCCGGGGCGCAGCGGCGCTGCGAGTTTGACGCACCATGCGCCAAGATCCATGGTCTCGTCGGGTGTGCACTTCAGGCACCCAATCCAAGCTGACTCAAATTCACTATTTCTAAGTCACTGTTTTGGACACTGTTCATGAGCACTGTTCACAATTTTTAAAAAAATAATAATAATAATAATAAAAAATTAAAATCAAATCAAATGAAATAAAATCTTTTAAAATAAAATTTTCTAAAATAAAAATTTTGTTGTTGATTTTGATTTAATAATGTGGAAAATATTGTCTTGCATTTCCTAAGAATGCAAGGACATCAGGTATGAAATATTTTTCTATGTGAATAGTGTCTCGAGGTCAGGTTTATGCCCAGATATCGCAAATTTGAATCTTCGCTATCGACATGTGTAGATGGCTAGTCGAGGGCGAGGGCGTAGAAGGCGTCCACGAGGTATTGGTCAGGCGCCATCGGCTTTTGACCAGCAGGCCTTTGCTGAGGCCATAGGGATTGGCAGCCGCCGCTTATCGTGACAGACAGCAAGAGCGTGAGCCAGGCAGTAGTCAAATAATCCTCCGGGCCAAGAAGTACATCATTCCTCCAATGGTTAGGAGAGTGGACTCCATGGCCTGGGACTACCTTGACCATAGAGAGAGATCGAGGATGCTAGAAGCACTCCCTGGATGCGAGTGCGTGTCACATAAGGAGAGCCGGCTCTTCCTGGGGTTCGGGAAGAAGCCCGTGGCTTCTAGTTCACGAGGGTTCCAGAGCCACGCACCATCCCGGCCGGTGGATCTGATCGGGGAGTTGCCAGCCGGGCGCATGGTGTGCTACCATTGCCAGCAGCCTGGACATATGAGACGGGATTGCTTCACAGAGATAGGATCCTGTGGATTCGGGGACAAAGATAGTCCCAGTTAGACATGTGACAGAGAGGGCGCTCATTCCACCACACCCCAATATGGGCCGAGGAACCAGCCAAATATAGGTGTTATACAAGCACCTTCGGTAGCATAGATGAGACAAAGGGGCCAGAGTGTGGGTTTCCAGGTTAGGGTACGCCGTAACCCGCATGCCAGATGTCAGGACCCGGTGGGCGTGTTCACGCCGTCGGTGCCAGAGGCCAGCATGGGAGATCACCTGGACATGCAGAGTAAATGCTTATACCTGCAATTATTTTTGCATCATGTTCATCATTGTTGCACCGCGTGGGATAGATTTGGGCTTAGAGGTTGAGGCCTTTAAAGAGATGATGGGAAATTCTTCCCCAGATGTGGTCGAGTCAGGGGTCAAATGTATCGAGATCGTGAGTCGTGGATCTCAAGTGATTCGGCCATGGTGGACCTTAGGTAGTTGACATATAGGGTGTTGATGTCATTCTCTTGACATGGATGAGTTGGATGCCCACTCCAAGAAAATGTAGCACTGTGACCTTAGCGGATTGTCATACCACACGGCTCCTGAGTCAGGAGGCTACATATGCACGTAGTCGAGGCATGTGCATGGAATTTCAGGATCTAAATTTTTAAAGGAGGGAAGAATGAAACCCCGAGAAAATTCCACCGAAAAATGGCAAAATCGTACTCGTAAAAATCCAAAATTTTTCTAGATCTCTGATGACAAAACTATTTCACCGTTGAATCGTCTCATAAACTGGCACCACGCACTGTCACCGAGACAGCTTGAAACTTCGCTGAGGCACCGAGTACTCCGTGCCGTGAAAACGGGTTTGAGAGACATGTGATGTGACAAAAGTCGCTCACTACATGTACTCTTGTGACACATGTTGCAAGATTAGAGAGAGGATGGAATGGATGGCCTAGATAGTGCCAAAAATCCAAGACTTGAGGACATGGATGGTATTAAATGAAAGTTTAATGAGTATGAGACAAAGATGAACATTGTTTATCTCCTTCATTTGAGCACAAATCGTGCAAGAGGCCGGAGTGAGTGCATTAGCTTGGCCTTTATTTTTGCAGAGAGAAAGGCACCACTCTATAGGATTTGCCGATCGGACCGTCGGTTCTCGACGGAGGCCAAAGTAAAGCTGTTCCCACGCCGGCGAGGGCTATGCGTAAGCACCACCTGGTGGAGTTCCTATAACTACAAGAGGTATGGATCTTTTCTACTTGCGTAATCTTTTGTCTAAGAGCCATGTAAATGGTTAGGAATGTTCGAGGTTTGTTTTTGAATCAGAATTTGTCTCAAAATCTTTTTGAACCTAGTAAAGAAAAATTCTTATTTGTAGGGTCGCAAACAAGAACCTCGGCTTTGTTTTATCGTTCATGAATAGTGACACGAAATTATTTTCTCATGGTGAAAATGTGTTTGGTCGAAAGTGATTCAAAATGAATTGTTTCATGTTTGTTAATTAGCCCATGAGCTAATTTTGTGTAATTGATTGAGAATTTACATAACATGCTTTATGTGATTGAATTATGTTAATACATATGCATGTGAATATATTAAAGAGCATGAATGTGTTGAATTTGCATCATGCATTTCATATGCACTGGGCAGCCTAGAATATTAGGTGTGAGTGCATGACATGAAATGAAACAAAAATGAAAATGTTTGTGAAAGGAATTTCAACGAAGATTTTCTCCCCTGTGAGAATCGGTTGGGGAGATTGTCCAACACCACATCGAGGCTCATGAATCATTTCGAAGGTTATCCAAATGCATTTCTCCATTCTGAGGGTTGTCCAATATTTTTACCGAAACTTGTGAGTGTTTTTCAAGAACAAATAGCTTTTGTTTTGAAAACTCAGGGTTTTACCTCAGATTCGACTTAAGCATATGTGAGGAGGTCGGTGAGGACTCGAGACACTGGTCAGGTCATGTAGACATTCAGTAGGTTCATGAAATTGCTTGAATGTGGTTGTTCATTATACATGTGCACTTAGGGTGGGGAGTAACCCATGTAGGGAAATTATCACTACTGGCTTTGGCTTCACTCGTCGAGGGATCACTATTTCAGTACAAAGAGTGTGCTGCAGGACGGCGCCGCTGTGAGGCCGCATTTTAGAAGAAATCCAAATTCAGGGCTTCTGGGTATTCGTTTTGTATAACATGTATTAAAATTGTAAACTTTTGATATATGTTTGGTAAGAGTGATTTATTAACTCTTGAAACTATTGTATATAGTTGGGATATATTTTGTGAGTATTGATGCAGGGGCCCAAATGACCATTATTTTACTCGTACGTGGACTCCCGTGGTGGTCATTCTCGGGACATTGAGACAGTTGTATTTTGGGTAGAGCTCCCCGTACAAAGGAGACTCTGCCAGATTTTTATGAGTGGCGTCGAGTTACTCGACATCCACGAATATTCCGCGGCCGACTAAGTTGTCAAATTCCGACCCCGATTTTCAAGGCCACACCATCCTCCGCCCAAAGTGCATATTTAACATAAAACAATAAACTCTTTCTGATCAACAAATAAGCAACCGCTTTATACAAAAAACATGTACATGCATAACGCTTATTCACAAGAGCTACATCAAACAAAATGAAGTCAAGATCCCGGCCTCATCCCATATGCGCTTCAGATATGCTCACGCCTACACCGAACCTCGTGACTGAAAAGCGGGGTCTCACGACGGGTGAGCAAAACCTAGTAGTGATAACTTCCGTATGGCTACTTCCCCACCTATGCACATGCAATGGTCGTGACAATCAAACACCCATCCAAGTAAAATGTCTACATGAATGTCATATGTCATGCAAGAAATGTCATCATGCCCATATCCCTAGTCACTCACCGACTCCATTACCCAATGCAAGTGTCAATGGGCAACCAATCCCGAGTCAATCCCGACTCCTATCACACAACTTGAAGTCTAAGTCACGATAAACTACGACCATACGTCTTCTTTTACAAGAATGTAATCCTTTTCGAATCTACAATCGCGTCTCTTTACACCCATGTTCGGGATAAAACATGACCGCAGGTCTTGCTTAAGCAACATAATCCTTCTCGATCACACCACGGGTCTTTTACACCCATGTTCCAGTGATAAACATGACCGTGTGTCTTCTTTGTGGCAATGTAATCCTTTTCGCGGATCACACCGCGTCTCTTACACTCCATGCCCGTGCTTTTCACCTGTAAGACCATCTCTTCGTCCCCAACACACATTATTTATATTTCTTTTTATGTTTTAAACCGTGAGACATTTATTGGACGTCATCAAACGTACGAGCTCACTACCCATTCATCAACAATGATGATGGATGACCACACCTATGCACACACACCCATGTCATGCAATGATCGTGCATCAATGCAATGCAATTGTGCCATTGCACTATATGTCATGTCCTATGTACAATGATTACTACAAGGACATCCTAATACCATACACTACATCGCAGGTACCGCGGAAAATTCATGTCTAATGCAAACCTCAATATAATCATGCAAGCATGTCATTTATATCAAACATGTGGCATATGACAACATAAAATTCACCACACACACCCCTGATATCATAACTTATGGTTATGAGTTCCATATATCAATCAATCATGAGCAATCATCAGCCATAATTCTTACAACCAACCAATGCTATCACATATCAGACACATGTATTTCCATTGCAACGATGTCGATATTTTTAATAACTGACTGGTTTGAAGGCTCTGTCCCTAGTTAACCATGGCATGTCATGCCCCTAGGATAGCCTATAACATGCCATGTGCTGGCCATGTTCACTAGCAACCACATTACAAACCAATATGGTAATGTACCCATATTGCAAGTCAAACATGACACCTCTTAACCAAGAGATGCCACAATAATCAACCACATACAAAGGCCTCCGAAGCAAGCCTTAAATGCGACAACAGGCCGCAGGATCGACCCTGTCAAGCAAACCCTGCTCCAAATCGCCCCGAAACAGGTCACGAAGACACCGCCCATCGAACCGATCGACCGATGGTCGCTCGACCTATCCAAATAATACCGCGCACTAAGCCTTCTTGTAACAAGGAACTGGCAGACCATTGTCGACCGATTTCCTTCGATGGTTATCCGATATCCTTCCCGATTCTTTCCAATTTAATAACTGCCCTTGTCCTCGGTCCCATCGCCCCGACATCGACACATTACCTAGTCCTGAGACTAACCATGCCGAAACTTAAACTGGCCTTTAAACCCAGCCCGCATCGTTCGGGGCACACCCAACACACCCGGACTTCAACCCATGGTTAGGGCTAAACCATACCCGGCCATTCATGACCCTTAATCACTACTTAGGTGAGTAATGACTCACCTCATTTCCTAGGCTAAGACATGGCATACTAATATAGCCTACGCCATGCCATGTAATGGCCATGTCAACACGTAACTTCTCGCATCAACTCAACCAAGCAACCTGCACACTTGGTACAACATCAACCTTCCACAAAATTGTGAACACCAATTTCCCTCCAAAGGCACATGGATATTCTACCACGGGTCATAGAGTCTAAGAACAATTTAAACTGAAGTTCCTGATGAGAAAGTTATGGTCATCCGCCCGAGGCCAAAAACCGCACATTTTCAAGAACCCTTCACAAAATGCGACTCATAAACTCATGTACCGCCAGAACCGCAACGGTAATTTCAGTAGAGATTGTGAAATTTTTGCGCCTACCCCGCTAATCACCGCGGAATCCAAAACCCATTCCTCTATGAGCAACACAATCCAATTACTCAGTCCCAACCTAGACTACACTCTGAACAACACATTCCAATATACTCAATCCCAACCTGGACTACACTATCCCATGAACATTTAATCAGGTCTATACTAGAAACAACACAGTCCCATGGAATCAATTCTAAAATGGAAATAACACGGACCCATTTAATCTATTCTACACTATAACCTTTACCAATTTTTTGCATCATTCTCGATGCCAGTCACGAAATTAAACTAAAGACTAGCCATTGAATGGCTCTTAGATAATAAATAAACCAAGTAGGGGAAAAACCCTACCTCTAGTAGCATGATTCCCCGGAACGCCGCTTTTTCTCGATTTCCGTGAAAACCCGAACCTTGGCGAAATCCCATGATTCTGGTAGCCAAACGTAGCTCTCATCGCATAGAGAAACCCACCTTGCTAATGAACTCACATTGAATAATTAAAAAATCGATTAACTTTTATTTTATTTTCTTTTTCTTTCATCCGTTTTTCCCATGCACGGATTTTTCTCCCTTTGGTTTTATCTTCTTTTCCTTCTTTTCCATTTCCATTCTCCTTCGCTCCTCTCTATCCCACGAATTGTTCCAATTTGGTCTTGGGAGGAAGCTTCCTCCCACCTTCCTTGACTTCTCCTCCTCAGGATAATTGTTGAATATGGCGGTTATACATGGCCGTGACAAGTGTCACATGCTCGAGTCTCAAGTCTTCTCCTACACCACACTCATTTAGTGATTCACCATGGTGCCATGTGGCACTCAGCTCATGCCGCCATGGCATCATGCCAAGTGCATCACCCGATACCCTCGTGCCTCGAAAACATGAAATCTGCCTCTTTAATCCGACGTAAATTCAATGTAAGAAACCCTGAGAAAATCCAATTTTCCTGAAAAGGGTAGAGTGGTGGATTTCGGTCAAAACCGAATTTTTCTTAGATCTTGATGATTTAACTAACTTTACCATTGAATCGTGTCTTCGTGAAATCTAGCTACCACTGTCGAATTTCGAATCTATGACAGCCAAAACTGCTGTTTTTCGAGACCAGAAAAGTGACACTTCACGCCACCTTGTGAGGCTACAAGAGGTGCCACGTGTCAATTAGTGAGCAAGTCAAACATCGAAATTCAAGTGGGGCTCATATGAGACACATGGGCATCATGCCATTGGATGGAAACTGCTAGATGGATATGATATGCTGAACTTAAGAGCAAATGGATGATTTGACACATGTGGCAAGAGGACAATTCTTCTCGACTAAGCTGACCCCAACTGGGGCCTGGGTGAGGAGAAGGAACAAATGTGGAGGAGAGAAAAGAGCAGATCTAGAGAGAAGCCTTCACCTTCTCTCTAGGATTCCCGACGACCTGACCGTTGGTTTCAAGAGGCAAGAAGGTGTTGCTCCCACGGCAAAGTGGCGCCCGGCAGTTCGCTGGAGTTTCACAACTCCTAAGGCAGTTTTTCCTACTTGTTTTTACTCTTCGCTAAGGGTTATGTTAATGGATGGGGATTTGTTGAGGCCTGGATGGCCGTGGTTTCGTTCCAAAGACTGACTTAGTTAAGAAACTAGAGGGTTTCCGATGCACCCGTGAATCGCTTTTGCGGTGGCTTCGTGTGATGCTGTGTTGTTTTGTGCTGGTAATACGTTTATTGTGATTTTACAAGTGGCTCCAAGATGAATTGCCGGATTGCAGCATTGTAGCTTCATGGAGCTACTTCATGTTATTGCGCAATGGGGTCAAATATGCAGTTTTGGTTAATACATGCATGCTAGTATATGAACATGATTGTATAAATACGCATTAATGTTTTCAGAAGCACAGACGAAAGATTTAGGCAGAGTAATCCATTTAGTAATAATTCCATCATCAAGTGTTATTTCACCTCGCCGAGGGAAAACTATTTCGTGCAATCAAGACGCACTCGAAGCCGGACGATCCGAGGCCTGAGGCAAAGAAATCTCACATATGTGGCCTTATTATATTTTGTAAAATTTGGGCAAGAGACCTGGCGCTTTTGGATAATCAATCAACAAATTGTAATTAAATTTTTTGTATTAAAATATATACTTGGTGAGTATGTGGATATGGCTCGACACAGTTTTTACCATGTATAAGTCTCATGATGTGAGACACATTTATTCCGCGGTCGACGGAGCCAACTGGACACCTGCCAGTGGGCGTCACAAGGGTAGCTAGATTTCGTGAGACGATTCCAACGGTGACGTTCGTTTTGTCATCTAAGATCTAGCAATTTTCCATATTTTCCCAAAGCGGAAAAATTACCGTTTTACCCTTTTTTCAGAAAAAAATTGTATTTATTTATTTATTTATTTTCTCGGGGTTTCACACTACCCTACCTCCTCCATCGTACAGACACGGACTTACACTCCCACTTCATCGTCACTCTCAGCGATTGTCCAAAGACCACCGACCTCATCCCTTTCACTCCCACCCGCACTCCCGTGAACTCCGCATCTCCCCACCCTTACCATCAACCTCACCCGAATTATTGAGATCATCCCTATCCCCCCACCCGACCTCCCGCCACCCTGCCTCTTCCTTACTCCGTCAGATAGTCGGTCTTCACCTACATGCTCTCGTGCATAGGGCTCCGATCGATTGCCTTCCTCACCATCCCCCTACTCTTCCCTCCACGACTCCGCCTCCCCTACCTGTATAACTACCCTAGCCTAACTCGTCAGCATTGGTGGCCCAACCCGTCGTCTCTTCCCACCATCCCATCCCCCAGATCCCCGACCCACCGACCCATTCCAACAAATTTCTTCTCCTTTATGCGCTAGACTAATGGGTCCAAAGAACATTCCAACCATCTCCTCAATTGGGGCCTCCTTCTACCTCTCCCCTACTAAACCATCATCCCATGCAAACTCCGCTTATAAGCAGTCTCCATCATCACCAACCCCAAATATGGCCTCACAAACCTAATTCCACTCCTCTCACCGAACTCCTTATACTGGTCACCCAAGGCCCCAGATCCTCGAGTGGTTAAGGCGATGCAGGAAGAATATGATGCTCTCATTCGGAATGGTACTTGCTCTATGGTTCCCCCGAGACCGAGGCAGAATATAGTGGGTAACAAATTGGTGTTTCGCATCAAACAAAATCCTGATGGCTCTATTTCATGGTGTAAAGCTCACCTTATTGCTAAAGGCTTTCACTAATAGCTGAGCATTGACTTTGTGACGCCCCAAAACCCGAGGGTCATTTTTGTACTCTTTTTTTTTTTTTTTTTTGAACAATAACCCATGAACAATGTCCTAAACAATGACCCTAAAATAAAGGCGTACCTGGGCCGAGTTCGTTTGCGTACGGGGCGCCATCGCGTGACCGCCGCCTGCCGCCGCTCTCAGATCGGGCGCCTGTCGCTGCATCGTTACAAGACAATTCGCGCTCGCGCGCTTGGCTGGGCGATAATTACCAACTACCTCGCCTTATCGCACACTGGAAGACCGTGGTCGCGATACTCAAGTGACTAACCCCGCTATGACAGAAAACTTATCGCGATGTGACTTTTGTTCCACCACGCAGCCTTCCCCGTCGCTGGCACCTCAATGTACCCATCCCTTATACGACAAAGAAAGCACTGTCATGACAGACTTCATTTTCCACTCAGGTCTCTCGCGCGACATTTAAAATCAGGTCGCACCCAACCCGCCCCAACCGCCCAGGCCCTATCACAGAGCAGAGAGCTCGTCGCGACATGGGGCAAGCCTAACCGTCTCACCTGTGTGCCCCAGCCCTGCACAAACCTCCGTCGCGACACAAAGACTCCCCGTCATGGCTAAAGCCAACAGCGTCCCGTCAGAACAGAGTCTCTATCACGACCCAAACCTCCCAACTTGCCTGGGAACTTTGTCGTGACACATCATTTCTACTACTTAATTCGCGCCCATTGTACCTTAGTTCATGCCACAGCGTATAAGGTCGCGACATGAAATCCAAGAGGCCTTCCTGCCACAGAACTCCTCCGTCACGAGCAGAGACCTCTTGTCGTGGCGCCGCTGCGATGTCACGCGTTAAGCATGCTTATCGAGCGAGCATGCGGCAACCCTACGCGTAGCCTTTCCCCATGGCCACCACTCCGCAGTTGTCGCGACTCCAAAGATGGAAACGGGCAATAAATTTCACTCCATTTTTCTCTCCCGATTTTTCCCTTAGCTCCAAGAGTTCTAAATTCATTACAATTAACCTTATTACTACAAAGGCTACTGGAAACTGGAAAACTCAACAAAATGTATTCATTATACAAAAAAGGAGTTTAATTACAATTTGTCTTAAATTACGAATTACAAAAATTGGGTCTTCCACCCAAATTTTTACAAAACACAAAATGAGGCCAATCTAGCCATCTCTTCGCCATTAAGGCCTTAGACGCGTTCCATCCTCAGGTGCACCTTCAGTACCTAAAAAAGGGGTCCCACAATGGGGTGAGCAATGCCCAGTAGTTGAATTTCTCTACATGGGTTACTCCCCACCTAAGTGCTCATACAATGACAACCAAACAAACATTCAAATAAATCATGCATATCTCTACTTAAATGTCTACATGCCATGGATGAGAATGTGACTCACCCTTATCCCATGTCCCGAGTCCTCACCCACTCCTCACACTTGCAATTGCCAAGTGTGAGCTACTGTCATTTTCCGATGACAACCAAAGATTGTTCTTAATCATTTCATATTTTCATTTACAACCATGCGCTTTTTGTGGGTAATGGATTTCTGGTGTCAGACCAACGAGCTCCACAAACCCAGACACTTTCACGGCCTTTCACCGCTGGGGACTATGTCTGACCATAAGTGATGGGTCTTTAACCCTGGGGAGGATCCATCCCAACTTTCTAATACCCGGCACATAATTATCCTTTACCATTACCTTAACCCGTGCGACTCATTTTGGACGTTGTCCCATTAATCGAACACTAATCACCGCACTACGCGTTGTTTGATCCACAACCGTGTACCCATGACACACCATCAAACACCTAACACAGTGTCGATCTCAACTATGCACTCACACCCATGTCATGCGATGCTTTCGTGCACGTGCAATGCAATTATGCCATTGCCTATTCATACCATGCTACATATATGATGAGAACTATATGTGCATATCTACTCATGCATATTCATCCATCCATCATTTGGACATTTATATTAAGGTGCATACAAATTCCAAATAAATCATATCATTCATGCCACATTTCAATTTAAACATACATGGACATCACAAGTCACTACCACTTGGGTAATGATACACATAAATCCCTAGGCCTAGTAGTGACACAAATTGTCCACGACTAGCCTCCAACGAGCCATGTAATGGCCTTAATCAAGCACAACCATGTGTCATTCATTTGTCACACAATGACATACTAACCACCTAACTCATGTTATTTAATTTTACCAAACAAACTCACAAAGATCCTTAATTTAGGATCTCCAACCAACAGGCATTATCCAAATCCCCCACGTATCCCCTAAACCGCCCCTGCTCCCTTCGCTTTTACCATTTTCAAATTTGAAATAATAGCCCCTAAGCACTGCTAATACACCAAACCCATAGACCTCAGTCCTGGGGGAAAAATCCATCTTCACTAACATTTCCGAATTGAACCGAAAAATGTACCCCGAGACTTCCAAAGATTAAGTCCCTTTCTCAGACTTGCACGTGCCACCGAGGCCCCAAGACTACCCAAGCCATCAAATGGCTCTTAAACAAGAAGTAAACCAAGTAGGAGAGAAACCCCTACCTCTTAGAGTTTGTCAAAACTCCTGATTCCGTTCCACTTGTAGCTCTTGTCGTGGGGAAGCACTTTTCCTCTTGCTCCGCCGGGAACCACCGGTTCGATCGCAAGGAAATTTAGAGAGAATGTGGTGTCTCTCTCTCTAAATTCTCTTTTTCCCTTCCTTTTCTTTCCTTTTTTTTTTCCTTCCTTCTCCCACTGTTTGGTCCAAGATGGGCCAAGTGGGAGAGTACTCTCTTGCCACATGTTAGCCTACCATTGGCTCACTTGGATTACTCTTATCCACTTATCCCTTCACTTTGGATTCCCATCCAATTACATGGTGCCACATGTCTCCTATGGCCCCACTTCGAGATCATTGTCTGACTTATCTCACACTTTGACACATGAAAAGGCCACAGAGCCACTGGATCATGTGCCAAAGTCCCAGACTACCTTTGTTGCCTCTCGAAAGACTGAATTCCGATTGTCTCGAAATTCAACAAATTGGCGTAGCTAGATTTTCAAACGAGTTCATCTGAAGTCCGTTTATCATCCGTAGATCTAGAAAAATTCCGCTTCTGCAATTAAATGCCATTTGTATCTTTTCAAAAAATTTGGATTTTCCGGGTTTCGAGACTCATGAATTTCACCACCATGATAAATCTCATCATCATCCATAATGTTCTTAGCATTGCCCTCAATTGCAAATGGGGAATTTTCCAACTTGATGTAAATAATGTCTTTCTCAATGGGCATCTTACGGAGAAGGTCTATATGGCATAGCCACATGCATGCGACGCCCGACACCCAGATCATGTTTGTCGCTATAGAAGATCATTTATGGCTCAAACAAGTTCCCTCGAGCTTGGTACTGTGACCTCTCACCTCTCATTCTCTCGGCTTTGTCACATCCCATGTAGACTCGTCCCTCTTTGTTTACTCCCGTGGTAATGTGCTCCTTTATTTCCTGGTTTATGTTGATGATTTGATTATTACAGGTAGTGACCCCTCACTTGTCGACAATATTATTTAGCAACTTGATTCCCAAATCTGTCCACAAAGAATCTCGGTGCTCTCTTTACTTTGTGGAGTTGAGGTTTTGCCTAATTTCCAATGGGTCATCTCGCTATCTCAACAAAATATGTTAATGATCTTATGAGCAAACATACGCAGACTCCAAACCTGCCTCTACACCGCTTGTCAGGGAACTTCTAATCGCAATGATGCAGGCAGCCGCATCGCTACCATGTACCACGCAGTGGTTGGTGACCTCCCAAAGATCTCCTGACATGATCACCAAATATTTTGTCGTGAATAAACTCTTCCAATTTATGCGCTACTATCCGATTACCCATTGGGAGCGGTTAAACGCCTGCTTCGTTATCTTAATGGCACGAGATCCCTTGGTATCCAGCTTCTTGCAGACATTCTATTGTAATTGCATAGTTTCTCTAATGAGGACTGGGCTGGTAACCTGGATGATCGTATCTCCATAGATACTTTTATTATTTTCGTTGGTGCTAATATGATTTCCTGGAGTTCTACTAAACAACACACTATTTCTTGTTCTTCCACTAAGGTCAGCACCGTGCCATCAAGCAGGCGTTGGTTGGTGAACTGGCCATTGTCTAACTTCTTTCACTGCTGTAGCCGCCACTCTACCATGTTCTCGACAACCTGGGTGCCATATCTTTCCACTAATTCAGAGTTTCATTCTCGCATTGTTACCTCGCGTATTGATTATCATTTTGTTCACGACTGTTCGCTGCCCTGAGTCGCATGGTTGTTCATGTCCCACCGGTGACCAACTTGTCGATGCTCTTACCAAATTTCTATCTCTGTCTCATTTTTTATCCGTGTAATCAGATTGGTGTGTTATTTCGCTACCATCTTAAGGGGGCGATTAGAGTATATTTAGGATTCCTTTATTAGCTTTTTTATGCTATTATCAAGTTGTCTTGTATTAGTATATATATATACTCTCAACCTTTCTAATAATTAAGTGTCTTTCTTTATAATATTTATTTTAGGCTCGGTTTGAAAATTGGAAAATACTCAGAGAAGAAAATATAATGAAAAAGTAGAAGGAAATGAAATTTGAAGGAAAATAAAATATAAGTTTAAAAATTAAAATTAATTTTAATAAACTCATTTAATTTGTTTTCTCATTATATAAGAAATCCAAACATGAGAAAATGTGTAAAACTTTAATGAATTTTGATTATATTTTTATATTTTTGATATTTTAAGCATAACAAATTAAACGCCAAAATGATTTTTCTTAGTATTAATTTTTTTCCCTAATAAATTTTCTGAAAACAAGAAATGTTCAAAGTTAGAGTATCAAATGGTAAAAAGTAATGAGAGGAAGGTGGGAGGGTTTTTTTTAAAACAATAGAAAAAAGGAGCCACCAAATAATTCAAAAACAACTTTTGTTTTTTCTTATGATTGTAAGTGTAGCACCAAGGAGAGGCAGGTGAATAGGAATAGAATTTCAATACCCACTGGTATAACTTTTTATTTTTAAAAGTTATATATTTTTTAAATTTGTTTTAATTTTAATTACATTGAAGAAAATAAAGTTCATAAATTGCTTAAAATTTATTTTTTATGATTTTTTATTTTTACACCAAATATTTGAAGCATAACGTAATAAATTTGCTCTATCGAAACTCCACTCGACCTCTCCCCATCGCCTTTTTAAACTTTCAACACTTACCAATCGAGCTAAGATACGTGGACTATACTCTATTTTATTAAAAAGTATTTTTGCTATTATTATTTAGATGCGGTAATGACCACTTATTCTATTCGGGTTAATGTTTGGCTAAATTCAACTAGATCCTTTGCGTACTTGCCAAAATAAGTTGAATAATAAATATATTAAAAATTTAATTTTACTATTTTTTAAATATTTTATAAATGAGATTTTGCTTAAAATAATAGTATTTTTATATTTTAGTTTTATGTTGTTAAAATAATATATACTCAAATTATTTTTAAATATTATTTTATTTTTAATATTTTTTATATGAGTATTATCTCTTTCATTTTATTAAGACAATTGAAATTTTATTAAACTGATTGTTCTTTTTCTTTAAACAAATTTTACTAAAATTAAATATATATTTTCATAATTCAGAAATATTTAGCCGCCTCCTTTTCTTCCGATGTTCTTCTAGCCTCTTTTCCATTAGCAAGTAGGGATGAATTTTTGGTTATTCTCGATACGAAATCACTAATCTACATCTCGTTTTTATCATTTTTCTTTTCTCAATAAAGCGTTTCTTTCAAAATATCTAGGTTTCTAATTTGTTTTACGTGATTTTATCTCCAACTTGTTGCGTGTGGTTGTGTTTCGCTAATTTGTTAAGGAGATGTGGTTAGGCGCCTTGTACGACGATTAATTTTTCGTCATCTTGTTCCTACGCTTACTAAATAAAGTGGCAATTAAGATGGTGCGCATATTCAATCCGATTGAGATAACAAATCAAATCACATTATTGATTGATAGCATGTGTTTCAAAGTTTTTAGCGACTTGATTCTCTGCCTTTCTAAAAATTTAGCCTTTTATTTCTAAGTTGGATAATTTATTTCAAATACAAAGCTTCGTATGTGCTAAGATATTTATTAGAGAAAAATAAATTAATGAAGAGTTTTAATTTAGATAGGCCTAATCATCAAGGATATTCAAATTTCATAAATGTACAGGATAACTAAAACAGAATATTAAAATAGAAGCATAAAAAGGGAAGAAAAAACTTAAATTCATTCTAAATTATTTGACATTATCCATTAAAATATTCACCTCTATATTGTTTCAAGCATTTACTCATTTTAAAAATATTAAAAGATTATTCTACTCCAATACGACTCATTTAGTAATCATATGAAAATAAATTGATGCAATGTAATCAAAAATCATTATATTGATAATACAATATCATTGGTTTAATCTTTTTAACACATGGATTAAAATGAATTATATATAAATCAATATGAATAATCTATATATTAACATGATTCTAGTGCATTATTCTCGTATAAGACCTATCTTTACATGATTATAACCTATTTAAAATTTTAAATATATAAAAAAAGTTATTTGTTAAAATACCTCTTCCATTGCTTTAACTTTCAAGTTATATTTTTAAAATTCTTAATTAACTTATTTAGTCATGATACCAGCGTGGATATGTAGAAAAAAAATCTGATGTTATTTAAGAAAATATGTTCTAGTAAGTTGTCTTACAAGTAAAAAATATAAAGAAATACAAATTAAATACATATCAAATTAAAAAAATCGAATTAAATATACTATACAACATTTTTTTTGGAATTTTTGTTCTAAAAATATGTTATTTTAAATTTTAGACTAAAGACATGTCTTTTAATTGCTTTTAATAAATAAATGAACAAATAAGTGTAAGTGTGTGTGTTTATATATTGTAAATAAATATATAGTAGCTTTTATATAATTAACTGAAAAAAGAAACTTACTTTATATTTCAATTCAAAATAAAGTTTTATGAATTGAATATATATTATTTAAATCTTTATAAATAACCTTACTAAAAAAATGTTTTGATAAGTTTCGTACAATAAAAAGAAATTTATTTAATAATAAAAGTATAACTTTCTAAAGTTCCTCAAGTAATGAAAGGCAGTGATGCTTGTATATTTTATTTAAATTCCTTTTATTATTAGAGGAGAAAGGTGAAGTTGGATTATGTTGGATACATTTATACTCAAGAAAAAATTTAAAACATTGAAGGAAAAACATCAGCATATTTAGATTACTTAAATAACATTTACTACCATGTTGACCTCCATATTCTTTCTTACATATGATCAATTTTAAAAGTGATCCAGATATTCTTTTTCCTACTGATTCACTTGAATATTTTTAGCTTTTAAATTTTAATAGAACAAAAACAGAGAAAGTATACCTTATTATAGGCCAATCGAAGCCTTGTGAAATTGGAAATTAAAGTAGAGATGTCTTTGCCTGCATAAGAATAACTATAAAATGAGAAGTACATAAGTTACATCTTTCAAAGATATTTTATGAGGGGATCAAATTTAAAATAAGAAGAAATTTTAAAAAAATAATAATGAAATGTAAAGTATTAAACAAAAATTAGATTTCATGAGAATAGAATATGATTTAAATAATTATGTAGCCATCTTGCGATCATTTTGGGTTCGGGGTCACAAGGATTTGATGTAACCTTACAACCTTTTATTCCAGGATCTCTCTTAATGCAAGCCTTCAAGTATTTCCACCTTTTGCATCGATACTCATTCGGAATGCCAATTTGAGGGAAAAAGAACATCGTCGCCAATGCTTCTAAGCTGTTGTTATTGTAGAGATAGTCATTCACCCGTTTAAATTGATCGCCTTGGGATATGCTAACCACAAGAAGGATAAGGATACGTTCAGGCATTACCATTTCTTTCGGGAGCTCTATACTTACTTCACATCCCTTACTCTAATACATTACTCCACTTTGCATTAAATCCCGCCTCATGGAACAACAACAAAGATGAATTCTCGATGCCCATGTACTTTTCTTTTTTTGCATCTAAGATTCTCGCGATAAATAAAAGTAGTAGCAAAGAAGGTGTAAATTAATAATCTCATGTGGACCTTGATAAATTGTAAATTAATTTTTAATTTTCATATAGAATCTAATTTTCATAAAGACTGATATATAATTTGAAGGAGTTGAGGAGAGAAGACTAAGTATATTCTGTTTGTTGGATCAATGATAAATCTTTAGGCATGGACAATGGTGTGCTTTATTATTTCAGTTTCGACTAAGTTTGATTTCTTGCAAGCATTGGGTAGTGATTCATGGTAAAGGCGCTCCAACTTATAAAGTTGAATGATGTCAGTAAGTATGCGACCGATATGGTTTCCGCTCACATCCAAAGATATCAGAGAGGATAGGCACCATAAATCACTGGGGATTTCCCTTTCCATCAGATTGCAATCACTTATATCTAGTAATTGTAAGCAACACTCAAGTGTGCTTCGTTGTCGCAAATTTTGGAGTTGACAATTACGACGGCTGGCTTCTAAGATGTGTCAAATTACCAATGCTGTTTGGAAGAGTCACAAGGTTCTTACAATTGCTCAATTCCAAAGTCTGAATATCTTTTAGACGTCCAATTGATGATGGCATCTCTGTTATTACCGCCATTTCACCTAAACAAAGATGTATCAAATGTTCCAACTCCTCAATGATCTCCTTAACAACCTCTAGATCTAGATTTGAACAACCATTGAGCTAAAATTGATGAAGGGTCTTCAATCTACAAATGCTACTCTAGAAGATCAAGTATTTGCAAGCTATGCAAATACAAGGATTGAAGTCCCACGACACCATCGAGTCGGGTAATTCCTTAATAGTAGTCCCACTTATAGAAAGAAAAGATAGCTCCCCCATATTCCTCCGATCTCGGGAACTTCAAGATTTGAGCAACTATTGCATATAAAGCACTTTAAGAGCCTCTAAGCAACCAATGTTATTCAGGAGTTCCTTAATAGAAGTTTTATATAAATCAAGACTACTCAAGCATTTCATATATCCCCAAGAAATTTCAAATTTTGAACACCACTCAAAGAAATATCTTCAAGAGATTCCAAATATCCAATGTCGCTGAGTTCCTTAATAGCGCCAGGACGCCCCAAAACTCCAGGGTCCGTTGACTACTCAACCTCGCTGAAAATCTACATCCCATCACGAGACGATACCCGAGCAAAATAGCCTCTGGGCCCACAAACCAATACTCAAAATAAATATGCCAACTATATTCTCATAGTTTCATGCTTGTTCTCAGAAAGTTTTCATTAAGGGCTTCACTGGAATTAAAACTGAATTAAGATTGTCTAATTAAGTAAAGGTTATCGGGCTTAATAAATCATACTGGGCCGGTCGGGTGTGTGGGCTTTAGTTCGGCCCCACTATGAGGGCCTGCGGGTCGTGGAACTCTATTTAAGGAAAGCTCAAGTCCTCCCAAACCCTAAGGATACATTTCTATCACATAATGCATAATTCTTCTAAGGTTTTCGAGAAAAGGACGGTGAATCTCATGTGCCCGCTTTCAAAGGGTCGCTTGGGAGAAGATCTGAGATCTCGTGATCGGCTCTCTTGCAGCCTCTTCATCGGGCCCGCATCAACAAAGAAAGAGGATCCATGGATTCCAAAGGTATGTATTTGCATGCTGTTTTTCTCCATTAAATGATGTTTGTGTTCTAACATGGTGATCTAGGCTGTTAGAAATTCGTATCCTAATGTTGGTACCGTGAGCCAACCACGGATTAGAACTCAAACATAATGGATTTCGAGAATTTTTTTTGGGTTTTATGAAAAATCTAATAACTGGCCCAATTTCTGATTTTCTATACATCCAAAATTAAATATTTTACATATTTGGAATCCCTAATACGACTATCACAACGGTGGGGTGGCACATCGCCTAAACCTCCAAGATCTGGGCTTCATCGGCCGCCATCGGCCACCACGTTGAGACGACGCATACAGGCAAGACACGCGCTGCATCGTCTAAATCCGTCGACGCCATTGATGACGCTGAGACGATTCTGCCAAGACCGACGGCCAACCGGATCTCGCCCGATCCGCTGCATGACCCGGGCCCGCCAGCTGATGCCGGCGTGCATGGCGACGGCCACGACGCTGGCCCGATGACGCATGATGACGCGCCGGACCAACCCAGATGCCTGGATTCGACCGACCGGATATTGACCCGATCTCGGCCAAAGACCCGACCGGTTAACGGGTCGACCCACCCGGTTAATCCACAACTCGTCAATTCACAAACCTCGACCGGCCAACGGCCGACCGACTTACATCTGGCCAACTCCGGCCAATCGACGAACCCGACCATTAATCCACAACCCGACCCGCATTAACTCAACCCAGACCCTATCGCACGCACGCACGCGATCGCCACACGCGCGAACCTTTCCTGGGTGAGCGCTGTGAGGCGCAAAGGAGGGTATTTCAGCAATTTTGATACCTACGCATTCGTGACGAAATTTCTACACCTGTATATTGATCTTAGCATGTTTGAAGCTTTTTACAGATATGAAAAATACGATAGAACCCTTATGTATGCCTAGTTATTAGTATTTTCATCGTATTCGTATTTCATGGTTTTAAATACATAAGGTAACTAACAGAATACCACGCATAAGGGTCAGGTAAGTTCTAAATTAATCGAATTATTAATGAATTGAACAAATATAATTGGCATTACATATATTGTCGTGATACATAAAGTTTATATCCTGGTATGAGTGATTTTGTAATCTAATCGGGGTTGTGACCTAAAGTGGCACACTTGATCGGGTTTGAGAACATCAACCTCATATCGCGGGTGGATGTCTCGCTTTATTGCATGGTCATACTCCCAAAGGAGGTGATCTTGTGTTAGTTCAGAGGATACATGATAGCATGCACGAGAAATGACTGATCTTATGGTTCATACACCCAAAGGTGGTGATTTCCTACGAAGGATTAGAATATGTTCTCATGGCCGCATTGCGTGGAGAGTATACAACCGCATGTCATATTTTTCGCCTAAAGGCGATTATAGATGATGTATGTACTCATATATTCATGATGTGTCGAATGTATTGTTATGTTTTATTTTTCACAATTTTTCAGAGCTAATTCCATTTCAATTGAGATCCCATCGATTGAATCAAGAAATGGAAAGAGGATTTTCAATTTGAACGGAGTCGCCGGGATGTTCACGCGCTATAATGGATAAGCTTCTAAGAGATATCACAACTTCTAGCACCGACCTCAGAAAACGACTATGTCAGCTCGAATGAGCAATAGGATTTGCTTGTTGACAATGAAGAAATCCATACAAGAACACTTGAAAGTGGTTTACCAAGATCGCATCGCTAAGGAGATGATGGCAATGCATGAGGCTAGAATCGAGTTTCATCCAATGCCGAGGTCGAACACTTCTTCAAAAGCTCTTCAACATGAAGTATGATGGCATACCATTAGAGATTATGTCCTCGTGGATGGTAGACCTAAAGGCGAAGCCCAAGCTCTTAATGTTACCATCTCTCGATGCTTCTGTATCAGGCATCGCTTTTCTCCCCGAACACCCTTCCACCTGATTTTTGTTGGGGATTATAAAGATAAACTACAATTCCCAAGATGAAACTTGGTCGAAATGACTTGATAGCAAGGGTGGTGGGCAGAGGAAGAGAAGCTTAAGAAGGATAAAGAGCATATGGCCTTATATGTCGCAAGTCCCCATAAGAGGAAGAATAAGAGTCTCAAAAGCCGAACTCATAAAGGTGCTCAAGAAACTACCACAATCCGACAATATAGGTCCAAAGAAGACATTCTTGAAAAGGATGGTGATCAGCCGCTTTCAAGTAAAGAAGAAAGGTCACATGAAGAAGGACTGCATAAAATTTAAAGTTTGGATGTCCAAGCTGCAATACGGTGTAATGATTCTTTAATACTTGTTTGTGAACTAACCTATCTCAAGCACCATCCAGCTTCGTGGCTCGAGCAGCGGAGCAACTAATCATGTTGCATTTACCATACAGGATCCATAAACCTGAGGAAGTCAAAACAAGGATGAACTGAAGCTCACCGTGGAAATAACGAGAAGGTCGTCATGTTCGTGGGAGATGTAATCTTAGTTTTAGATTCCGTTTTAAGTTGATGTTGAAAGATACATTTTATGTACCTTCTTTTAGAAGGAATTTAGTTTCAAAGATCATGTTTATCTATGATTATTCTTTTGAAATTAAGAGCAACATGCTATTTCAATATTTCTAATTCAAATAAGGTTGGGTATTGTCATATGTCCAATGGATTATACAGATTAAGTTTATCTCCCGATGACATATACGTAGCTTATACGGCTGAAAAGGCTGTTTCTAAGAGACCACTACCTAAGGATGAGTCTTATGCATTATGGCATAAACGACTTGGCCATATCTCTAAGGATAGAGAAAGGCCACAAAGACTAATATCCTGCCTCCGTTTTCTTAAAAATGACTTAGAGATATGCGATCGTTGTAGGGTAAAATGACCAAGATAAGAAAGAAAATCATAGTCCGTAGCTCGACTTCATTGGAAGTCATTCACACTGGAGCATAAGTGACCTTATGTGGCAACCTTGTGTAGAAGTTTTTATTTCATCACATTTATTGATGACTATTCTCGATATATTATTTGTACTTGATTAAAGAAAAACCGAAGTCTCTGAAAAATTCAAGATTTTTCGGATCAAGTCGAGAAACGCTTGGGAAAGTCATAAAGGTTGTTAGATCTGGACCGAGGAGGAGTATTATGGCAGCATGGCGATGCCGACAAACTTAAGGCCATTCACAAATACTTAGAGGACTCGATAGTGGCACAATTTTTACTATGCCCGGGAGTCCCGAGCAAATGGTATAAATGAAAGGCGAATCGTACTTTAAGTGAATGGTAAGTGGAGCATTTAGCAGGACAAATTTACTCCTGGCTTATGGTGAAGCTTTGAAAAAACAAATTTTGTACATTTTGGAATCGTGTACCTACGAAAGCTGTTCCATTGGACTCCTTTTGAGTTATGGATCAAGGAAGCCTAGCTTTTAAAACCATCTTGTTCGGGGATGTCCTCATAAGTAAAGTTATATAATCCAACATTAAGTAAGCTGACTCGTAACTACTAGGTGTTATTTGTATCTATCTTAACATTCGCGGATATCGGTTCTATAATCCCAATGGAGGCACAAGAATTGTGGAATCATTGCATGCCTAAGTTTTCGAGTTTGATGTGGTCAAGAGAGTAGCCGCCACGACTATTGAGGATGATAGTAATGATAAGTAATGTGGTATCTCAGATCTCCTCCCATACTGGGATAATTGTGGAAACTCCCACACACCATTTCAACCCGTTGAGACTAGGGATCCCGTTGATGAGACAGCCTCCTAATGAAGTTCATCAAGGCCTGTGTGCGTAATGTGGCCATTACTCCAAGAAGGAGATCCACTAGGAGAGACGCATCGCCTATACTAATCTGACTATTTACCTATATGAGAGCAAGACAATGGAGCATCGGCCCTTGACTGGATCCAATAACTTATGAGGAAGTCGCTTTCTTGTCCTCGAATCGTGGTTAGATGCAATGAGAGATGAAATTCAATCTATGAGGCACAATGGAGTTTAGAACTTATTGAATTACCCGAGGGTCATGTGACCCATTGGCTGCAAATGGGTGTATAAGACTAAAAAGGACCATAATGGAAAGATTGAGAAGTTTAAAGCCAGACTGGTAGCCAAAGGTTTCACTCAGAGAGAAGGAGTAGACTATGAAGCAACTTTTTCTCCAGTCTCTTCTAAAGATTCTTTCAGAGTGATCATGGCATTAGTTGCCTATTTGGCGAGTTACACCGATGGATGTTAAACCCGCCTTTCTCAATGGAGAC